>WKFP01014806.1:1652727-1753932 GCA_011057875.1 Pterocles orientalis | reverse complement strand
CTGGATGCGTTCCTGTGCGATCTGATCTAGGTGTTCCTGCTCCGGCAGGGGGATTGGACTAGATGATCTTTCGAGGTCCCTTCCAATCCCTAACATTCTGTGATTCTGTGATTCTGCGATTCTGTGGTAGCTAGTGTGAGGCTGTGTTTTGGATTTGTGCTGAGGAAAAGGCTGATGTTTATAGTTGTTGCCAGGACAGTCAAGGACTCCTCAGCATCTCTGCTGTGCCAGTGTCTGCAGGTGCAGGAGAAGCTGGGAGGGAGCACAGCCCCAATTACTGGCCTAGGATTCGACCTTGGGCTTAGGACTGAGACACAAATTGGCCAGTGGTATATTCCATATCATACATGTCACGCCCAGTGTATAAAAGAGGATCGGTTTGGAAGTTCTCTCTCTCTCTGAGTCGCCTCTATTTCAGGGTTGCCTCCCTCCCTCAGTCAGCTCTGAGACTGCTGGACACTCAGGCTCTTATCTCTTTTCTGGATGTTTCAGGACCCTCTCCGCTCAGGGATGGTTAGCTGGGAATGGGTCGAGCGTTGGTCATCAGGTGATGAGCAGTTCACTGTGTATCACTTATTTGTATATCTGTATGCGTGTATGTATTACTATTGTTATTATCACTATTATAATTATTTTCCATTTTACAGAAGGTTAGTAATTAAATTATTCTTATCTCAACCCACAAGTGTCTTTTCCCTTTACCCCTCTAATTTTCTCCTCTACCCCCTGGAGGGGGAGGGTGAGCAAGCAGCCGTGTGGTGTTTGTTTGCCACTAGCTGGGTTCAAAAAATGACAACATCAACAAAACAGCTGCATTGGGATAGCATAATGTGTAGAAACTCAACAGAAAGTTCTAGATTTCATGTCCCTGAAAACCTTTCCTCACAAGGTTAAACTTCTGCATGGTTAGAGGTGTGTCTTTTCAAGTTCAGCGCCAAGGGTGCATTTGTCTTATCTCCAGATCAGATCTTTGGTTCCCTTATCTGCTAAACGTGTATTTCAAAGACAAAGTGAACAAAGGAGAAGATCTATGAACACTTGGTTTTTATTTAAAGCTTTTTAGTCCAGTATATCTTCGTATATGTTTATATATGTGTATATATATGTATCTGAGAACAATCTGATTGATTTTGACAGACTATGCAATGCAAAAACTCTAACTACATGGGTTTGATGCATGGAAAATATTTCCATATGGACCTGCTTAACATGTATCTCTGGGTAAATGCCATTGGTATTCAGATTTTGAGAGGTAGAATGGTAAATCAATAGTGAGCATATATCATAAGACTTATCAGCCCCCAACGTCTCCTAGCTGTCCAGGGACATATTATGTCTCAATCCTATTTTCAGGGAAGTCAGTGACTAAATGGCATCAAGGACCAGAGCTCACTCCCTCATGCAGGTGTTGGAGATTGAAATTAAAAATTACTACTCTCTGTACCCTGGAGGCTGGATGCCCCAGAGCAATAGGGCTGTATCCCAAGGAAAACAGCTGGAGGCTACTGTGATGAACACTGCAGGGGGAAAAGAGAAAATAATCTCAGTTGTTAGTGAAATATTTTTTTTTCTCATGACTGTTTTAATACTACGCGTCACCAGCATTCTGCATAGGTATTTTTTAACTTAAAAGAATCTGGATGTTTCTGGAGAAAAAATGCATTTCCCTTTTAATTTCTTACTTTGACAGAAGTGACAAAAGATCACTTAATCCACGTAGTCCATCCTTTGCTGCAGTTACAAAGTGTGAAAACTGCAATTGACAGTCTGGCTATGCAGTTGTAAATGAGTATTTCCCATGGGTAATCTTGGTGTTTTTATTTTATTTATGACTTGGGTTTTTTTAATTTCAGCCTACATAGTACTGCAGCATGTAACTTTCTTCCCCGCACCTTATCACTGTAACCTTTATTTTGTTTCCCTCTGGAAAGGAAAACTATGCAGTACTATGTAATCAGGCTGTATTTTCTTCCTGACTTGTGCTCTTCAGCTCCCATTGCTTTGGGGCCCTTACTTTGACAGATCTTCAACTGCATTAGGAGATTACTTGTTATGTTGCTTTTCTGTATGGATGTCATTCTCATTGAAAATATTTATCTGCTTAGAAATTAACATTGTAAATTGCATTTACAAAGAAATTCTGTGTTATGAACCAAACTGCATGTTAACAGATGTCAGTTTGATTCCTGATTTAAACTGATGAACTTATCGATACAGTAAAAAATTAATATGTTCAGAAAGTTCTCTTCCACAGTACATTCATACACTGCGTTGTCACTTATGCAGCCATGTTTATATCACAGACCATATGTATCTCTTGAGCATATATTATGAAAAAGATATAAAAATACACATCTGTTGGGTTTAAAATCTACTTTCCTGTTTCCCTTACTTTCTTAGAAATCAAAGCTTAGAACAAGCTAATAACCTGCGTAGAAAAGTATGATGAAATAGACAAATATTTGGAGTAATTCTATTATTGAGTGTTTTTGCTCAGCTGCAATGCTTTATCTTATCCACTCTCTCCATGTGGATGTATCAATATGTGTGATATGATAAGACTTTGCAGTAAGGCTAAATATTTCTTGGTGATATACTCTACCTCATCTATTCATGTTACTGCAGAGTTGGAATGCCAGTCTGCAAAAAAGTAAGTACACAAATTTCATATGTATAGACAGTATATGTAACACCACAATATAGTTCAAAGTTTCAATCAATGATGAGGAGTTAAACTAAGGATGGAAAAAAAAATAAATTAAACACCCCAGTAGTTATGCCTTAGTCCTCTGATCCTAAAATGTCCTGAATTAATCAAAAGCAAGTGTTTATCCCATAATCTCTATCATAGCATTTCAACAGTAACAGTTTTTCAAGTAAAATAATACTTCCAGCCATTTCCTTACCTGTTCCCCAACATCCATTCGCAACTCTGTGCTAAAGAAGGTTAACACCAAGCTGACTTCTAGTGAAGATGTAGTGATGAGGCAACAATCTATATTTCAGATCACTGGAAAGGCCATGTAGAAAAAGCATTACAGACATTTGCTGGATGACGTGGAGTGAAGAGTGTCTCACTTTAGGTCAGAATTAATTGCACTTGATCTGGCAACAAAAGTGACAAATTGCTGCAGCTTGGGAAGCTCTTCCCTTCCCAACAAACAATATGTTGGAGAGGCCAGTTAATAAGTCATCCATCTGTATTTCAGCATTTCAATTTAATACAATTGTAATTAATTTTGTATCCTGGTAAACAAAATTTTAGAAAATTGATTTCTGACTTAAGAAAAATATTTTCCATTTTTACAGGTTTCGATGACTTTCTTTTGACCCACCTGATATAAAAAATAGACAATGCCATTCTAACTCAGTGTCTGTTCTTATTTTGATAGTCATAAAAGTATTGACTTTAAATGGATTTAAGTTTACATCGAAGCCACCCTTGCAATGCAGCTTGTATCAAGGAAGAAGGGCTATAACTTGTCCTCCAATAAGAAGCATGTTATAATACTTAAATAAAATTAAATGAGATGGAGTTGTAACACTGTAAGTGGCTTAGATTTTGACGAAGGTCAAACACTTTAGACTTCAGTGCAAAATCATTTACCTCAAGGAGAGGAAAAGGACTGGATTCCAAAGTCCCAGAATTAAAGCTGTCAAAGACAAACATCTGCAGGTTGGGTGCAAATAATGTAAATTAAAAAAAAATAAAATTAAAAGAAAAAGAAAGAAAAAGACCAAATGCAAGCTCTCAGTAAAAAAAAGCTTTCAGGCAATCAGCTCAGATTCTTGTTACCTACCAGGGTTGTTAAGGTGTGTTGGCTTTGTCTAAACTGTTTAAAAGGAATGCAATCCACCCAGGAGAGGTTACATGAGAAGAGGCCTTTTCTTAACAAGACTTTTCCAGTGCACAGTGTTCACTGAAGCTCAACTCAGAACACAAAGTGAGGGAGAGAGAAAGACCTCTGAGGGGCATGGAGTCACTTCCCCATCTGTCCTAAGAGTATAGCAAACAAGAAAGGAAGTTTGTTGATGGTACTACTAATCTGTTTCAGGACAAGGACCTTACATAGATCTTCACTTTTTCAGTATGAGTCTTATCCCCCATGTATGAATGCCATTTCCTGCACTGAAATGCACAGCTGTAATGTCACCTAATAACTAACAGAATTTTATAGCTCCATATTGTCCTCCAGCAGTGAACTCACCCCACAAAGGAGACACAGGTTCAAATCCCATTCCTGAAAGCAGCTCCTGTGTTTATTTAGACTGCTCTCAGCCATGGAGAGCTACACAGGGCAGAACAAACCGTAGGGTCCTTGGAGGCTCCAATTCAGCTCAGCTGAGCTCACTGGAGAAGCAGTTTCTCAAACCATTCCCAGTGTCTTTTCATGGAAGTAAGCACCAAATACCTAACTATAACTATACATATAAACGTGGAAAGAGCACTCAGTGCCTCAGTGAAAGTCCTAGAAATGCCACAAGATTTGGATCTCCGAGATGAAAACAGTAAATGGAGATCTGTATAGACAAAAATTTCATATGAGCTCCATGCAAGCTTTCAGTCAGTACTTGGAAGAAAAACAGAAAAGTGATCCAGTGTTGGAACAGCATTTGTCATTTGCCTCAGGACTGAAATAAGCAACATATGTAAAGGTTTCATGCAAAGAACACAGCAGCACAATGCAGTCTAAAGCTCCCTTTATTCTAAAATTAAACTTTTCTATAAAATTCTACAAAATCTATTGATACAGAAGTGGTTATTCCATTATAAAGCTCTGACTAACGCTAGTGACTAAAATCCTGAGCAGGAAAATCAGTGTAACCGGTGATTATCTGTCCCCAGGTGTTATTTGCAAAGATTATACCTGTTCTTAATACTGCTTATGAAAGCATGAATTTGTCACATGTATAATTCCATCTCTTTGGTTTTGATTATGCTTAAAAATCAAAAAATCGAAAGAAAAGGAGTGAAATAAAATCAACATTTCGGGTTTTCATTTTCAGAAATATTTGGGAACATTTTTAGTTTTAAAAAGGCCCCATTCAGATGTTCTTATGTAATTCTGATTACAGATTTCATCATGATAACTGGGGACAGACTTAGGTGCACAGAATTATAGCAATTTGACTTTGGACAAATGCCTTGATATTTTTCAGACTGATGGAATTCTATGCAATAGGATAGGAAATATTCATTCAATCTTTCTTGAGAGGATTTCACTTTCCCACTTTTTCTCAGGTTTGAAATATCATATGAATAGGCTTTCCCGGGGATATTTCAACTTCCAAATATATTACAAACTAGAATATAGAGGAGAACAAAACATTTTATCTCCAAACTATGTGGTGTTTCAGGAAAAAAGTCTTCCGATTACTTTAATTTATCCTACCTCATCCTGTGATGTATTTTTACTTTGCATAACAGTCGAAATGTTCATCTGAGGCTGGATAATAATTCTGGCTGAGGTCATACTTCAGTGTAAATATAGAAGCAATATAACCCTATGTCCTGGTTTCAGCTGAGACAGAGTTAACTTTTTTCATAGTAGCTAGTAGAGGCTGTGTTTTGGATTTGTGCTGAGGAAAAGGCTGATAACATACTGATGTTTGAAGTTGTTGCCAGGACAGTCAAGGACTTCTCGGCATCTCTGCTGAGTCAGTGTTTGCAGGTGCAGGAGAAGCTGGGAGGGTGAACAGCCCCAGTTACTCGCCTAGGATTCAATCTTAGGTTTAGGACTGAGACCCAAATTGGCCAATAGTATATTCCATATCACGCACATCATGCCCAGTACATAGATGAGGATCAGTCTGGAAGTTCTCTCTCTCTCTGAGTCACCCCTCTTTCAGAGCTGTCTTTCCTCCCTCAGTCGGCTCTCAGTCTGCCTGAGACTCAGGCTCTTATCTCTTTTCTGGTGGTTTCAGGACCCTCTCTGCTTGGGGATGGTTATCTGGGAGTGGGCTGAGACTTGGTCATTGGGTGGTGAGCAATATCACTGTCTACCACTCATTTTTATATTTGTGTATGTTATTATTATGTTTATTTTCAATATTATTGTAGTTTTTCTATTAAGCTAAATTATTTTGTTTAAATAATGTTTCAAACAATAGTAAATAACAGTGTAAACTAAATAGTTTAGTTCAATGTTTTAAGCTATTAAGCTGCTCCCAAGGATAATACCTTCTTTTCAGTTATTGTTCTGTACTAGAAGCCTTGCATGTTACTCAAGTCTTGAAATCACAGTCACCTTTGCATCCCCAGCAACAACTGCATCTGAAGACCTGTCAGTTGTATATTTTGCATATCTGTTCAGTGCTTGCCATGTTGATTTTTGTCATGTAAGTTGGACTTCACTGAGCACTGTATGAAAGTTTTTTGGGACAAGGTCTTCCTACAGTTATTCCCATAGACCTTATTAATAAAGACAGGTTATTTTTCTTCTGATCCCTGCAGTCTTTTTCACCGGTTGTTCCTTATTTTGATGTACGTACTCATATAAGAGGACCTTGATACCTACAAAGAACCCTTTAAAAGATCTCAGATTTTTCTGGAGAAAGATACAATACACAAATAAAACACGTGAAAAGACATTACAGATTGAACAAAGAATGGCCATGTGTTTGATACGCATGCCAAAAATCCACATGATGACCCTTAGAGAAAATTTAGTGAAAGTAACTATAAACAAATGACACTCCTATGGACTTTAGTTAACTTTCAGGTTGGAGCTGACCTCCAATCTGTTTTAAATGTCAAGAGAATTTTCATATTTTCAAATATTTCCTGATGATTCCATGAATGTATAATTCAAATCCAACGTAAAAATAAAGAGGTTTGGCTTGAAAATAGAGGGACAAGGTTCCTGCCTGACATTTGCAACATAAATCCAGCCAGGAATCAGAGTGCACTAGCCCACTGAAAGCTGGAGAACTCTAATGATAAACAAGCACACTGGGAGGCACAGCATTATCGCTAAATGGATTATTTATGCTAGTTCTCAAAACAAGGAAGGGAGGTGAATAATCCTCTTCAAATCTCAAGGCTGCTGATCAAATAAAAATTTCCAAGTACAAAAAATATTTGGCTCCTAGAAATATATTGGAGCTCCTTGAGCTTTTCTTCCCTCAATTCAGGAAAGAAAAAATTGTTCCACAGCTGCAAAGAATCAATTTTTGGTACTCCTGTATTAGGATTTAAGTTCCCTGTGGGACTGCTTAAGCTTTCCATCCCCTTCAGCTCTCTGTGGGAGGCACCTATGGTTCTGAGGAAAAACACTTCTGAGGTCAGGCCAAGTTTGGAGCTAGACAGCATGGCCAGGTGTTGAAGCCAAGTGTGTGAGCCTCCATGGCACAGAGGTCCTCCAGATTCAAAACTGGAGTGGAGCAGGGGGAAGATTCACATACAGAAATTCCTGCTTTTCTTCTCACACTGTGCCAGACTTGGCAGGATTTTGTCTCAGGTATATGAGGACAAGCATGTTTTTCACTTAAATTTCAGTTGTGTATAGCCTTGAAAAATTAAGCTGGTCACAAACCTGGTAGGTTTGTGCAAGATTTAAAAGTGAAATTAACACCACATGTACAGGCAGCGATCAAAAGCCCAGTGGAATCAGTGGGAAATGTTCCACCGAGATCAATGGGTTCTGGATTACACCCATAAAGCCTGACTAACGAGGCGTTATGTGGATTAAAAGCACAGGTTAAACTAAGAAATACAGTATTTCTGCGCCAATGGGATTCTGGATCTCTTTGGCTTCCCATAGACTTAGCGGTGAACAGCATAAAGGGAACGGAAAGTCCCTTGCAAAGCTATTGCATGCACTCAGACCCTGTGCTCTCACAGACCCCACGGGCTCCAGGCCTGCAGGAATAAGGAATTAGCTTGCAAGCTCACTGAGAGACCCTCAGTGTCACATACATTACCAGTGTTTCATGAAGTATAACACTAACAGCGTGCATTTCCTTTTCTTCCCTCTCTCATGTGTTTGCATCTGTTGTGCATGGAAAGGTGCAGTTATATCCGTTTTACAATGTCTATCTATGTCTCAGACAGGCAGAGAGAAAGCACTGTTAGACATTGTGAACAGCTGAGACAATACCTGAAAGTCCAGAACGGACTTATGAACAGGCTGGTTTGCATGGTTATATATCCTGTAAAAAGCGTATAATTGAGATGTGATAATCTAGGGTAGGAAGACTCTTACTGCTTTATGTTTAAATGAATTTCACTCATCAAATAGGAATGACACAGTATTTTACTACAGATCTTCTATCACCAACAGTCCTAAGAGGCATTAGATACTGGCCAAAACATTGACATACTTCTCTTTCTCACTACATCTCTGTAAATACATGATTTGGACAAGTTAGGGAACAAAATGGGTCTTTTGACATCTGGAAGCTGTGATATCATTATCAATAGAGAAGATTTTAGCCACGTAAGCAGCCATCAGAAACAATGGTTAGGCACCCAAAAGCATCCTAATTCACAGAAATGAAGAATACAATTTTCAGTGCAGACCAAAAAGAGGAAGGTGGGACTCCTGCCATCTGCAGAAGCAAAGCATTGTCTTTCAGCTCTTCCCACCAAAGCTACTACACTCAGCATGAATCATGACCTTGCAAGCAGCAGACGATTCTCCCTTCCTCTGCAGGAGGCCATAAATCCCACATAGGTCCACAGGGACTCAGAATTCTGCTCATTTTGAAAAATGCCAGTAAGTTGCTGTTTTATACGCTGTCCTACACAGACTGCTCATCCTCTCCTTCCCACCTTTCTTAACACCAAGCAGCTTGGAGAGCTGCTATGTCACTTAAACTGGTTAACCAAAGCTTTAACCATTATGTCAGGAAATGTCAATAAAACAAAAACTATCGTATCTATCAGCTAGGTAAGATTTAAATGAGACTGTGAGTCTTGATGTTTCAAAGCTTACAGAGCAGCTGCATACCATAATATATTTCATAATGTGCATCAAAACACCAAACATTCCCCCTAATAACATAGTCTATAGAATATTGCTGAAAATAAGATGTGACAGAAGCACAAATGATCACACAAACCTCAGAGTCACCACATAGAACTAAGGACTGCATCTAAATAAACATTTTGCATTTAAAGTATCTCATGAAGTTTGTATGTCTTTTCTGTTCAGTCACAAAGCTGCAGCAACAGAAAAAGGCTGCAAGTACAACAAAACAGCACAAAGATAACTGCAGCAGAACCTCTTTGTATATTCAAACTGCATTTCTGCTCCAAAAAAAACACAAAATTTGATTAGTTTTAGTATTCTAGTACATCTAATTGTAAATGACATTGGCTTTATGCAATAAAAAATTTTTCAATTGCAAAGAATATAACAATGTAAGAAACACAAGTCTGCAGTGCAAAAAGAAATGCCGGTCAAAAACTGTGATTCTGTAAGCAGCAACTTAAATATGTCAGACTGAAGTGCACAGTCTGCATTTCATTTCAGAATAGGGATCAAACTATCAAAATTGTTCTGTTGTTTAAACAGTATTTGTAAATATGGCAGCATAGATTCTAAGAAGAAATTCATAAATAACCCTGTAACGAGTTCTCAACATACTCAAGATTTATTTTATTTATAACATTAAGCAATCTAGTTTTCCTAATTTTGCCACAGTCACTGATCAGTTGTAATCAATACTATGTAAAACCTGCAGAGAAAACTACTACTTGCAGTGTTCCTTGAACTCATTTCTACTAAGCATTGCGCTCTTGACCACGTTCGGCACAGAGCATGGGAAAGGATGGGCGTACAATTCTCAACCATGAAGTCAGGAGCTACTGCCGAACTTGGCAAGGATCGGGATCCAGCAGTAGCTGCTTCTCATGAAGGTCATGCGATCTTTCCCATGGGAGGCAAGGCAACCTGCTTCTTCACTTCTGCCAGTGCTGGATGCAGCAGAACCTGAGAGATCCCAGTATGCACAGGAAGCGAGCCTTGCAGCCCTGAGCGGGCAGGTGTCTGCCCTCCTGCTGAGGTCAGAGCTCACTAGGAGCTGTGATACAGGTCCTACTGCTTCTCCAAGCAGGCAGCACTACTGTCATGCCAGAAGAAGCTCAGGGGCTGGTGCCAGACTCCTCTGTTAGAAATGCCCAGGTGACTCAGCTGAACAAGTGGATCTTACTGACTTTCCCGTAGGCAAGGATGACTCTCACCCTGGGAACAAAGGGGGCCATTCCCACCAGAGCTTTACAAACCTCAGCAAAATTTTTCTTTGCCGTTCTCTCTTCACAGTAACATGCAGTCACAGTATAAGGTAACAGAGGCGTAAGAGAACAAAATAAGAAAGTGTAAGTCAGTCAACATCAAGACAAAAAAGAACAGGATGAGCATATTTAGTTATTAAACACTGAAAAACAGGAAAAAGTTATTACATGTAATGAGTTTCCCCACGCATTTGTTTTTACAAGTTCTTAAACACATTAACAGAGTTTCTGCACCTGCGCAGTAGCCCTCAGTGGTTTTGCAGGTTGTCTCCCAGTTTGCAAAGGCAGGTATGTGGCAACTCAGAGTGTAAAAAGGGCAAGCCTGAGGAAGTTATAGGCTTCTTTACAAAGCAGTAATCCCTTTATCTGCAATCTTTCTTCCCAATTTGAGCAGTGTATATGTATAAAATCTGTTCAGTCATAAACAAGGATTTCTACCCAGTTCAAAATAAAGCCATGAGAAGGGAGAAGTGAGTTTGGTGTCCTGCACAGCACAGACAGGACACCCCAGTAAGCACCACTTCAAAGCTTAGTTCTGTGTAAACTTGTTCCAGCTTCTTGCATGCTCTAATCCAGAATGGAGCTACAGGCTCAGAACAATTTAACGGTTTTATTATCTCTGTACCCACTGGTTTTTATGTTCAAGTATTCTGTAGACTTTCATATTAAATTACCATCTTCTACAACAAATTTTTGTTCCTGAGGAACTGAAAACAAGAATAACAGATGTCTCTGCTCAAGCATATTGCAATTCCTGTTCTGAAAGTATATGTATTTTTTTTATTTAAACAACTTCCATGCATTTTCTAAGAAAAACAGACTTAAGCTGTTTCTTTTAAAGAAAAAAAAAAGTTAGAGCTTTGATGTGATGGATGCATTGAACATGTCAGGAAGAGTATTATCAAAATGAGAAGTTTAAAGCCATTCCCTGGGGTATATACGTTTTGATGTCCTACTGTCCTTGTCATACATGAAAGTGTTTGGTCTATCTAGAAATTCACTTGACCCAGAAAAAACAAATTGTTCAGAGTTAACAGGGAAAAAAACACACACACAGAACAAGGACTGGGACTATGATACACTCAGTATTACACTGCACTCTCTGAAGTAGATTAAGAAGAAACTGTAACAAGTAATTAAAATGTGTCCCATTGGTCCCATACTAATATCCCAACACTTCTATAGTAATAAAAAAACCCAAACAACCAAAGGACTCTAACTCCCAAATATCTTGAGTGGGTTTCTTCAGATCTCTACTTGGGGGTTCATTCATATGGCACAAGCTTCCTAGGTGACAGTATACCTGGAAAACTTTTTTTTAATGGAGGGTAAAGGTGGTCAAAGGGCATAATCAGCCTATATTTCTTCTATATGAAAATAGAGCCATTAATACTTGATTCAGATAATAGAAAAACAAAGGTTGCATCTAAGATTTTATATAATTTATTATTTCTCTTTTACTAAATAAAGGTTGTTATTTGTACTTTTTTTTAAAAAAACAGATTTTAAATTACTCTTAAGCCTTCTCCAAAGACATCTTATAAAATGAAAGCTCAAAAACTCTTCCCCAGTTTCTGAGTATTTGTTGAAAAAGCAGACAGCTCAACAGCAAAATTCGGTGCAGCTTCCAGGACAGCTTTTATGTCCTAGTAGTGGGTAAGGAGATGACTTATTTACCACGTGTTTATGGAAGACCTGATTCGGTTCTTTTCATAGTTAGCACACAGACTTCCACAGATTTTAACCCCAGCTGGGTCACAACTTTATTCAGAAATGTCACTTGCTGAATACCTATTCTGCCATAAACTTCTTCAGGAGGGAGAGAACACAGGTATTAGAACAAGGTGTAGAGAAACTCAGTGACTTAAAGGTAAAGCTGGTGGCAGCCAGATTCATAGCAGGGAACTAGCAATAAACTTTCCAAAAAGCAGTTTGCCTATGCAAGAGTGAACAGCTTTTCTGGCTAATTATGAACAATTAGCCAGGGTTAAGAATTGTTATCAGTTCAGTGATCTCAGAATCATTTTGTTAAAATAGCAGAACAGAAAATTGAAACCAAGCTTACCTCATGGGCTTCAACAAGCTCTCCTACTTTGTGTTTTGGCAGAATGACGGTACAAGTGAAGAAGACTTAGACCTGAAGTAAATCATAGAGATGCCCCTAGATCTGATACATCATATGTCTAAGGAATGATGAATTACAGCCCTTGAGGAAGGTCCACTGTAAAAAAAAAGTGACCTTGAATGCTAGCGATGACAGTCCACCTCGGAGTGACTACTCTGATCCAACAGTAAGAGCCAGTTTGTTGTGACCTTATCATCCTGAAATCCATGGTCCACTGCTCGAAAGAATTTGAAATAGACAGAGCTGCAAACTTTAAAGTAGTTCCGAATTTATCCCCAGGCTCTGGAATCCCTGAGCACTCTCACATGTTAAACCAGTTTTTGGAGCAGTGGAACGTGACCATTTCAAACAGGTCTTTCTTTTGGAATGAAAAGCATGAGGGAATATACACAGAAAATTCCATAAGGCCATCACAGATGTGTCCTAGTTTGTACAAAATACACACAGATACCTTAGACAGACTCTTTCCCACACCATAGATTGTATACTTTACTTATGTAGAGAAGTCCTACATTGCCAACAGATTTATTAGCATACGTACAAAACCAAAATTCACAAGAAAATATTTATTCTAAATGTAGTGAATCTTGCCTTATTAAAGTGACTATTTTTATCACTTTTCCTTTATGTACAGATCAACAACAGACTTGAACATGAGGTGCATGGTTAAAAAGTTGAAAATTGTGGTAATACAAGAGTGTATTGCTGACTTGCCTAATGATAAAATGTTCTGACACAGTATAAAATGCAAATCATATGCTATTGCCTTAAATTGTTCCAGTTCATTTACCTTGCTATGAGTATTCATTGCAGCTAATTATTGCAACAGATTTTTATTATTCATAATTACTTTTTTCACATTGTAAAGATCATAAATTTTGAAAATTCTGGTCATCATCTGTCACCATTCATGCTTGTCAGATCTTTTTTTGTGCAGAACATTTTGCATACTCTTTATAATTAATATGTTTGTAGGCTATTATTATTCAAATCTAATAAGGATGTTTTAAAGGAAATGCAATACTGTTTCTTCAACACATCATTTTAGACCTAAGGAGAGGCTGATGCTGATCCTAACTTAGAAAACAAAATGAAATGCCACTAATTAAATGTAGAGTTTACTCCTTGCACTCACTCTGTCAGGCTCATGAATACACCTACATTTAGACAGAAATTATTTCACTGTTATTATCATCCAGGCAGCAAGCCATTTTAAAGACCAATTTGTCAAATGGAAAGGTTGAAAACATGATACATTCCTTCCCAGCAAAAATGGAGAATGAGAGAAACAGCAAAAGAGAAAGAAAACTGCCTACACAGCTGTAAGCAACAAAATC
This sequence comes from Pterocles orientalis, assembly GCA_011057875.1. Taxonomy (NCBI): domain Eukaryota; kingdom Metazoa; phylum Chordata; class Aves; order Pterocliformes; family Pteroclidae; genus Pterocles; species Pterocles orientalis. Next base: position 1,740,233 of record WKFP01014806.1, on the reverse strand, counting down.
CTCACAGAACCAAGAACAATAACTTAACCTCATCAATCTGGTCCCATTTTATGAGGTAGCTGTAGATGTCAGATTGCTGTTTCATCAGGCAGAATAAACACAGAGGTTTTATTGTTGGGACTGCCTCTATTCTGCAGTTGCACTTGGTTTGCTGCTTCTGAATAAGCCAAAATACAAAGTCAGTACTTCCCTCAGAAGGGACTCTGATTTACTCTTTCCAGAACAGCAGATATTACTGGATATTTTCATAAAACTTCACAAAATGGTTTAGGTGACCTGAACTGGCAGATGAAGCAAGTGCAAAGAAATAAAAGAAATAAAAGAAATAAACCAAACAGTAAATAAAACCAACAACAGTAAATAAAGCCGACAACAGTAACATCTTGATTCACCATGTCATTCAGTGCCATCAGAAGTTTTGAATTCGTTTACTCCCTGTTAATAGTGACACAAAGTGCTGTAACGATGGTACCATGCTAACATATAGAGAAACGGAAAGAATACACTTCGTATCAGAAACTGGGGGAGTCTTTCATTAATATTTCTCAAATTTCTGAGGAAGTTACTGTGGACTGAAGCTCACTAAATATGATTATTTTTCACAGTGCAGATTAAATGACAGATGAAAGCAATTACAGTTTTCACTTTTTCATTGAGCTTGTGCATAAAATGTGATACTAGCACGGTTGTGGTAAATCTTTCAAAACCATTTGGACAGAACACAATTTGGCAGCTTTAAAAGAAAATAGCTGCACATGTGTTGATGAAACTATTGTAACTCTGACATGTAAAGCAGAAGATAAGGAGGTTACCAGTCATGGTTGACTAAATAAAGCCTTTGACAAAACTTGACATTCGATGATCCAACTTGAAAGGTTATGGAACACATTCCAGGCTGATTAAATGGGTCAGAGCTTTTCCTATGGACCACAGCCAGCAGGTTAAAGTCAGTTGTGTCCCCTCCAATTGGCAAACGATTAATAGAGATGTCTCCCCAGGGCACTAAATTGGGACCTTTACTCTTTCTACTAATGATTAATGACCTGGTATCATATGATGAAGCAATAAAGAATAAGCACATGATGCTTCCTTCACATAGTCTTTTCTAAATCACTATATTAAAGGTCTCAGAATTAAAGAAAACCAAACCAACAAACAAAAAAAAACCTAAACAGTTGGGCATGATTTTAAGAGTTACTAGCCAGTAAGAACAGTACTTCTGTTATTAGCCAAGCAATACAAATGCAGAATGATTCCACTCGTTGCATTACTTTTCTTGCTTTACACAGCACAGTTCAGATCGGTTTCTCAGGACTTTTTATTCATATTCCTAGGAGAAATTTATTAGAACAGTATGCAAATGTAATTAGGAACAGGTGAAAATATTCCTAATTTTTTTTCCTATTAAAAAATCAAACTTGAAAAAATCAAGCTAGATCTCTATCAGCAAGACATATTTAAGGAGAAGCTCCATTACTTAAAAACACTGTGGTCCAGATATTAGGACCGTTTTTTGAAAATTCACAACCCATCATTTGGTCAGACTTCAGAAGATGATGTGATAGGTAGCTGAAAAATTTCCATTGAAATTGAGAAAAGAGAGCTGGAGACAACCAAATGGAAACTAGCAACAGTGTTTTAGGAGAAAATCAAATATTAAGTAAAAGAAGGCAGAAGAGTCTGATTTGCGCAATTATCTGAAAGTAGTTTGTTGGGCTGGTTCTTCACTAATTTTATTCATAGCTAACTGTATCTTCATTTGTTGTGGTGCAAGTAAAATGTGCCTTTATTTCCTTTGACTCCCTTCAAAATTCTAGATAGCATTTAAAGATATATTCGGGGAGGGGGGCTATCTTTTTTATTACTAGAAATACAAATTGAATACACAATTTCAGATAAAGCAAGATATGAGAAAAGCTTCAGACAAAATCCATTTGAGATTTGATGTGTGTTCGAAACACATCAGATTTACCTATGTTCATCAGTTTGGGGAGGGATGGGAGGATGAGCTCATGGCTGACCTTGAGCTAATGTCCCCACTTTTTTTGAGCAGATCAAAATGAAATCATCACAGATAAAATTTGGCGGAAAACCACAACAGAAGAAAGGGGAAAAGACACATGGAAAAACTGATTGTGGTAAGATATGTTTTTCAAAATGATATGTGATTCTAAAAGGAAGCACTCAGCTAGGTAAAAAAAAATTAAAAAAACAAACATTAAGATTTGAAAAGATTAATTGATAGGTTTACATAGAGTTGTGATCAGTGAATTATTATTAAAAATTATTTCTTCTAATGAGGAATGTATGGGATAGATCTCAGATTAATGTTAATTGATATCTTTATCAATGGACAAAAAAAGAAACATAACATCACTGATAATAATGTCTGGAAAAATTGAATGAGTGAAGAAATACAAGGGCCGAAGACACGTGGTCACTGTTGCAATTACTACTCTTACAAGTTCTTTGGAAATGTCATACCACATTTGAAAGTTCTTTTCCCAAAATGATGTGTCTAGTTCACACAAGTAATAATTTGAAAAAGCCCTGCAGTCAGGAGGTCAGATTAGGTGCTGACAGTTGTCCTTTCCAGCATCACAATGTGTGAATCTCTAAATGTATTAGATTTATATCTTCCCATTTGTAGACCTGTACTTGACAACAAATGAAAACTTTTGGGTTTATGTAATGAGATTACTCTGTGAAATATTGAGATGATAGGGAACTTGGCCTTAGTACGTTAAAGCTCAGACTTTTAATACAGCTATCTGATAAAATGTAACAAGAATGTAAAACTGTATTGAATTAAAACGTAATAATTAATTTGGTATAGTGCATTTTCTCTTCTCAGAAGCATAGAAATGGTGGCTGGAAGGGACCTATGGTGGCCTTCTTGCTCAGAGCAAGGAAATTTAAATATCTCAAAATGCAGTCCGGAGCTGTTGCCCCTTGTTACATCATCTATTACTACTGAGAAGTGTATGACTGTGTCAGCTTTGCGAATGACTTTCAAGCAGCTCTAAGCTCTCAGATAATCCCTTATCCTCCTTGCTACCTAGCCTTATTACTAATTGTTAGATAGTTAGATACTTGTCAAACTCTAAAAACAATGCTGTGAACAAAGAAAATAATTGCACCTTTCCTGTTCTAGAGTGTACCGCCAAGACAACATACATCAGAAGACTTTTCAAAAACAAAAAAGTACCCATCCAAAGTTGCCATGGCAAACTTTTCTGATTCCTTTGAAGCATCAAGCTGCTCTGAGGTAACGGCATTCCTTGTTGGCTGCTTCCTGGTCTAAATGCCCAGTAACCTGGGGATCTAAATATGTCACTAGATGCAATAGTACAATACAAACGTTATATATGTGCAACATGCATGAAGCTCTGAAAGGAAATATTTAATAGCCTTTAAGGTTCTTTCAGACTCTCAGCAGGCCTCTTCAAGTTATCTCTTCTACCTTCTATGCCACATCTCAGTGCAGAATGGCAGCAGTGGGAAAATGTCAGAAAATGCCTGCAATAAAATTTAGCCTAATTAGTACCCCTTTTTGCTGTCAAAGTACTGAACAAGTATTTAAAAGGTACCTCTAGAATAGTCTTCAAACCAAGACTAAAACTTCAGTGAGTGTCTGATATTAACCTTCAGCCATCTCAGAAGATTTCTGGAAAGCTAGAAATCCAGGGGTCGCCATCTGGCTATTGTAATCAATGGCAGGGGGAAAAGAAAAGAAAAAAACAAAACAAACAAAAACAAAGCCTAAACCAAAACCAAAACCAAAACAAAACAAACAGTCAAAAAGAAAAAAAAAAAAAGAAATAACCACCTAGGGAGTGGCTTATCTCCTTTATCACTATTTTTGACCAGTATATTATTTTGAACTAAGATAACTCATTTGAACTGGCAGAGTTTTACAGTGAACATGCATATGCAACCATGATGAATTACATGACATTTTTTGAGTAGCTGTCTTGAGGATAGCTCTAAATTACTGTTATTCCAGATCATCTAATGCCTGGACTGTAGGGAGGAACATGCAATCTAAGATAAGCATGGCCCAAAGATTTAAAGTATCATTGTCCAACATCTTAAAGCGCTCAGGTAATGAATTAAAAGATAGTGAAGTCCGTGAGGCACAAGTGAAAGCATAAGACAAATACACTGCTACAGTCTGAACTAAGACTGCTAAGTGAAAATTAAATTAAACTAAATGATTACTTAAAATGAACACATAGTATCTCTCTTTCTCTGAAAATTCATACAGAATAAATTATTAGATCTTCCCATTTAAAAATAATGATCTTGTTTATCTTGCGCTGTTGGATAGAGAAGTGGGAAAGTGATACAGAGTTTCCATAAAATATCCAAGATAGCCTTGAAAGATGACCAGTATTACTCTTTAAGATCCTGTATTGTTTGTCTAATGATGCAAGCATATTTATTTTGCTGATGCTGCAAGTTATGCACTGCATAAATGGATGTCAGTTTTAGTCCACCATGTGGGTGCTCTGGGGTCAGTTTGCACCCACAATAATCAGGATTTATAAAAGTCTTCATTAAAAACACACAAGAAATGGTAGAGATGGGCAAGCATGCAAATAAGGAAATGCAGACAGGGCAGCATGATGGGGAATTTGCTCACACTTTTCCTCAGAAATCAGCGTAAGTGGAGCCCAACTGAAATTCCTGTACACTAACACACACAGAGCCCAGGCAATGAACAGGAGGAAGCAGAGGTCTGTGTGTGATTGCAGGGCTACTGTCTCTTTGGCATTTCAGAGACGGGGGGAATGGTTCACACAGCTGGAGTGCTGCCAAAGCTGGATACAGGCACTATAGGAAAAACTGAATAACAAGGATGGGCAGTTGCCCTTCATGTGACAGAGCAGCAGGGACAGGTGATGAGCCAGCTGAGAGCTTATGGCTTCAGGTCAAGCGGTGGACCAACAAGAGTGATGTTGTGATGAGTGTCTGCTACTGTAAGTATATCAACTGACTTAACACAAGATAGTAGTTCTCCTGTCAAACCTTGCCCCATGAACATCTTTAAACCACTTAAGACTTACTGCTTTGAGTCTCCAGCATCCTTTCAGAATACTGTTAGGCATTAACACCTTGGCTATCATGGAATGGTTTATTTTATCAAGAACTCTAGTTTTTTTCTTCACAATGAATAAACCTATTGTTGAAAACTTTTTGTTTGAGTAACAAAATTCTAATTTTCTGAACATGGGCCAATAAATCTGAGATAGTCAGCAAACAATTCCAATTTTTTTGATTGTTGAAGCAGACAATGACAAAGACAACCAGCAAAGCCTAACAAAAAAAAAATGTTTAAAGGTACAAGGAGTCACATGCCAAAGACGGCTAATTAGAAGTCTATAAAAAATGTGCACTGGGAAACGAAAACTAGGAATGTGTTTCTTTAGTTAGGTTAAAAAAACATGAAGAGACTTCATGTATAATGTTTACCTTGAATATTAAGCTTATCACCAAATCTGGAGTTTAAGTCCACTTGAATCCACCAAAATCTACCTGCCCCTCTAGAGTCAATAAACTGAGATGCTGAGCTTAAGACTGAGTCTATGTGCAGTGAGAATGTAATTAATTAACTAGACCCAGATACTCTGTTTTATCTAACTTCTTTGTGGGGTACTTGAAGGATGCATTATTCTTAATTTGTTCTGCTTCACAATGGCACAATACACCTTCAAGTTCACCTGTGGGGACTTTTTTTGCCATTTAACAAGCTTTTGAATGTCAGCTTAAGCACTAAATACAAACAAACCAGCAAATTATCATGATTTGGAGCAATTGTTCTCAGCCTGTACTAATTTTGAAATTTGCTGCTTCTGTTGCAAACGTGAAGCATTTGTGTGCATAATTCTAGCAATTATTCCAACAGAAGATAATTTTTCTCATTATAAGCCCTTGCTTGCTTTAAAAAAAAAAAAAAAAAAAAACTTCATAGGGTTCTAAATGTTAGGAGATTAAAATGAACATTGTTAAAAAGATAAAAACCTTCATAGGGTTCTAAATGTTAGAAGATTAAAATGAACGTTGTAACGTCTAACCATTGACTTCATTGTCTCTCCCTAACTTCTCCACAGCTGTGGCTAGTAATAGCTTACAGTATTTTTGCTTTGCACCTGAATTTCACTTTCTCAAAGCAAACAGACAGCCTGAGTTCAAGATTTTAGCCTGCTTTCTGAAAGATTTTGTCAACATACATATAGAGGTTTCACATGTGGCTTTTGTCCTCCCTGCACAGTATATAGACAGACTAAGTACATTGACTCATTTCATGCAGGCAACTAAACTTTTCTTGAAAACAGCCTGAAGGAAAATTTAGAGTCTTTTTATGTTTTCAAGGAAGATGAGATGTCACAGGTGTTCTGGAGAAACAATTGAGGAAGAAATTTTGACTAAATGCTTAGCCAAGCTAAAATGAATACAAACAACAAATGCAAGGGTGAGCAGGATGTCCAGAGGTTAAGATAGCATTACACCCTGAAGGCTGGAGAGACAATTAGTTTATGTCCTGGGTTAAGCTGAGACAGAGTTTACTTTCTTCATAATAGCTAGCAAGAAGCTGTGTTTTGGATTTGTGCTCAGAAGAAAGCTGATAAAAAGTGATGTTTACGTGGCTGTCAAGGTCTTTCAGCTTCTCTGGCAGACTGCAGACCAGAGAAGCTAGGAGGGACCACAGCCGCAGTTACTAACCCACGATTTGATCTTAGGTTCAGGACTGAGACCCAAAGTGGCCAATGATCTGTTGCATAACGTACACATCACACCCAGTATATAGGTGAGGACTCTCTGGAAGGTTGACCCTTTTTGGTTCCGAATCTCTTTTGCTCCGGGTCATCTCACTCCAGGTGGTCCCTCTTCCAAGGCCTTCCCCCCGCCCCAGCCCTAGTCAGCTCTTGGTCTGGGACGCTTGGACTATTATCTCCGTTCCGTGAGTGCTGTTTCGGGACTCTCCCTGCTCCAGTATAGTTAGCCGGGAACAGGCTGAGCCTTGGTCATCGGGTAGGGGGGCCACAGTATCCTTGTGCATCACTCATTTGTATATTTTTATATAGTATTATTTTCAATATTATTGTTGTTTAGTTATTAAATTGTTCTTATCTCAGTCCATGAGTCCTTTTTTCCCTTTACCCCTTTAATTCTCTCCCTATCCTCGGGTGGGGGGATCGGGTGAGCAGGTGTGTGTGGGTTGGCCCCCAGCCAAGGGCAAACCCATCACAGTTTATTATGGTAACCAGTTTTTGATAGCTGAGGTTGTGGACTCCTTTCTCTAACCTGCTGAGCAGGATACTTTGCTGAGAGACACTTTGTTAGCAGTCACAACACCAACTGATCCACTACCACCTCATTAAATCATTATTAGATAACCAGTGTAGCAGTTCGAACAAAGCAAAGGTCCTTTCAAATATACTGTAAAGAAATTACACATGAAAAGACATCTACTTCTTTGACCAGAGACATTTCATGTAAGAAACTTGGGTCCTTGCACCCTGGTTCTAATTTGGTTCATGAAGATGATAACACGCTGAGCATTTTTCTTATTACTGTACGGGATTGTGCCAGCTTCCATCAGGCATTGACATGGCCTAGCTCTATCTATCATGCCTGATGGCATGAAAATTCATGTGACACAATGTGATTCAAAAGTGGATCTGGAAATACTGCAAATATAGTGACAATGTGTTTAAACCAGTGAAGAGTCAACACAAAAAGTTCCAGTGAACTTTAAGTTTGGATGTTCATCCAGAGCTACTTGGAAGTTATAAAAATATGATTTTGTTTTCATGCTCCTTCTTCAGATCCCAGGTAAGCAATATTTATGTTAAATTAGTCTCCAAAATAGTCAAATTCTTACCCTGAAACCGTAGAAATAACTTGTAAATTATTTCAGTGAAATTAAAATAGATTTGCACTTTCATCTATTTTATCCTCTTCTAAGCCTTTTTTCCTTGAACCACACTTCGTTGACACACTACTCCTCAGCTCTGTGTTCTCAACAGGTACAGTATTTTGTGCTCAGCCCAGTTATTGTACTCAGATCTCTAGGATCTGCCTGGATCAGACAGACATGCATTGTTTAGACATTGCCACAACCATCAACCTCTTACCAATTCAGAAAGGTGGGTATCACAACATTTGACCAGCCAGAAATGGTCTTAGTCATTGCTCAGTTTCTGATTTACATTTCAGTGCTTTTGCCACTTCTAACTTCCGTCACTGCTATCTCTCTACTGCTCCAGCCACATTACCTCTTTGTAACATGGAGGAGCAGAAACCAAACCCAGGACCCAAAATGAATGGTATACTGTGTCAACACAGAATACAGAACTGCCTATGAACACATCTAAATGACTGTGTGTTTGTAAAGGGTAGCTAGAGGAGTAACCCACAGAGAACACACAATATAATTCTGCTTCTGCCTACAGCAAAATGTCAGCTGCTCTAATTGTGGCATATCCCAGCAAATATTGAAGGTGAGATGATAAATACAGATCAGCTTGACATCAGCTGTCACAAGGAAAACAAATGAACTTACAGTGATGGGAAAGGTGGAGAATACCAATAGCACAGACTAACTGAAAGGAGATAACAGAGTCAGATCCTGCCTAGTTATTTTAACTGATGATTAGACAGAAATATCATGTTTAAAGAAGGGCAGAGAAGGCACTCTGAAACAACTACAGCATATGTCTATCAAGCCCAGAAACCTGCCTCTGAAAACAGGGTACAGTGATATTTCTCCAGCATATTCTCACAACCTCCAACAGACAGTTAAATTATATGTCACATAATTAAAATACATGGGGTTTGTGTTTCCAGCCTTTGGAGTGTCATTTATAAGGTACCAGTTCTTGGTGTCTCAGACTGTGGTTTCAGTAGCAATATTGGCTTCTCCGATGTTATCTGCTCGTGTCTGTGCACCGTATTAACCTTTCAGTTCTTCCAGCAGGACCACTTCTATGCTTCTGCTGAGAGAAAACCTGGGCAATTGCTCTGGCTTAAAGTTTACTTGAGGAAAGAGAGAGACAGAGAGAGAGAGAAGAGAGAGAAAAGTGTTTTCAAAGCCAAATCAGTTTGCTGCAAGCTGACAGTGAGGGTGCACAGACATTTGTGCCAGCATAGCTAAGACCCACTCATCAGAGCATGATGAACAAGAAATTGAGAATGTTTCTATTTCTTGTGATTGTTGACAAAACCTCAAAAACAGGGGGAAAGGGCTTGTTATTTTTAAAATCTTCCCCTTACAGACCACGAGATGCCAGCTAACTTGCAGAACTGGAGCTGCTGCAGGAACTGGAAGTGCCAGTGAAGGAGGCAGTTTCAAAAGCCAAAGGAATCCTTAAAACAAGAGCTGCTGAAGTAATTCCTTGCTGAAAACTGCAGTGAGCACTTGTAACTGTGGACCCTTCTCATGGGAGCTGGTCTGGAACAACTTTTCTTACTTTTTATTAAAGTATTCAGCCAATCTTTACCCTATCTTTTCCTCACAATTGTTGAATACTGCCTCAGTCATAAAACAGCGACAAGCAGGTATACTGCAGCACTCAAGCTGTGCCTGTTTTCAGTCTGTAGTTTTCAATTTTTCATACAATAAGTAAGTACCGTTTCCTACTGAGATACTTCCAGTTATAAATGCCTCCATTGTAGAGTGTGCTCTGGAGGGAACTGGTTCAGATAATGCAATGCTGAAAGGCAAGGGAACATTTTTCCTAATTGGACTCTTGAGTTTGGAAAATTTTTCTTTACTGTCTGGAGGAAATACTTCAGACTGAATGTCAAGACAAGAGATGATATATAAGAAAGGGAGACTGAAGTAATCTAAGGTAGAGCCTAATTTATGACTCTTGAATAAATCTTTTTTTGATTGATTGCATTCAGTCTGTGTCTGTGCTCACTTGAAACTCCCTTAAACAGCAATCCTGTCTCCTTCATTTGCAAAGATTTTAGAAATATGCCTCTCTCTCTTATTTTTGGTGTTCAAATGACTGTAAGCGTTTTTCAGTCTAAGAATACTGTCCATATTAATTCCCATTTTAATAATGTGGCTTTGTGCCAGAGATCATTTTGACCCATTATATGTAACATACCAACAGTTGCACTGTAGAAGCAAAGAAGATTTAAAGAGCATAATGAAGACTTGTAGCATTAGCAGAGGATAAAAATAGTTAAGTAAAAAAAGAGAAAGCAAGGAAAAAGACCTTGAGACAATGTGTAGAGAACTACAGGGCAATAACCCCCCTGTTAGAACAGTAAACAACTATTCTAGCTTTCGTTTGAAACTCTTAGCAAAAACCTCAGAAAGATAAGCTGACAAAGCTTAAGAAAAGTTTGAATTTCTCCTCTCTTACAGCAAATAATATGCAAAATATAGTAGAACAGCATACATGAAGTATTTGCTCCTTCTAATTGCTTCATGTCTTTACATACGGGAAGTCTGGGTCAATTACAAACGTAACTGGATGCTCTTTAACTGAGTCCAAAAAAATTACTCCAGAAGCCTCTATTTCTGTGACCACCACTCTTAGGAAAACTCAGAAGTCAGTTGACATCTGCCTGAAAACTCCCTAAATATCTAAATGATCTGCTTGAGTGTGCATATATTCCTGTTGTTGGGGTTTTTTTGCATTTTGTACAAAGGAGGACTAAGCAGTCCAGAGAAGTTAACTTGGAAGAAAGAGAATTGAAGGAGCAAAGTACATGGACAGAGATTAACTGGTGAATAATTCGGTACAAAGGATAAGAAATAATACTGATTCAGTATATTTCTTCCATTAAAAGAAATAGGGACCCCTTAAGAGAGAATATTGTGCGTGTATCAATCAAATCACAATTTATATAGTTCAACTGTAGAATTCTTTTAACAAGAGGTTATAGAGGCCAAAAGGGCAAACTGGTTCAAAACAGGGTTAGGCAAAGTCATGGATTATTTTACATTTCTTGGTGGTTATTAAATGCAGCCTTTGAAATGCAATCTTCCAGACTGCTAGAAGAATACCATGGGAGGACCACTCTATGTTGCTAAATATTATTGGTTTAGATGGAGACAGGTTATTGGGTTAAAAACTCGTATGTTGGAGGCTGCTTTCCTTTTGACTATTTTGTACTTGGATGGATTAGTCTACTGTGAAGCGAAACACTGACAGCAAACCCCTCATGATGAGTCAGAAAATCCTTCCAAGGTTTCTACTTCTACATAAATTATATAAACATTAGTAATACACATATATACATGTATTTGTGTCTATATGTAGTGGGGAACAGCACCACCTATAGTTTCAGGCATATTTTTAAAAGAAGGGCAAACTACACTGATTTAGGACCTTGAGCTTCCTACTTGGCAACACTATGTAGAGACTGAAATTATAGGAAATTTTCTGGTGCAAATTACACAGACAGCCCATACATATATCACAAAACTTCCTGTTTTAAAAACTAAGAAAAGTTTGAAAAATTAATGTCATTGAGACTTGTGTGTTTTCCAGGTGACTGCATCTTTGATTATGCTTTCTGACTGTGCCTTTTGGATTCTACATTATGTTCATTTCTCCAACCTCAACTATCATTTCACTCCTTTTTTCTTTTTCTTAATCTTATTTCATTTCTGGCTTGTGTCTAATTCATATGTAAAGTTCTTTTTGTTTGTTTGGGGTTTTTTTTAATAATCCTTTGCAGAGCAAGGAGAATAATTAAAATCATTCCTGTTTTCGAACATGTGAAACTTTGTATTTCCTCTTCATATGAGATCATTTCTGTCCAAGACAATTTGGAGTAGTTGGTCCAGTGATACTATTAATATAGACATTGAATACAATGTACATATTAAATTGCTTCTGTCTACTAACTTTATTCAAATAATATTGATTACATTTTTTTTGTTATTTTAACCTTGGTGAAACTTCAGCAAAATTAGCATCTTTATTTTCCAGCTCATTATTCATACACAAATCGTGTAGTGGTGCAACAACATAGCCAGTGAAAAACTATTGGTATTACTGCGTCACACAATATTATTATTCAGGTTCCATAGCTGGCACACATTAGTGGACAGTGCACATGGCTGTATTATTATTGTACCCTGACCAAAGACTAGCAAGAGATGTTAACTAAACAGAATTATTAAAAAATTTCTGTCAAAAATTAAGTGCTAGGTAATGGAAAATGAGTAAAACGTTCATCAGTTTGAAGCCTAAAGCAAGTGAAGCCAAAAGAAGGCTGGACATATGCCAGAAATTTGACTGTGCAGTGGGTCATAAATAATGAGCTGAATTACTTGGTTAAAGAAATCTTAAAGGGGCCAAATCCAAGGTTCTCCATCTGGAAACCAGGAATGCAAGCTATACCTCAAGAATGATCAAAATTGTCTTGGAGAGCAGTGATTGAAAGGAAGACATATGGGTCACTGTAGATAATTACATCAGCATAGCTGTCAGAGCAATCTGTGACAAAGAAAGCTTATGTAACACTTACGAGCATAACCTGAAGAACATCAGGTAGAAGTAGGGAAAGTTTTACCTCTGATACAATTTAGCAGAGGAAACTACCTCTGTCTTGAGTTTTGTGGTCCACGTCTGAAGAAGGATGTGGAAAATACCACTGAGCAATCCATGAGGAGCAGAGGCCAGGACGATGAGCAAAAAACAAGTGTTTCATAATGGGGTTTATTAAGTCAATGTAGTGAGATAGGGAAAACAATGTCATTCTAGACTTGTTCCTAAAAATACAGAAAAAGAAAATTTTAAATCATAGTATTAGCAAAATTATATTGGTGCTAACTTGTCTAAAGTTAACAAAGTATTCTGGGAATTAAATTTGCCCTATTCTTTTGATACAGACAGATACCAAAGACATTTCACAGGATCAGTATTTCATGAAGATGCAAGACTTTATCAAAATGTGCACGTTTTGGACTCTGCGCAGTGAGCAGTCAGCAATGCAGTTATATGATTACTCATCAATGAACATGAAGAGGTATTCAAGTGCTAAAATGTTGAGAGAATCCATATTTTTTGTGTGCTATAGATCTGCAGAGAACACCACAGGAAAAAAAAAAAAAAAGACAAAATAGTTTTTTCCAAGTAAGAGCTAAAGAGAAAGCACAGAAGGAAGAAACCACTGCAAAGTGTCTGGTTTGGGAACTCTGCTGTGGTACTAGTGAAGCAGTCACCTTATTGAGAAGTCTAGAAAATTCAAAACATCTTTCAATCCTATTTTTTTGGAAAAATCTGTGGGTGTCTAGAAAAGCAAAATAAAGATGCAATTGAGTATAAAGGGTGGTGATGGTTTCTCTCATTAGCCTTTTTGATTCATGCAAGAACAGTGACAGTACCCAGAAAACTGTGGTTTATATTAGTGGACATTTGCAGTTAATAGACAGGTATCTAGATGTGACTGGTGAAGTAAAGAAACCCAGTGCCAAACAGAGCACAAAAAGAATCAGCTAAATACAAGCTGGAGAATAAAGAACATAAAATTATATCAAAGTGAAATTGTATGGCACTTCATGTATGATGCCCTATAATAATAGACAAACAAATACAATACAAAAGGACAATTTTCAAAGGTGTTCTATCTGCTATTTAGTTCAATAGCACGATAACTAAAGCCAGTGATCTTCCCTCTTCCCTCAGTACTGATCTGGAGCTGTCACTTGTCAGTATCTATGTACTTGTATTTTTTATGACATTTTTAATATCAACCCACCTAGCAGTGTTCAGGAAATCAGTAAAAAATTATAACCCTTTGCAGCAGAGTTGTCATACTAAAGTGTTAATCTTAGAAATTAAAACTGAAGGCATGCCTAGCAACCCCTGGCTTGATTGAGCACCAGCACACCTTCAGCATCAACGAGAACAGAGTGGAACTAAAGACACTGAGAAGAGAGTTCAAAGTTACACTGCATTCTGTTTTAAACATGTGCCCACACATCCTTTTTGCAAATGTACGCATATAACATGTACATTTGCACATCTTAAACATGCAGCTGTGACACAAATGCACTGTCTGGCCTTCAAACTATGTGTATTTCACAAGCTTCTGATGAAATGCTCTGTATCTGTAGTGCCATGACCAGCAGAATCGTGGCTCTGTGAGTTTCCTAACTAATAAAGGAGAAAAATTAATGTCTTATGGGTTTAATATTTTAAGTAAGTCTTACATCTTTCCAAATCAAACCCTAGCACACCAAAAGAGGTATTGCAGTCATCAGCAGTGTGCCATACTGACACTTGAAATATGTATACTGATACTGAATCACCAGTGCACTCTATGATATTTTGGAATTTGTTATTTTAAAATGTTTCTTCTTGACATCTTCCTGGATGAAATTGCCTACAATAATCTATAAGCATTACTTCACATTTTTTCTAGACAACATAATGCTGTTGTTTAAGGGACTGTACTTTCTGATGAGACATGAACACATAGAGAAAATCATTTGCATAGCAATGCTGCCACACAAAATAAAAGGAATTTGGGAAGCTTTATTGTCTTAGGCAATCAACTTTGCAATTAGATATTATCTCAAGAGAAATCTGGAATCAAAGAACAGCAAGGAACAGAGGGAATCCATCAGAGTCATAACCAGACAATAGTTCAAGAGATTTGCCTCTTGCTGATGGGGCAGCACTGATGTAAGTGAGGTTTCCCAAAAGAAAACTCTGTCAGTATTTTAAGACCACATCTACTCAACAGAAGCAGCACATATTGGTATTATGTAAGTTAAATTGCAGAAATGCATAGCCACTGATCAGCCTTCCTCTTCATTTTCCATGACAGTTGAGTTTGAATTGCGTTTGAAAACCTCCCCCTGTTGCAGCAGACCTTATGTCTACTGCACTGTTCAGGTAATGCAAAACAGGCCCATAGCTGTACTATGTTAGGCTGTGATCCTGTCAGATTTCATAAGGTGAGCAATACCAGGCATTGAAGAGGAGACCTCTTCAAAGCAAAAGCAGATGGTGCAGGAGGTGGTGCTGGCGACTCAATAATTGACATGCTTCCCTCCAAGTCGGTGCCGAGCTGAAGACTCCATAGCCCAACATGGTGCTAGGGGTACTGTCAAGAATCCTGTCTTTCAAATTCAATGTGAACCAAGATCTTTGGCTAGTCCTCCTCCCTAACAGTATAGTTTTAAAAATCTGGGGGCATTCAGGAGAGCCAAGGAACTTGTTACTAACAAGGACAAAGGAGGACACATGCTTTTCCAGATTAGGGAACTGATTTCATGGGTGGGTGTTCATGTATATCTGATGTGTCTCTGTACACAATGTGAAAGTCTGGAGGCAAAAGGATTTTACACAAAATGCAAAATGTGAGTTTCCTTAAATACAATGATCTGTTGGTACCAGGAGCCATTCTGTAGGAGAACCACTATACTTCTATTCAAGCTATTGTTAGACATGTTTTTTACAAAAAATAGTATAGTTTGTGCAGGAGATTGGGTCCCATGTATTCACCTTATTTATATTGCTTCTCTAGCACTTTTTTTGTACTTTTTTTGTTATGAATGTAATCTGACTTGTTAGGAGTAAAATATTACAAAAATGTACACCCTGAAAAGGTGTGATGAAAATTTTCAACACAACTGTTTCACAGAGTCCAGATGTAATGACCCTTGAAAGATGGTCATTACAGACAATAGCTTGGAAGCATAGCAATCCCTGTCGGTGTGCATAAAAGTTCATTGCTTCAAGATGTTCATGACTTAGGTGCCCTCAACCTTTTTCTACTAACTGAAGTAAGAAGCTGATCCTCTTTCATTACTCTAGTATATTCCCGACATCATAGCAGCTGGGTTAGCACAGAGTACCTTCAACAATAAAAGGGAAAGAGCTTCATCTAATGAGAAAGCTCTATGTCCAATGCCCCTTTGTCTCACTTATATCATCAGCCTTCAGACTGGAGCCATTTTTAATGTGGTTTAAACAACCTGTCATTAAGAATTCACTAGCATAGTTATATTCATGGACAACATATGCACCTGTTAAAGGCCTATGAAAATATCACAAATGTTTTCCTAAGTGGTCTACGGTTGTTTTAGCTAAAGGTAGTTAGCAATTCAAAGCAATGTAGAGCCTGGCTTTTGGAACATTTGTAATAAAGTCTTTCCTTTTCAACTTCATATAGTATGCTTTTCCTGAACCACAAACAAGCAGTATGAATGAAATAGTGGTGATAGATGCACTGAAATTTGCTATGAAATCGTCAGCCTTTTTATCTCTTTTTTTTCCATGTCCCTTCTTTGCGTATGGGTCCCAAATGTGTATTGAGCGCAAAATTATTCCTACCTAGAGAGCTAGTAGGTTATCAGCCTTCTAAATTGCTTCTTGTAACAGTTTGTTTTCTTTCTTCTACCCTCACGAGAGCCTAACAAGCCATGCACTCTCATCAGATGGTGATTACAATTAGAGTATAAGACTGGAAATGCGGTATGAGTAATGCATCATGATCCGTGTTAAACAAATCTGCTGTTGAAAACTAGAAGAAAAATGCTATCCTAAATATTAAAAATAAACAAAATCTTAGTGGATTAATTGATGGCAGTTTAGGTCCTTCCTGCAGTTAGCTAATTCACTCCTGATTCTTATCTTGTGAAAGGCACAGTCTCTTTCATTCAACATTATTTAATCTGACACAATAAAGTTTCTGGTTTTCATGGACTTGTATTTTATTGGAAACACAAGGAAACAAATTATGTCTCAATAATAAAGAGATAGAAATAATGCCAATGAAGTATTCAATCTGAAAGCACATTTTCTAGAGTTCCCTTCTGAATGTCAAGATTTGGAACAGGGATGAATTTTATATCTTTTCAGTTGCTCTTCGAGCAACTCTGCTTCTGGACTACACATGCTGGTGCCAGTGTTCTGGGCATTTATGGGCTCTTTCACTGATTACGGTAGTATTTTCATTCTTTAAATTTCCTTTGTAATTTTCTCTGTAATAGTTAAGACACAGGCTTTGTGTTATATACTTTTTCTTAAACTTTGAAAGAGAGGAAAGATGGAGTAGAAGTAATATGAAATTACGCCTTTAGCATTTTTAACACTATATACTTCTGAAGTAAATGTTTGCAAGTCAGAAGTATTATTAAACTAATGCTTTCCTTGTGCTATAACTGAGAAGTGGTCCTCACACTGTCAATATACTCTCCAGATATTAAGATTAAAAAACTTTTTTGTATTCACCCCACATAAATCCACTAATCTCCAAAACTCAGGGCTTAAGTCTCACATTAAAAGCATAAATATAGCTTTGGCAAATTCAGGTCCACAGACATTTGCAAATAAAGCTAAACATAACAATGTGAAAGAAAGGAAAATTAGGCCTTTCATTTTTAATTTAAAACAAAGAATTATTAAATTTCTTAGGAAAGGTGCCAGTCAGCTGTGATTTTTATTCATCTGTTCATTTTACTAATAATTTGGAAGAGCAAAAATAGCATTTTCTTTCCAATAAACCTACCCATTTGACAAATATTTTGTATCACTGGTTGACTACTCAGCATGCCTGCCTTTTGTTATCATTGACAAAGGAATAGACACACGTCTGGGGTACCCAACTGTGTATTATCTACACTACAAATCACCCGTCTTCACTCGTTAGATCCCACACTGAAACACACAAGGGAGCTCAGGTGTTCATATCACCAACGCATGAATTCTTAAAACTGTTTTTTCTTAAACTGACTGGTGAACTATCATGGGTGAATGGGAAAGCAAAAATAAGAACTGGTGCATTTGAAACAGAAGTTGACACTTTTTATAAAAACAGAGATTGAAAGCCTAGCCACAGTGCTGTTATTCTATGTCTGGAGTCACAGAGAAGGCAGAATGTGAGCTGACATCTTCACTCCGTTTACGCTTAAGGGCAGAGAACAACCCCTTCTAACAGTGGCAGTTTTTTGATTCCATCATCTTGGGGAAGCTCTGCAGGACTTTGAATGTATCTCTCTCTACAAATGTATTCTGTTTTGGTTTTTTTTATATATATGGTGCATTGAAAATCCATTCTGTAACTCCAGTAACTGTATTGGTACCACTGCTCCCTCTTAAGAGTTCAAGAACAGTTGAAAAAAGGACTATTAATTGTCTTTTTAATGGATAATAATAGCACGTGTCTTTTCTGACTAGTGTACACCATAGCTAAATAACAATATAGGGCTCATGATCATCTTACAAGCCTTGTTTTCACATGTAACTTATTCTAATGTAAAGGTTAGGTTTACTGAATTAATCAAATGACTTATTAGGAAATTGCTTTCTGGTATCTCTTCCTTACAAACCCAGTAGCCTATTATTTCTAAAATAATTGTAAATGGTCAATAATAATAATAATATAGTTTCTATCACTCCCCATAGTAGTTAATCAATGATTGGATCAGATACAATCAAACTACATTATTGTGTTAGGTGCTATACCTTTTGTGACTGAGAAGTTAAAGATAATTTTTTTCAAGTCTCCTTGTAATCTTTATAATATTTGGACATTTTTATACTGAAGTCATTTACAATAGAATCAAGTCCAGTATATCTAAAAATATACTTAATGTGAGACAAAAAAAGAGAAGACAGATAGACATCAGCTCACAGTTCACCTGGTAACTGGGACACCATGTATTTAATTAATGACTGAAAGAATGACTTCAATGTTTTTATACAACAGAGGTGTAAAGCAATTCTATTTTTGTGTGAAATTCAGGTGACTTTCCCTCTGCTGCAATGGAAACTGAAAGGAAGATTACAGAATTGCCCGAGCAAATTGATTCTGTTTGGAAACTGCCTTTCTCTACCTGTGCGGAGAAGCTCTTAGAAACATAGCTATAGGTTCTTTTCCTCCATAAAAGCCATATGAGCAAACTCACACCACTTTGTAGAATATCTTATTAGCTTAAATCGTTCTTCACCTGAGCATTTAGGTTTTTCTGGATGTCATCTACAAGGCAACCCTAAAACACCAAAACATATGTTTATCCTTAAGCATGTCTGCAGTTCTGCTGAAGCCTTCCAGATCACTCACATGCTTAAGCTTAAGTAACGGCCTAACAGATTCATTAGAAGGAAGCCAAAAGAATACATTTCCTTTATTATTTCTCATGGTCTTCCACACAGATACAGAAGGGGGGGAAAAAAAGAAATCATCAGACAACCATAAAAATCTGGGAAGATAAATTCAGAGCAGGGTTGTTTGTTCTTTTTTTTAATTCATAGTTTGGTACTAGCAATATTTCAGTTGATTTTTGACTTTCTGGCTCTAACAGTTCAGTTAAAGTTTCTGTTTCTTTTTTGCTTGTTTTCAAAAAATTCTTTAAACTGGTTATCCAACTGTCGTTGAGTTTACATTTTCACACAAACTCACTCAAACACATCCCTGTTTGCAAGCTGCAAATCCATTGTCTTGTGATGGATTGGAATTGCATACTGCACCTTTGCATAGAGCGGCAGAGAGACGGTGGTTACTTGACATGCAATTCTCCAATACTTTACCTGTGCTTTTCAATATGTATCTATAGGCCTTATTTATTAGGCAGTATTCAAATCCTCATTGTGGATTGAATCGTTCATTTTCTCAAGGGATTTTCAGTCAGGGTCTCAGTACTCTAGAATCTGAATGCTTTCCAAACCTTAATGTACTGTCACACAATCTTGTGAGAAAAAAGGATTATACTCTCCAAATAGCAAATAGGGAAGTAAGAAAATGTAAGGTAAAAGCATCCGTTACATCAAATGCCTGTTCTAATATACCTATACCTGATTTTCTCACAGTACTGAACCTCAGATAGCACCATATATTTTGAGGGTAGAAGCCCCTTGGATTTAGCCATAGCTGAGAGTACAAGATAAAATATTTTCAAAACAAACATGACGTGTTCTAGAAAATGAAATTTCATATGTAAGAATTTTGGTTTAATTGGCTCACTTGCCTTTGCACAAATTCAGAAACAGATAGAATTTATTTTTTTCATGACAGCATATTCATTTGCTTCAACTGTGAAGATTTCTTTTCTGTTCCACTGGATTTCTCCTTCAGTCATGGTAAATCTACCCCTTTCTGCAGCAAGTCAGGGAGACATTATACAGGCAACAGCTCACCTAATTTCATGAGCTCTACTAAGCTGAAGGGAATCTTCATCCAGTGGGCAGGAGGAAAATATTAATTACTGATTCAATTGATAATGGTACGAAGTGTCTGACATATGTAAATGTTTGGGCAATTAAGAGGAGTTCTCTATGTGATATATACTGGAATGGCATAGATTTTAATTTCAAATCCATCAGAAGATGCCTCATAAGCACTAAAGAAGGATTTCCAAGATAGTCAATGCTATTAAGTAGTACTGTCACAAGATTTCATCAGACAAATGCAATTAAATTACCTTATCAAGCATTTTGGCAATATAGGTCAAGTGCAGAGGTTCTAACTTATTACAGTCTAATTTCTTGATTTCATTGTTGTCTGACTACGCGCAGGTTTCAGTGTCTGAACAGATAGCAAGATAGGTGGGGCAAGAGAGGAGAGAGTAGAGGTATGTCTATTAATTGCCTAGATAAATTAGAAACACAAATCATGTCCAGTAAATATGCAGGGATTGTATGAATTAATTGGTCTGAATGGCTTTTGCTTGTTTTTTTGTTATTGTTTGTTTGGTTTTGTTTTGGTTTTTTGATGGGCAGAAAAGTTTTATCTTTGTTTGGAATCTGTGAAGAGAAGGAGAGGACTGTTATCTCACCAAGGAGAAAAGACCCACTGATGTAGGAACAGAGCTGTGTTACATTAGATGCACTGTTACAAACTACATTTGCAGAATATTAAAATTCTTAGGTTGTAAGAAAAAAAGAAAAATATTCTAATCTCATATACCTGGAAAATATCAACCAAAGAAAATATTATTACACATTCCAGCTAACTCTCATAACTCAGACAGCAGCTGGCACCAGAAATCCACAAAATTGGGATTTTCATTTACCTTCTTGGACTTCTTTTTTTTTTTCAAATTGTTGCTGATGATGTGAATATTTTTAATAAATAAACTATCGCTGAAAGACAGTAAAAATGGGGAAATGGGTGGAATATTTTTTTCTTACTTGCATACTGACAGACGTACCACAAATCCCAATATTTTGTTCAGGATGAATCAGAAAATTAAAAGTAGTCTCTGTGGCCATTGCCAGGATATATTCAAAAATTAGTACATTTGAATCATGAAAATTATTTGCATATTAAACCAAAAGCAAATAATGTTGCTTTTCTCTGAAGTATTGTATCGCTGGTTTGTAAACAACATAATTCTCATTAGACTGACAGATTAGGAAGGATTTGTATGTTTATACTCTATGTGGTACAAGTACCAGTATTGTAAATGTCTACAGTTCAGTAATCCATGTCTATTGACCTTGTCATTCTGATTCCACTGAGAAAGTGGGAACTGCACTTTCACATCTTTTATTTACTCTCAGGCTGAAATTAGTTCTATGGCCTATGGGGTCCCTGGAGCTACTTCTGTGATTCACTGAATTGCTTCTGCTGTGTTATTGCACATTAGAAATAAAATGACTGCCAACAGCAGTTGCTTTCTGACCAACACTGCAGGCCAGATATACTTATATAAAAACATTTTACAAGAGGTGTCTTCAGAATAAAATGATTATAACAATGTTTAACTAGCCATTATGGATGAGAGCAAACTGCATTTGAGCTGTATTTAGTTCCAAGCCCAAGAGAAGATTCCAACATAGGTTTAAAACTGTTTTCATTAGCTGTGACAATATTGTTTGCCTGTATCTTACTGAAAGAATAAACTCCTTTAACCTGAAACAATTTTGAGCCATACTTGAATAACAATGTAATTTACAGCTGCTCTTTAGAATACATTTTAAAATCAACATGATCAAAAATGTAGAAAATTAGTGCATAACAATCCTGCAAGATCCAAGATTGTTCCTAAATTTTCAGCCACATCCCAATTCTGTGTTTGGATGAGACCTGTGCATGAAAGGCAGAAAGAAAAACACAGCTGAACAGTGTCCCAAGCAAGACAGCCATGTAATTAGTATTACAGGAGCACATACACCTCTCTACACATAACTGCAGAAAAACAACCTAAATAAAATCTCTCAGTAACAGTAAATCAGAAAAATATTTGTTTGCTTAGAGACAAGTAAAGGCTGCATAAAAAGGCTTTTCCAAATAAAGAATTCCGTTGGTATTTCTACAAATTTCTCAATTAAATCTGCACTAATGGAAGTATTTTTCATTGTCCCAGACTTCCCAATGTCATGTCATTGACTATTTCCATGACAAGATGGTGCATTTCTTACCTTTTTTGTATCAGCTTATAGCAAGTATTCATTTAAACTTTGTATGGTGTCTGTTGTAAGCATGTTTGTAGCACTAATAAAAATTTAAAAAGCTATTTGTTTAAATCCATTTTTAACACTCTGGAGCGTCTAGTATCTTCTATTTTTATAAGCATATATACATACAAAGCACTGGGCAAATATTAAATGTTCTTTACCCCTCTGCAATATTACCATCATTCTAATCAACTTCACAAGTCACAGAGGACCAAGAAAATGCACTGATATCCAAGGCCATGACCTTTGGATATTTTTCTGCTTCTGCACACCCTTGCAGTGATTGCATGCCAGGCTGATACTATACATTCGGAACATTTTGAAGATAAATCCTAGTAAAATATTTAATGTCATTTCAATACACTTCAATACAGACAATACAGCTTTCCTGAATCAGTGTAACCATTTTCCAATGTTAATAAAATTCTCAATTCTGTCACACATAACCCCGAGCCACAGCCCCTTGAGTTTCGAATTATTTCATGACAAATTTGATAAACTTTTATAGGCCTAACATAATTTTAAACACAAAAGAAATAACAGTGCACCATGCACTGTGACCATTTTTAGAAATGTAACAAAACCACAGCTGTTTAGCTCTTGTCCTTTTTGTAGAGCTCTATTTTTTAATTTAAACCAACAGTCATGGAAAATATCAATAGATAGCAATATTAGTAAATGTATTATGTACTAACATAATACACCTGCCTTTCATGCACAGGTCTCATCCAAACACAGAATTGGGATGTGGCTGAAAATTTAGGAACAATCTTGGATCTTGCAGGATTGTTATGCACTAATTTTCTACATTTTTGATCACGTTGATTTTAAAATGTATTCTAAAGAGAAGCTGTAAATTTGTCATATTTGCTTCTCAGTGATAGTAAATCCACCAACACCATCAAAATGAAACAAGCATTAAGATATTATCAGTTTACAGACAATAAAAGTTTAAAACAGCTAAAGCTGGAAGTAGAGTTATCATTAAGAACCTGTTGACAATTGAGGGTTAACTATCTATATGTTTGCGAGATGCTAGTGCATAATTAGATAACAAAAGCAAAAGTATTAGAATAACTACAAATAGAAAGAGTTGATTTTTTTCCCCAAAGTTTAAAGTGATTTTGTCTTCTATAGTGAGTGACTTTTTACTTCAACTGTACGTGAAAGAAGGGGAAAAGTTATACTTCCAACACATAATAAATATTCAGTATTCTAAAGAAAAAAGACTTGTGCCAAAAACTACAAGCACATTCTATAGAGTTGAATCAAAGCTCTTACCATTTGGTTCACAAAAAATGTGAATGAACAAACACTATATTTGGAAAAGTCATCTACCGAAGTGTGTATACTCCTAAGATTTTAGCAATAATAAAGGTCTTCTGTATCAAGAAAGTGTTTTGTGCAAATGACAATATCTATGGTGGCAAATCTTCACAAGAATTCATCAAACCTTATTCTCAAATAATTAAAAAAATTATTTACAACAGTCATATTATTTTATGGCTGATTATTTATTACTTCCAGTTACTGAAAAACAACACCCTGGAGAAATGTATATTAACATACTGACCCAGATCCTCTGGCATGCCTGGTCATTGCATAGCTCAGTGTTATGTATAGAGCTCCTCGTTTGTGCTTCAGCTGTCCTGTTTTCATCTGTGAAGATCTGAAAGACACATAAAAGTTGAAGAATCAACTCATTGCCCTCAAGACCTTCTACATAGAACATAAAAAGGAATGGACCTTTTCTCCCCTTTGTCAGCTTACTGTGGAAAGCAGCATAAAGGTATTTTTAAACACTTCAGCTTTCTCGAAGGTCAACCTTAACATACAGTAAAACAAATTGTAAAGTCAAATTCTAGCAGGGAGGCAAGATTCATAATTGCTAGAAAACTTGCAGAAATCTGAAGCAAGGTTCTGAAGGAATCAGAAATGGATACAGCAGTGTTCACAGCTTAGTTACTTTGTCATCCCACAAACAGCGACTCAACTCCAAGCCTATGGACATAATCTCCAAGTAAAGCTGGAAGAAAATATGCTTACATGGTTCTTTTTCAGGGCAATATAAAGGCTTGAATACTGTTTGCAGTGTTATCAGAGAACCTGAATACCATACTGAAATGAACACTAAAAGAAGGCATCATTAGGTCTCGTATTACAATAAATTACACATAAATTAGCAGTTTTCCAATGAATATTTCTTCATTAGTCCACTGACCGATAAAATTATATATAAAAAGCCCAACTTTCTGGGCAGCTTAGAAACCCCTGTTTTGATCTTTAAGCATGCCACTAGCATTAGGCATATCCTAACATCTCTGCTATTGATTATTCTCAACAGATGAATTCTTGCTAATCAGACAAGTCAAGGAGAAATGTTATGGTATGGAGGAGGTTTTTCCAAAATCCCAAGGAAACAACATAGAAGGGATACATAGAAGGAGACACTAGAATATGATAATTCCTGGTAGTCTGGAGGAAAGGTCACTTCAGAAGGGTCATTCAGGACAAAAAAAAAGGAATACTGCAGTAAAGTATTCTAATGGCAATGAGGATCTCCACCAAAATATTGCTGGAAAGTCGAAGGAAACTACAAAACTTAAAACAACTCTGTGTTTTGTTAACCAGTTTGGATTTTTAAGTAAATCCTTGGTGAAATACACCTTATTTCACACTATGTGTATTGATCTGTAAGGATAAGAGGTATGTGATATGGTGGCAAAAAACGCATGGCAGCTTTCTACCAGGAGACACACAAAATATTCATACCTTTGTTCTTTCTTTTTTAGCCCTTTATCTTCTCCCATACAGGAGCAAAGAGTCCTCCTGATACAGAAGAGTTGTAGGGGGTTGATAAGCTGTAAAAAGAACCCAGCTTCAAAGCTAGGGTTTTAAGGCCTAGTAAAATAAGTTTGGGTCACGTTTCAACGCAGACAAGAGTTTGGATCAAAAAAATTGCACAGAGCCACATTACTCTTAGGTCAATAACAATGCTGAGCCCCTCTGTACCGTGTTTATGAATGTTCATTATTTGTAAATATAGAAAATACTGTATTTCTGGTTATCCACAAACTTCTCACTTCTTTCTTCTTCTAACTGAACTAAATTACTCTAGGCCTCGTAACTGCAATGATATAGATATGATAGTACAATGACAGATACAGATGCTTCAAATTCTTATCAGAAATTTATGATACAATTTAAATAACAATGTTGCTGCATCAGCTGTTTGGTTTGAGCATCACCATCACTATATATCTTCCTCTTCAGGAGTGAAGTAACACAGGAAGCTTATATGCAGATTGGAAATGAAGTGGAAGGGAAACATGTCCAAAGTGGCTCATCAGTAGTAAAGTTTGTGGTTTCATTATCATCTTTTAAGCTCGGAATCCATTTGCTTTTCAAATTCTCCAAGATATTTAGGTAAGAAAACTAAAACCAACTTATTTTTTTTATAGTGACTGGGAAGAGAACTAGAAGAAAGCAACACCTCTCCTCATCCCCTTGGAAATTCCACTTCATCTTTTGAACCAATAAAAAAAATTGGTATTCCCTTATCTGAATAGAATGTATTTTGTTGTAAAATTGCAGATGCTGATGATAAACTTAAGAACAGGCAGGCAAGAAACCAAAATTCTATTGACGTGTGGAGATAACAAGAAATAGAAAAGGAAGAAATACCACCAAGCAAGTAAGTTTCAATAATTGGAATACACAAAACAGATAATACTTTGCACACTGCAACTACCACAGTAAATACACTGAAAGCAAACAAATTCTCATTCAGCCTGTAGTAATAGCCCTGTTAACAGTGGTCTAAGGTGCATTAGCACCCTGAGAAAAAAGGCACTTAAACCTCCCTTTCCTCATTGCCCTGTGCCTGCTCTTTACTCAGCAAACTACTGAATATATTGCCCTTCAAACCCGCCCTTGCTTCCCATGCATTGTATGGAGGAAAACAGGAGGCTAGTAAAGATGGAAGAAATTTCTGCAATAACCAGACAGCACTCTGCAGCTTAAGCGTCAAGCTGTATGTTCACATCCTGGATTTGGATGCACTGATAAATTCTCCACATCTCCAACTGGATTTAGTTCTGTAGATAGAAAACAGCTGACCATTTATATTCTAGTGGACTATATTTTTATCAAACAAATTCTGCTATTTTTCTGAGATACGCTACTAAAATACAACATGAAAAATTACCTTTGTCCTAGTCCATAGTACTAGCAAGGTTTGCAGAATGATTTTTCTGCATATATCTTGATACAGTGCCTGCATCCCCCTAGGCAACTGCACAGAGCATGATGGACACTAATATCATCACAGAAATAGTGAAACTGAATGGTGATTTCAATACCTGAAAAGTGGGTTTTTCATCTCCAAGAGGTGGAAGAGATGTGTCAAGATGTGCCAGACTTGGTTTGTAGGAGTTTCCAATAAGGAGATCAGAAAAAACTCTGCAGTTAATAAAGGCTGTTGGAGAATGTTCATGAGTGGGTGGGCGAGGCAGTTTGAACACCAGAGGAGAAACACCTCCATTTATGTAAATATCATTTGACTTATGTAGTGAATAGTAAATGAAGCAGAACATTTTGAAGATATTCATCACAATGGCAGTGGCAAATACTCTCTACTTCATGTTACCAGAGATTGCATGAATAAGACCTGATAGATTATAAACGACAAAACTTTATGTCACAGTCCTAAATTGTTTTAAGTTTTTTTCTCCAGGAGATAAATTAAATCAACATAAGAAAAATAAGTCAGTTACATATACAATTTGCATGAGTCCTGGTAAAATAAGCAAATCATTCTGGGGAAAAAAAAAAAAAGAAGAAAAAATGACTTCTATCTTTGTCAAAACCAGGAAATACAGAGTTCTCAGGTACAGAATTACTCAACAGAAAGCACATGTTTTTCTCCTTGAGGTCCTAGGTACGCTGGAATACACTGAGGTTTGCAATATTACATCAGAACACTTAGCTTCTCTGTATACGTGTGTGTTGACTTGCTTATTTTAATAATAAGCTTTCCTATAGATGACCTACAAGACAATGAAACAGAGTACACAACAGCAATAGGTGCCCAAGCCATTTAAATCATATAAATTGTGAGAACATGAACAGATCTTTGAAACTGTAATAAAATCACATGCTTGATTTTACTTCTTTGGATTAAAACAGCACCTAAAAGTGATGAACCTTCATTTGGCATCTGGTTTAGTATAGTTACTCAGAAGCACACTTCTTACAAAATTAAACCTAGCTTTCACTATGATTACACAACAAGTACTGTAAAACTTTGTCCTTAGGTTGTATCTCCAAATCAGCAGTTCCGGCATCATTCCTCAGATCTTAATTTTGTGCCTCCAAAGATTTGGTGAAAATGCAGAAATAACACCATGTAGTTCCAGCAGCAGAAAAGAAAAACTTAGATTCAAACACACTAGTATTGAAGTTAAGGACTGTTGGTACAACTACATAGGCTATGGGTACGTTTGTAATACAATTCACTATCACACAAAATAATGTGTTCCTTGCCTTTTTGTCATGAGATAATAAAATTATTCAAATAACTTTATTCATACAAACAAAAGAAGACACCATTAAAAAAACCCAACAGTTGTGGAATAGGTTTAAAAAAAAATGTTTACATTAGTGCTAGTATAAAGGCAACTTTCAGAAATTAAAATTTTTGTGCAAATTTGGAAAGTAGAAAACTATGTAAGTCTAGAAAGTAAAAATATAAAGACATAAAAAACCATAAAAAATATTTTAAGGAACTTTTTATAAAAACTAATAACAAAATATTTTCAGCATCAAAAACAGGCAGTCTGCCAAATACTCTTGAGGACCAATAGATGACTGAGGGGCTGAAAAAGAAGATAAGGCCAAAGCTGAATGATTAAATTAATTCTTCATATTGGTGTTCTCTACAGATGAAATTAGACTGCTTTACACATAGGAACCTTTTTTATAGAGGGAGAATTGTAGGAACTGTCTGTAATTGGACCCTCAGTCAAAAGATTCTTAGAACACATCAATAAAATGATTAGTAACAAATCACCACAACATGATATTCACCTATGAGTCAAAGAAAGTCAAACACGAAATTTTCAGATTATTAATACTGATGGAAGTCACCTCAGTGCTCAGAGAATCAATGGTAACAAAAGTAAGCCAGTTGTACTGAGAGGTTTCAGCTGCAGCAGTAGAAAATATGCACAAGTAAATCTGACTTCTTTATCAAGAAAAAACACACAATGTGAACCACATTAAAAAATTGGTAGACCTACAGATAAATATGATATATTGAGAAAAGTTAACTCAACTTTTGTCATGAATTGTACCTCACAAACCTATTGGAGCTTTTTGAAAAATCCAAGAGCATAGTAGCATGGGAGATGTGGCTGACATAACACACTTGAATTTTCAAAAAGCTTTTAAAAAAGTTCCTCACCAAGAGATCTTATAGACAGCAAGCTACTTGGACTAATAGGAAAAATATTCCCTAAGATTCTTTATTTGTTAAGGGATAAGAAATAAAGAATAATAATTTAAAAAAATATTCTTCTGTGAAGGGATTTTTACAGAAAAGCCCAGCAAGGATGTGTGTACCTCTTCTATTCAGAGTTTATGTGCCAGATCCAGCGATGCTGATGAAGAGATGCCAACTTTTACTAACAATGATAATTATTTAGGGTTATGAAAACAAAAGCCAACTGCAAGAAGCTACAGAAGGTTTTCGTAATAATGAATGTCTGGACAAGAAAATACCTGATGAATATCATAATCCATAAATACAAAAGAACCACTAGTATGATGAATCTAAATTAGCTACGACCACTCAAAATAGAGTTTTACAAGTCTTTATGAACATACATATACAAGCTTCAGCTTCAACTCAGGAGAAATCATGAAATCAGCAGAACAGTAGACATAGTTGGAAAAGGAATACAGAGTAAATATTATTGAATATTGAATGCAGTTCTTCTCCCCCACATCTGAAAATGGACTCTGGAGAACTAAAGAAGATAAAGAAAAGTGTACGTAGGATAATAAAAAGTTGTTACTCTATGAGGAGAGATGAAAAAAGACTGGGTGGAAAAGAAACACCCATGAGATTAATATGATGAAACCCTATAAATTATGGACTGGAATAAAGAAAGTACACAGAGAATAACTATTCCCTGGTTCCCACCATGAAGGAATTTAGGAGATTTAGTTATCAAGTGGCAGGCTTAAAGCAAACAAAAGGAAACACTTTTCACTAAGCACGTAATTAAACTGTAGAACTCATAGCCATAGGATGTTAGAAATGTCAAAAGCTTAGGTGGGCTTAACAAGCAATTAGAAAACTTATGAAAGAAAAAATTCATCAAAGGCTTTTGTATAAAACACACACAAAAAAAGAGTTTCCCACTCACAAAGTCCCTGAGCTATGGTTTGACAGAAGTTAGAAGCAATAGGAGGAAAAGTTTTACTTTCTACTTGCCCTGTTCTGCTATTCTCTCCCAAAGCTTTAGCTTTTTGACCACTGCCAAAATACCGGTCTACAGAAACCTTTGTACATGTTCTTATATTTATGCTCATCACTTTCTTTCACAGTGGGTTTGCCTTTGATCTTTGAGATAATAATTTGACAAGTAAATGTACTACAATAAGAACAATGATTACTCTGCACATGTATTTTTCTTACAGATGCTTGGTGAAGCAGTCTTTTACCCAAATTAATTGTCGATCACAATTTACTGGGAACACCATTACCATGTGTGGCAGCCTCAAGACAGCTTTATCTAACAATCTGTACCAAATAACAGTTATTGATCCCGTAGCCCTGCATTTTTTTCAATTTGTTTCTAGCTGCCTCTCCAGACTCTGACTCTTTGTTTTACAAAGAAGCAGTTTAGATCAGTCTGGAAACTCCAGCTGATGAGCTTGAGTCTAAATAAAGACAGCTGTTCTGAGGGAGCATCCCCCAACTCCTGAAGAACTTTCAGGAATACTGTATTATTGTGTTTTCTGAGCTGACAGTAAGCAGCTGAGCTTTATTAGGAACTTATTAGGTATTTCTCTGTAGAGCTCAGTGTATTGTCATTTTTTGCATTAAAAAACAAAGCTATAAAACTCTACAGCTGGCCTTTAAAACAGCAGTTAATGTTGTCTGGTACCGTTAGGCTTCCACAGATTTCCCAAGGGAGGTTACAGTTAATGAAATTCACAGTTAATTTGCATATGTTTCAGAATACCGTTACATGGGCCAGTATTCAGTTGACATAAATCAGGAATAATTCACGTTACGGAACTACACCATTTGCACTTAGAGAGGATGTATCTCACTGTCTTTACCCTGACAATGCATGTTAAAATTCATCTTTTTATATACGATCATATGATTAATAAAGATATTTTTACCCAGGTGCTTTGAGGCTATTTCTTCTGTCTTGCTCAAGTAGCACAGTAGAGGCCTTAAATCAATACAAGTCTGACAATGTGAGACATTTGAAGGAAGCTGCTATCCCAAGAACCACTGAGGCACTGTCTGGAAATAAAACTCAGATTGCTTACCTGGTTCATTCTTGAGTGAATGAATGATTTCAGGAAATCCAGTCTATACTATTGCAGTGACTTTGCAGACTTTGCTTATTTAGCAATACACACAAAGAGCACACAGCAGCTCTGCTCTGTTACCTACACTGATCTGAAAACTGTTTCTGTTGAAATTTTGTGTTGTTTCAAGTTGCTGAGACTTTCTGCAATGGTCTGGTTTTAATTTATTTACAGTCTTGACTCCTTTTTCTTTGTTTAATTGTTTCTACCCATTCCAGAAATAAAACATTATCTACATCAATTCCTGATAATCCGGACTTTGGGCATTGGGGTCCAAAGAGGCATATAGGTGCTCTCCAAATTTCAAGACTCTGCTGCTCAGTAGAGGGAATAAGAACAAATAATCCAGAGGCCATGCCTCCCTAAGGCAACTGTATTTTAAGCAATGAAATTATATGTGTGCAAGTTACATGTGAGTGAAACCCATTGCTGTCTTTGCTATTAGTTTCCAACTATAGTGGTAAAGACAAAAAAATATTTTTGCAACTCCTTACTAGAACAGCTATGACCTTTACTGATAGATTGCCAAGGGCAGGGTCCAATGCAGAGATACTAGCTTTCAGAATTTATGTCTGTCAGTTTGTTTATGCATATGAATACATAAGAAGCTGCAACTTTAATAAGTCATCTCCAGAAAGTGATGTCTCTAAAAAACACTTAATGACCTTTAAAACTAAGCAGCATAATGATAGCAGCAAAATGTACAAATGAAGAATAGTTCATCTCAGTCTCCAGTTGAGTCAAATCTATGCTAGTACAGATGAACAGCAGGGACCACTGACACAATCAAAGCCTTCCTGATCTCATGTAAACAGAAATGGATTCAGAGCATCTTCTACTACAGCAATAAACTCCAGAAAAGAAGTCTGAGTCATGCCATATGTTAGATAAACACCTAAGTACTTAGAGGTACTATTTTTTTCCCTGCTGAAACTGAAAATCTGTTTATAAATGAAATTCTTCTGTACCTAAGTGCAAAAGCAAATCAATCTTGTGATCAACATGAAAAAGTCTGTTGGTAGCCAGACCAATCTAATCATTAATTTCTCTCCAGTCACTGTTTCTGATGACTTTCCCTAACCATTAAAGAAAGATGCAAATACTGCAAATGTTCTGGTCTAGTTACATTGATTGCCATTAATAGGAAAAAGGCAAAAATCTCATTTCATCAAGTCTTATGCTATCAAAATAAAACTGTGAGCAGAACTTCAGCAGGGAGTGGCAGGCATACTTCCAATTAATTCATGCTAATTTATTCTACATTCCAGGTTTTTTTCTATAGAATACACAGCATATAAATTCTAAAACAAAAAAAGTATATTAGAATGTCATTTCAATTTTATATCACTTTGAAAAAATGTTGAATTAACCTAAAATTTCTTCATTTTTTATTATTTACATTTATTAATTTTATTGTTTAACACACTACCACTTCTTCTATGTCCAATAACATTCAATTTTAAGTGGATGTGAATATTATTTTTTAATCAAATTTGCGTTGCTTGTGAACTTACGTTCAGACAAAAAAAAGATTTAAAATTATTATTATTACTTCTTACTATAAATTATGTGTCTCACAGGTATAAAAAAATTACTGTCCTTACATTCAGACTTACATCTAAGAATCAGTCCAGCTGGAAGCCAACAGGGTTTTATATAACATCAGGGATCCATTGATCACACATAATGCCCTTAGTTTCAGTCCTGCAAATGTTTGTTCAAGTACATTTTCCTACTGATGAGTCATGCTTTCAAAGCGCTACATACCATAAAAAACTAAACCAAATGAGTGAGATAAAGGGGTCAATGCAGAAGTCAAATACAAAAAGGCAGTAAAAGAGTACTATGTCTTAGAACAGGTTGGATATTCCAGTAAGAACACCTCAGTCTTGACAGGGTGCTCTTTCTATGAAGACCACTCTCTACTTTCTGTTAGGTGGTCATCTAGTTTTTATTCAGTGTAAGACTCTCTCCAATCTGCAAAATAAGTCAGAATTTCCTTGGGAAAAGCAGCAGATTCATGCCCAATGCAGTATGTACCAGAGTCAGCATACCTTCAGTAACGAAACTCTTCTCAGAAGAGCACTAGGCAAAGCAGCACACCAACTGCCAGTTAACGTCTATTTCTTTTTTAATATCTTTTTTCCTCTCCCATAACGTGGGAACACATATCACTGTTTTACACACTATATGTATATGCTTTTGCACATCAGTCTTTGAATAAGTGCTTTTGGCTACTAGGATAACTGACCTTCCCACAGATATGAGCTGTCTACAAATAACCTGCAGTATGATTACTACATGTGGCAAAATTTCTAGGAGACCTTACTGAACACTGAATATCCTTGGGGGAAACAGTTTAATGATTTCAGACTTTGCCTTACCTAACTTGCACCTTCCTCTACAATGCTTTCAGACATATAAGTGACGTATAAAGTATCATAAAGCAGAGAAAAAAAATCTCCATAACTTAAAATTATGAGGACTTTCTGCTACCTGCTCTAGTTCCTGTGTATCGCTATGCCACCTCAGAAAAAGCCTGGATCTAAAGTGACTAGAAAGAATATGGTCTACAATTTTGACTGTTGCAATCATGAACAATTTTGGATTGTTGGTTCATTAGCTCTTTGTCTTCCCTTTTTTTTCTCCTTTGGTATGAAGGGCAATTTTTAGGCTGAAACCTGCACTGAGGATGTGCAAAACCTGTGGGTTAAATCCAAGATATCTAGAAAGATTAAGGAGTGCACAAAAACACAAGCATAATAATAGCAAAGTTCTTAGTAGAGTGCTCATACAGAGGTCATTTGTAGGCTGCAGACAAATGTTCATCTAGCAAAGAGCAGTGACAATTGACGATATTAGCAGCCCTAAGAGTTTCTTCCTGTCTCTTCCGGAGAGGCTGCCAGTTCTGCAGCTTGTTGGCAAAATTGGTCATATGAGAACTCCATATGGAGTCACAGTAGTATTAATCAGCTGACGAAGGCAGTTTGAAAAGAGGACTGACTTTGCCTGAAGTGGATAAGGCAAAGCTCTCAGACTCCTTTGTCTGGCAGAGCTGTGGGAATGGCAACTTCCAGCTGGCGGATTATAGGTTTGGAGAGCTGAGCATAGTAACATCCTCATTCAGCACTGCTAGATCTAGAAGAGATCTTCTCATGACCCTATTTAGATTAGACAGTCTAAATCATTTAGGGGCTTTCATTATATTTTTTTTTTTTGCAACAAAGTCACAAAAAAAAAAAAGAGGCCTGTGAATGATTCAAAAATAAAAGCCTATCACCTTTTTTCTAGACCATATTTTCAAGGGGGTGAAAGACGTTTGGATATATGTTTTATTGCCCCTCCATGATATGGAAAGAAAGCTTGAAGATTTTTTCTTTTCTCTCTTTTTATCAACAAGAAAATTCAGTCTTCACCTGTAGAATATTTTGTGATTAGAAGGAATAATAAAACAATGATTTCACAGAGGCTGGGAATGTGACCAAAGAACAGAAAGCATTTTCAATTTAAAAGCTAGTGTTTTAATATTTTTGATAAAAATGTGTTTATTAAAGCTTAGAAAACTTCTCCTTCTTAAGAATCATCTGAAGGCACATGACAGGTTAAAGACTTCATAAAAGTTTCTAGCAAAATGAGGTAAGATTTTCCATATTACCACTGAATGTATGTAAGAGAGCAAAAAGTCATTAAAAAAAGACAAGCCTGTTTTCACAAATTCTTTGTAAATCTCACAGGCTTAATGTCTTGTTTTTATCCCAGATCTCCTTCATTATCCAGCCTCTGCAATAAATGCCAAAACATTTTAAAGAATTTGCTTAACATCATTTGGCCAGCACCTGTTATCACATTATAAAACTAAAGTATCTCAGGAAAAAACAGCTTCTTTTCCAGTAGTACAAGTTGTACTACTCCTAAAGTTGTTTTATACTTAACCTTCAAGCCATCATGCTCTAGGATATAAACCAATCATCACTGATAGAGATTAACAAGAAATTTCCTCTACAGGCAGAATATTTAATAAGTGCTCGCTGCAGGGTTTCTTGCACTTTCTGCTAAAGCATCTGGTAACGGCAATTGTCAGATGGAATAATAGCGTAAGAAAGCTGTTAGTCTGTTCTGGAATGGCTCCTCTTGTATGCTAAAGCTTTTGTCTCTGATCTTCCTGTACCTTCTCCCTGCAGTTTGAAAGAGGTAAAGCAGATATCTTCACATCTATTACCAGTTGTCTAGTGAAGTCTTTCTCTTATCCTTGCATACTTTGGTAGAAATGCAGCAACCGCCATCACAGAGAATCATAATTCATCTTAGCTATCATATGTAAACTCTAGGTATTCTTCTGGACCAGCTTTTGGAAACAGTGTTTGAAATCATGAAAGTTTAAAGTAAGATTCATCTTCCAAGTGTTCCCAGAAAGAAGACATTATATAAATATTTCTTCCACTGAGACAACAGAAGCAAATAAAAAAACCAGCTTCACAAGCTTTTGATTTACACATGTCAAATTAAATAAAGTACAACTTCTTCAGGAAACACCTGAATCAAGAATTAATTCTTTCAAGCAGTTGTCCATACCATTAGTTTCCTTAGGAATGAACTAGTTCCTTGAGGAACATCTCATATCATCTCATTTTTCTAACTAATCTTATTTTGGATTAATGGTGTGTAATACACAAAGAAAAAGAGAGAGGCTAATTTAAAATCACACCACATAAAGGATGAAAAGGATGTTCATGTACCTCTAACAGTCACATTCCTCTTGTTTTCTGATTCTGATTTGATTGGAAAACCTGAGAAGTACCATAAGTAAAACTGCAATTCAAAGGCAGCCTATACACACCCCTAGACATGTACATAGATATATGTGAATATCTACAACTGTTTCTGAACGCAGTTTTTTATTTCTGTGACTGAAAGAAATGGGTGTACAACACCAAAGTCCACATTTGATAAAAGTTATTAAGCAAAACAATTTTCTCTACCTATTGCAGGTCACTTCCTAGTTTACTCATCATTCTTAACATATATCTGTTAGTGAAAGTCCCGTACTAAAATATTCCAGCAGTACAGTTTTTAAAACCATGAAAAATTATGAAGATTAATTCATCAGTCACAGTCCAATGAGTTTATTGTTCTGATTCCATGCAGACACTGAGGGGTTTTTTAAGAGACCTGTCTGGGAAAACTAACTTATTTTACATTCTTAGTTCTATGAAAAAGACCATAGCATCTTAGATACTATTGTGGCAAACACTAGCATCTACAGAGAAACTAAGACTGCCACTGCAAAACAACTGAAACTAATGATGATATTACAATGTGAGTACAAAAAAAGATTAGTCAGCAGTGGCTACAACAGAAGTCAGCTGTGCTTTGTGCTCCTTGGCACTGATTTGCTAGCTAAGTGCTAATAGAAACCCTGTTTTCACAGAGAGAACTAACAGGACAAAATCATAATTTTTGTTTAGTGATGTTCCAAGTCCAGTGTCATTGTCAGGGTTTAAAATCTGAGATAAGATTTTGTTACAGTTAGGGTTCTCTTCATGTGTATATGCTGGGTTCCAATGACTTGTCAGAACCATGAAGATGGCGTTAAAACAAAGCTTGTTACTAGGTGTCTTTTTGTATCTTCCCCAAATGCACCAAGTTTTGCACATATGAAGCATAAAATAAAGTGACCTGGAAAGGACAAAGCCAAAAGCAGATATTGTAACTTTTCTAGCATCCAACCCACTGTATTGAAAATATTAACCCAGTGGAGTTATTCTATAGGGCATCAAGGGACATGATATTCAGTTTGAATCGTTTACACTGGGGAATTTGTCTTCATAAAAGTGCTCGTGTTTGTCAAACAAAAGTATATTGGATTCTCCACTGTACAGAAGGAAAGGTCCAGGTGCGTGTGAAAATGGAAGTTCCCTAGTACTCATTAAACTGTGCAGGACAGCATCCATGGGAAATATTTATATTAATGCTTAGTGTGAATTTCAGAAAGTTTATATGTCTTCTCCACTTTTTTTTCAGTCTGCTAAAACAACATAGGCTGGTGCAAATTATTCTGAAGAAATATTTTTATGTTTTAAAACAGCATTTCCAAGAGGTTAATACATGTGTCAGAAAAAAATGGCAATATTGCCAGTGACAGAGGGTAGAACGGCTGAAAAATACACAAAATAGCTGAAACACAAAAGCAGCCTTCTCATAAATTCCCGTGTTTTGCAAAATTAAATAGAATTTTGGAAAATCAACAAAGTTCAGGGTAAGCTGTAGTTCTGTCAAAAACTTCCCAGGTTTGAATGGGAATTCTGCCATCTCGTGGTCAGTTTATTCCACAATACTTGCCTTCATTCAGCAAATTAATGTCGGATGTGAATACACACAGCTTTTGTAAAGATGCATTTAAAATCAGTTTATCCTTTAGCAGCTGTAGGATTGCTTGATAAATTTGAAATGTCACCTTGTCGTACTAATGCCCTTCAGTTCAGTGAAATTTTGCACAGCATGTTACCTGTAAAAACAATTTTATCCTTCTTGCCTACACATTTAGAGGATACATGTAATTTGTATTTATTTAATGTTTACTACTTGAAAGTCTTTCACTGCACTTTTCTTTGTATTCCATGAGATATGCCTCAGTTTTATGTATATTTGGGCATCATATATAACCTGCTAGCATGCAAGATGCAAACTTCTAAGCCTGCTTCTCCATGAGAAGAAGGTTCTGGTTTGAGATACAATAAGTGATTATGGTTATAGCCTGTGACTCCAAATTGCAGTAGGATTTGGGAATTATCATTTGCAGTTTTAATATAGCACAATATGTTTCAGTACTGCTCCAAGGGAACATACACTCATAAATAAGGTCTACATGGGACAATGAACAGAAACACCTGGTGACTCTCCTGGTGTTCTCCATTACAGTCTTGTGACAGTTTTTTACAGTGCCCAATCAAAGTTCTGAGGTAAAAAGCTAGAAGTCAGTCATCACCTTTAGAATAAAGTTTTTTTGAACTTGCTCAGCCACACAGGGTTCACACATTAATTTAATCCCAGAGAAGACTGAAGTTCTTTGGAATGGCAATTTTCCATCTATCCATTCTCCATAACTTCTTTCCACCGTCTGTTCCCCCAAACAAACTCACCCCAATGGTAACTGCTTTCTTAACACCCCAAGAATTTCTCACTCTGGCAGATTTCCTTTTCTGTCTCTTTGACCAACTCTTTCTCAGCAGTTCAGTTCTGCCCTTTCTCACCCTTTATGGCTCCTTTCTTACATTTACTCTCTTTGCGTTTCCCCCAGATTCCTAAAAGGGAATGAATGAGCAACTCCAAGTGTGAGGCAGAACAAGGCACGAATTAGTGGGTGACTGAGTCAAAGGCAAAAAAGACGGAATGGTGAATGAAATAAAAACATGTATGTGGGCAATTGTCAGCGTGAGGAGAAAAGTAAAGCAAGTGAGTGGGTGGATGAGGAAGGAACAATTGTAACTAAGCTGAAGGAGAGAAGCAAAGAACAATTAAGGGACACTGTGAGGAAAAAGGACAAAGAAACAAGATTCAGGAAGGTTTTGATAGAAAATTTGGGAAAGGGAAAAGAGGGAATTTAACAGGAATAAAAGCCTTTGAAACAGAAAAAGCCACTAGTCCCAAATAAAAATGATAGCGAAGGGCTTGAACTAGGAAATACTACGGTAATACAAACCTTATAAATAAAAGATAAAAAAAGAAAACCAGAAGATGAATGACATGTTCACCTCTTTAAAATAGTTTAGTTTCTAAATTAAAAGGCAGGAAGCTGAAAACAAATGAGTACTCAGTTCAGGAAACTGGTGAGAGAAACCCTTTTATTCCTCGTCTCATAACTCAGCTTCTTATACCTCTCCACATGAGCCATTCTAGCTACCTCCAAATAAATGTTTCACCACAGACAAAGTCTATTCTTGACATGTATCCTCCATATTAATTTGAAAATCTGGTCACTTCATGTTCAACACTGCTCTTTTAACTCAGTTCCTTGGTGTTCCTTCCGCCTCATATATATCAGTCAAAATAATAATTTTTTTGTTAGGTAGATCCTGTATTTGAATCTTTACACTCTTCTTGTTTTCCCATTGCTGTTAATGTCATTGTTAAAGGAAGAATTTACCCTGTGCTTTAAACTGACATGAAAAGAAACTGAAAAGAAAGCCCAAATAGACTTAATTTCCTTTTTTATATATTTTTATCTGTGAACAGAAGTGGCAAACAGTAACAAACTAGCACTTTTTTTCTCACTAAATAGATAGTATCTGCTAGAAAGATTTGGATGTACATCCACAGTCTCACATACATGTAGAGATAATCTGATGACTGCAAACAACCCTCTACTTTCCTACCATAGGTTATGACCAGTTATTTCCAATAATGGTATCATGATAACAAAGTGGCATAGGCTTAAAAACAGTCTGCACAATCCTGTACATGACCTTTGGGCAATTATTCAATATCTGTGTATCTGCCATCGCCACTCACACTGCCTGAGAATAAGCAAATTTAGATAACTTCTGCACATTCTGTAGTTACTATGTACCTAGCAGAAGGACACAATTTCCAGGCTTCTTTAAAAACAAAATCTCCTTTAAGAAAGGCAAAGAATGTAACCAAATGGTTATTTCAAATATTTCAACTAGTATTTGAAATAACAAGCT
This sequence comes from Pterocles orientalis, assembly GCA_011057875.1. Lineage (NCBI taxonomy): Eukaryota > Metazoa > Chordata > Aves > Pterocliformes > Pteroclidae > Pterocles > Pterocles orientalis. Next base: position 1,700,551 of record WKFP01014806.1, on the reverse strand, counting down.
TTGATTACAGTACACCCTGGCTTTCTACAGGTCATGATGGATTTCTCATCAATTTGACATGTGGATAGACAAACCACTCAATAAAAACCCTGTATTGGCATTGAGTGAAGTGGCAGAAATTTCTACCTGTAAACTGAACTCAATATAAGGAATAAGCTGGGAAAAGCGAAATTTTGTTTGTTTACATGTTAGTGAAAGTGATAAATAATGCAACATAGTCATAAAATACTTACTTTGTGGAAAAATCAGTTTTCTAAAACTAACATTTATAAAACAGTTTCCAGAAGGATTATTAAAAATTCCAAGCAACCTAACCTCAGGGATAGCAGTAATACATATGCAGAGAATACATATTCAGAGAATAAATATTCCTACCATGTCAGATTATTAAAAACTTATCATTAGCATTTGTACCAAAACCAAGCTAAATTATGAATGCATGTTCAACTGGGGTAAAAATGTTGCTTTTAAATTGTGTCTTATGAGGTCATGTTGTTGAATAACCAACTCCGAACATCTTATACTTAAGGACATCATGTCAAGCCTATTATCTGCTAAGTGTGTCAATTAGAGTAAATGTATTCACTTACATGCTTTAGACTTTGCAGTCGGGTGAAGAGCAGATTTCAAAATAACGGTATAGATACATCACCCAAACCACTTCAGAAACCTTGAAACGTGTTTTGAAGGAAAATAGAAAGCTAGTAGAATCTACGAGGTCAAACATTGAATTTCTACTTTGCCTTACACTAAATCAAGACAGAAATGTATCCTGGAATAGAAATGACTAAGAGAACTACTGAAAAACAAAATCACCTGTTTAGTATGATAAATTTTTTAATAATTTTAAAAATTTTTAACTTCTCTCCATTGTGAAATGTTCATGAGTATTTAATATCTGTACACTTTGAATCATCTTTGTGAGTAAAAGTGCAATTAGCTATTTATGCAATAGTATCTAATGACAGGACATGTTAGGGAATCAGATCTAATTTAGACTGAGTAATCTTGTTCAATGCTGTCTGCTTAATATCAAAAATTGAAGCTAAGCCAGAGGTTATTATGTGTAGTTCGCTGAAGAGAGAAATGACATTAAAATTAGGAGACATCAGTTCTTTTCTGGCTTTGCTACTGAGTCAAAATAATATATATATACACGTATATGTGTGTATATATATATGTGTGTGTAGATGTAGATGCATGTGTTTGTGCATACACAAAATGTGAATACAAAGTGTGCAAAATGTGAACACTTGTCTTTAGAATGCTGAATACTCTTTTAAAACCCTTTCAAAATAGATCTCAAAGCACAAAGTATTTCAGGGAATACAACACACTACTTAACCAGCTATCATTTTTTTTCTCACCATGCTATCTTATGGAGTGTATTGATGCTTAAAAGTCAGTACAAAATTTGCACGCTACATTACAACAAATGCTGAAAGAGCCTCAAAGGAATTAATTTATCCAACTCCCAAATATTTCATGAATCCAGAATAGACTGAAGACAACACAGATTTCCTTAGACATATACCCCACATGCATGAAAGCTAGCACATTTTTTGTTTGATCACACCAAAGTTAAAGATTTTAAAATCATTAAACTCAGGTCATTCACGGCTACTCTTTTACCTACACACAGTTGGAAAGCTTGGTTTTGTATTTTGCAGTTTAGGAAGTACCATATCTATGCATGTGTATTTACAGAAAACAACCAGAAATCTTACTTTGAAATCAAGATTTCAAAGCACAGTAATTTGTTCCTTATATTTTCAGTAAACAATTACTGACACTGATTTGCATATAAACAGGGGGAAAGTTAACAAAATGTGACTCACAAGTAGAAAGGTTTTGGTTTGGTTTGGGGTTTTTTTCCCCATTTATATTTTTGTGGCCTTCCCTGGAGTCTATAAACAAAACAGAACAGTGGCTCTGCTTTGGCAAGTGAAAAATCAGATTTTAGGAATGACTCAAGATCAGTAGACTGCTATTTTGTAGATGAAGCCTGGAATATTAGTCCCAGAACGACAATATACATCTTCAGACAGAACTCCTGAGTTTTATTTTCTTTATACTTAAAACATTTATGCATATATACATGATAGCGCCAGCTCTAGAAGCATTAAGTATAATGTGTATCTCTATGCATTAGGAACATGTTGGTGATACTCTTCAGTGAAATAATATAGAAGGTTTCACGTTTCATAGAGAACAAAGTTCCATACAAATATTCATTGTCATTAATAACCACAGCACCAAAACAGGGAGTAGCGTAATACCCCTTAACATGCGACACAGGGAGAAGCAGAGAAATAACTATGATTTAGCCAGCTTTAGTGTCCAGAGCTAAAATGCACAAATTCCAGGTGGTGAGTGCATATTCCACCCATCACACATAAATTCTGCACGAGAGAAGTCTTGTCTCCAGAATAAGCCTTCTTTCCAGTACACCACAGGCTAAAAAACCTTCTTCATTGAAAACAAGACAAATTTCACTGAGACATCCAAATCTCTCTTCCATCACCGGAGCACAAAGGCTTCCATGAGATTTCATCTTACTGTAAAGTTTTTTACTGTGAACTTTTCAGAGCCTAGCACTTGAAGAAATAAAGTGACATAATACTTTTGTATTACTGTATTAGTTGATTTTTCCTTTAAATGTCTTATCCTTGCTGTAAGAATGTGGTTCGTAACTCCCTCAGTTAAAATAAAGGAATCAGATAATTTTAATCTTTGTTGGGGCTGCTTAAAACTTCTAGAAAATAAATAAAATAAAGAGGCATCCATGATTGCAATGAATTAACGGGTGTTTTAAAGCATTCTTAGCACCTCAAAATTTCAAGTTGCTGATCACGATGATATTATCTCTATTCTAGTTACAGTCTGTGAGTGAAGGGCCATAAGGCTAAATGGGTTGGAGGGATTAGAAATAAGCTAGAAAAACAGCCTTTGATCTCTAGAAAATTTGTGTTCACTTCCTATCCAGATCTTTACTCACTTGATACTTGCTATTACCATATGGAAGAAGAGTGTCTAAAGTGAATTCTGGGATCAAACAGAAAACCAAAAATAACAATAAATGTTATTTCACTTAGGGACCAAATGTGTTTTGTTGATCTCAGTAAAGACCATCCAAAAACTCTTTCCCCAGCGCTGATGTATCAGGTGTTACATTTGTTGTCACTGGTATATGAGGTATTAATATGTAGTAACACACACGAGTGACTGGAACTCTGGATATGTATCTTTAGGCTTTGTTTTAATTAAAGTGCATTGACAATGGAGTGAGCTGACTTTCATATTCATACTATTATTGACATTGTGATGTTGCAGTTCTGTGGGCCTTTTTAGGATGTACAGATGGGTAAGTGCTTCCATAGACAGACTTTTAAAGTATTCTGTACAAACACAAGAAGTGATGGGCAGAGAAAATAAATTGTAAGAGGAAGTTTGGATTTTTGCCAATATGGACAATATGCAGAGCTCCTGTATCATGAGATGCCTCATCATCATGATCTGAATGCAAGCTAAATGGACCAAGGTAAGTAAAGCTCAGGGCTCACACAGACCATGCACTGCAAGCAGATGTTAAAGGTCACCTCTTACCCAGTGCTACCAACCAGCAGAGCAAGGGTTATGCTGCCATCATTTGATGCGTGAGATGCTAGAGTTGGAGCTAGTCAAAGAACAGAATTCTGTCAGACATGCTGTATAACCTTGTAAATAGCTAAGAAAGGACAGTGTGAAAATATAAGCTTCCTTTCCTTGTTCTCATGCCAGATGGACCTATAGTTCTTTGTAGTAAATTTGTTGTTCTTATATTTCTGCATATTAAACAAGCTGAGTATAAGCCTTGTCCATTTTTTTCAGTTAGTGACCCAGCTTTTTGTCATGAGTTCTACTTGCATTATTTATTATAATTAATTGTTACACTTCATTGACTATTGAGAAATTTGATCCAAGGACGCGCATAATCCTTGAAATTCATATATCTTGATATTACAAGGATCATAAACCTTAAATTAGGAAAGGACAGACTAATGCACATAAATTGCTCTGATGTACTTTAAGAAGAGCATTAATTGCCTACACCATGGTAAGGGTATATTTCTGATATCTGTCTATCTGCCACTGATGTCCTTGCTCTTGGCATAAATTAAACAACTGTTTATTCCCATGGTTGTTATAGTTATGAATCAGTCCATGCAAGAAATCATTTCAGCTTATTTATTACTGGAAAATCAGAGAACTTACTTAAGAAGGTTAGGCAGAGCAATGAGTCTATTTGAGTTCCTACTCTTAAAACAGGAAATTTCGTTATTTAGTCTGCCCTTAGTAGAATCATTTGAGGAATATAAAATGATCAGTTCTGCTCCACTGTTCTATTACTATACCCTCATTATAAAGCTATCTCTGTTTCAGCAGGGAAAAAAAAAATAAAACAGACAGAAATACAGTAGTCTTGAGTTCTCAGTTTTTCCATTTAGTATTTTCAGGCTTAGCGAAGCAGTGCTTCCTACAGCATGTAATAAACACAACAGGAGAGACAATACTGCAGAAACTATTTAAATCTTTACCTATTTATTGTTGGACCTCAGCTGAACCTCCAGCTGCCTGCCTGCTTCCTTGAGGATTTGCAGCTGAGAAGCTAGCTCCACCTGCAGATAGCACACAGATCTAATGGATCTGATAGTGAAGGATAACAGCTTTAAAGACAGATTATTTTTGTCAACTCACTATTAAACTTTCCTATCCAAGATGATGTTAGCTCAGCTTTTCAAGCAGGATCTTCTTTGGCTTCAACCCTACAGAGGCAGGGTATTACAATCTGATTTTTTTTTTTTTTTTTTTTTGGAAATGGAGTCAGCCCATAGTATCTGACTCCATTTCAAAATATATGAAGCAGAAATCCCAGGCAAAGTGAAGGAATACCTTTACCAAGTACTGTGCTACACAATGAAGTAGTTGAGAGACACACAGGTCAATTTCAAATAGTGTTATATGTCAGTGGAGCTCTTATTGTAATATTAATTAGGCATAATTATTTTTAGAAATTACTTCTGCTTAGAAAAAGCAATTTTTTAAAAAATCACTCATTGATTTCATTAAATTTACAAAGCTCAGTTTTCCTATGAAAAGCTAATCAATTAAGGAATTTACAAAGCTGTATCCTCAAGAACTCTCCTCCAAATCAAATAGGGATCTGAGCTAATCACACCACTTCCTTCAAACAAATCTGGCTATATAAATAAGGCTGGCAAAGTCCCTTGGATGTTAGAAAACAAATACTTTTTTCTGACAGGGCACAGCAAGGATTTGTGTGTTAATGGGTCACCTGCAATTGCCCCACTGCAGTCCCCATGCAGTCTGTTAACTAAGGACTATCTCTGTTGCTAAGTTCCTTATTGGTCTCAACCGTCAGGACTTGGAAGTCCACCAGGACCTGTATCAAATCCATCCCCTAAGTGGACAGACTCAAGCAGCCTCCATTCCATGGGTCCCCAAGTGGGTTAGGATACCTCCAGGAGCCCTTGGCTAGCACAAGTACCAGAGGCAGGGTAGCATCACTCCTGCATCTTTCTGCCAGACCTAATCCGTATTAATCCACATATTACTTATCATATTCCCCAATGCTCCCCCCCTCCTTTTTATGTCATTGTAGACAGGAGAAAAGAATAATTCCAACCAAAAAAGTTTTCTCCTATATTTTAGTACTTATTTTCTCCTTTAAAAACATTTGTCTGGGCAAAGGGAAAGATTTTTTGCAACACTGATTTTAATTCACTATTCTGTTTCTCTCACTTATATACACACACTACTTTGAGATACTGTCCTCTGACAGCAGAGATCAATGGACTCTTCATATCTTAAAAACCATCAGGTAACACTTCAGTGATTAGGGGATTGATTCTGCTCTCTGTTGTGCAGTTGTCAGTCTGGAATAATTGAACCGAAACTAATGAATTTGTATTCTTGTAAGTGAGATGACAATGCAGTCTTCTCCCTAAAATGATTCCCTTTGCTTCCCACTTCTGTAAGAAGCAAAATGAAAAAAAAAAGGGGGGGGCGGGACGGGGACAAAAAGCTCTTCAAAAACATGGCTTTTCTCTTTTAAACACATTAATTTTAAGAACTTTTTTTTTACCAGCGATTGAGTTTCATCAACATTGCACATGTTTTATTTATAGTTTGTACACCACAAAAATGTGTCCCTCCACAGAACAAAGAGCTTCAGCACAGTAACCTCACCTCTCTCTCTTTCAACACATGTATACATATGTAAGTATATATATGACATTTCTACATGTATACAGGTATGTCCACACACACATAACACACATAGGCACATATATAAGCATACACATATAGATATATAACACACCCCCATATAAATATCTGTCACAGAAGTCAATGAATGTGTAGTAGATATATTTGGTCTCCTCCTTTATTTCCTTTCATCTTTCTTAATATTTTTTTCCCTCTTCTGGAGCTCCATGCAAAGTTTAAAATTTCTTTGTACAAGTCTTTTCTCCCTCACTACTTACAAGAGAGCATTTTCTTATTTAAGCAAATCCCTTTTTTTTCCAGACTTCCAGATAACTTTTAATAAATAATTCTCTAAAACAGGTTTGCTGGGAAACATCCAATCATCTGATATTAAACGGGAAAGCTGTAAGTGCAGATTTCTTGTTTTAGACATTCCAAAGAAAGATAGGGTCATGAGTCAGGAGGGAGGAGACATGCTGTCTGGTCAGCTAAACACTGAAGAAATAGAAATTAGACTTCATGTTGTCTCAGGCAGGTCAGTTCCTTAGCCTCTTGAGTGTCTTTTTAGTATCCAACCATCTCATCATTTTTACTTACAACTTTACTTATAAATTTTATTCATCACTACTAATTACAAAAAAAAAAAAAACAAACCCTAAAACATTCTGGCAAGTCCTCAAGCTTCCACAATGTTGCCTGCAAAAATCTATTTTTTGTCTCAATTGGCTCTGGCCCTGGGCAAGATAAAGACTTTACTTTACTCCAAAAGGACCTGTGTTTAGCTGTTCAAATCTAGAATCTCTGCCTCCCTGGTCTCAACTTTCAATATGGATAATAACGCAAAATGCAACGTGGAAAGGACACCTACATTTTTTCCCCTACTCAGTTTCAGTTCATCTGCCCAAAAGTCACTGAATATAACATGTGAGATTTAAGGATGTTTCCATGGGGCAGCCATCTGGTTTATGTTTTATTCTTTTCAGAATATAATATTTCAGCTTTATGTGCATTGGTTCAGATTTATAACATTTTATGTAACTGTGACCCATCATGATGAATATCACAGATGATGATAGGCTCGTTAAGCACATCTCATTTTAGTCAAACTGCAAGTGGCATTTTGTTTATATGGTTCATTTCGCCAACAAATTAGATTTCAAATTGATTGCTTTCTGAAATGACTTTGTTCATCAATTTCTAGATTAGGCAATTACAAAGACTATACTAGTAATTAATAAGTCTCTGTATCAACAATGTTTTTAAACCGCTTGGCAGTAGTAGTGAAGTTTAAGGTAATTCAGATGTTAATTTTTAGGGGTTATCAGAGCTGTCCAGAATCTAATAAAAGAATACCTCACAGAGATACTTTTTCATAGTGTGAAATTAAAAGCTGAATACCTTTTTTACTGAGATAAGACCCTCTTTTCCTCTTAGCTTAGCTTTAGGAAGAGGTGTGGAAAAAAGCCATTATACCAAATTTGTGAAATATTCAGATAAAAAACTCAGTGTCAATTTTTTCAGTCACAGGTGAGAAGATTGACAGGACTTTAAGTTTTGATTTGACAGCAACTTGATGAACGACCAAAGCTTAGGATCTGTTCACGTATCGAAATCTAGCCCAGAAGGAACTAGTTCAAGTCAAACAGAATGCCACAGTAGCATCAGTACAAGTGATGTGCCCAAAGCTAGCTATGAGCCTCATGCTAGAGTGAACTTTAATCATTGTTTCTGTTCTAAGTGTGTTAAATACAGAAAACAGCATTTTCTACCTTACAAGATTGAAGTAAGAAAAGTAAATGGTTGTGAGGGTATCAGACACCATAGCAATGTGCTCCATCTAATTAATATAAAATTCATGTTAAGTCTTCTAATGACAGGTTTTACTGGTTTTGGCTGTGACAGAGTTAATTTTCTTCACACTATATTGTATAGACCTACGTTTTGGATTTGTCACCAAAACAGTGTTGATAATACAGGGATACTTTAGCTATTGCTGAGCAGTGCTCACACAGAGTCAAGGCCTTTTCTGGTTCTCACCCTGCCCCAGCAGTGAGCAGGCTGGGCATGCACAGCAAGATGGGAGGGGACACAGCTGGGACTGCTGACTTCAACTGGCCAAAGCGATAACCCATACCATACGATGTCATGCTCAACAATAAAAGCTGGGTGAAGAAGAAGGAAGGGAGGATGTCTGGAGTGATGGTGTTTGTCTTGCTTGCCAAGTCATCATTACACTTGATGGAACCCTGCTTTCCTGGGGATGGCTGAAAATCTGCCTGTTAGTGGGAAGCAGTGAAAGAATTCCTTATTTTGGTTGTTATCGCATACAGCTTTTGCTTTACCTGTTACTGTCTTTATCTCATCCAATGAGTTTTCTTATTTTTACCCTTCTGATTCTCTTCCTCATCACATCAGGGGAGCAAGTGGGTATGTGAGGCTTAGCTGCTGGCCAGGGTTAACCCACAACACAGGTCAAATCTAGACTAAGCCAGTTTTTTCTACTATCTTCACAAAGCTAAAATTTTACCTGATGTGCCTCAAGATCTCAAAAATATTTTAATGGGAGTCTACATGTGTAAGGCTGTCTCCTACTCCTTCTTCTATGCTGACCAATATCACCCTCTCAATTGTGGCACCAGGTACACCGTCTTGCAGGTTGTTTCTAGGGCAGGTATTCTAATGCATGAGGCATGCCAGTTCAGAATGAATTATACCAGGTTTCTGTCCAAATGATCTTATTGGCAGTACGGAGACATGGTGGGATGGATCGTACGACTGGAGTGTTGCAATGCAGGGATACAGGCTCTTTAGGAAGGACAGGCAGGGGAGACAAGGAGGGGGTGTTGCTCTGTATGTCAAAGACCACCTGGAGTGGTCTTATTCACTCACTGAATAAGGAATTGGCTAGATGGCCGCACTCAAAGAGTTGTGGTCAATGGCTCAATGTCCAAGTGGAGACCGGTGACCAGTGGTGTTCCACAGGGGTCAGTCCTGGGACCAGTGTTGTTTAACATCTTTGTTGGAGACACGGACAGTGGGATGGAGTGCACCCTCAGCAAGTTTGCTAATGACACCATGCTGTGTGACGTGGTGGACACGCTGGAGGGAAGGGATGCCATCCAGAGGGACCTTGACAGGCTGGAGAGGTGGGCCAATGCAAACCTCATGAAATTTAACAAGGCCAAGTGAAAGGTCCTGCACATGGGTCGAGGCAATCCCAAGCACAAATACAGGCTGGGTGGAAAATGCATAGAGAGCAGCCCTGAGGAGAAGGACTTGGGGGTATTGGTGGATGAGAAGCTCAACATGAGCCGGCAGTGTGCGATTGCAGCCCAGAAAGCCAACCATGTCCTGGGCTGCATCAAAAGAAGCATTAGCAGCAGGTCAAGGGAGGTGATTCTCCCCCTCTACTCTGCTCTCGTGAGACCCCGCCCGGAGTACTGTGTTCAGATGTGGGGCCCCCAACATAAAAAAAACCTGGACCTGTTGGAGAGAGTCCAGAGGAGAGCCACAAAAATAATCAGAGGGCTGGAGAACCTCCCCTATGAGGACAGGCTGAAAGAGTTGGGGTTGTTCAGCCTGGAAAAGAGAAGGCTCTGAGGAGACTTAATAGCAGCCTTCCAATACCTGAAGGGGGCCTACAGGAGAGATGGGGAGGCACTCTTTATCAGGGAGTGTAGTGACAGGACAAGGGGTAATGGGTATAAGCTAAAAGAGGGTAAATTTAGACTAGACATTAGGAAGAAATTTTTCACTATGAGGGTGAAATTTTTCACTATGAGTGGTGAGACACTGGAACAGGTTGCCCAGGGAAGTTGTGGATGCCCCATCCCTGGAGGTGTTCAAGGCCAGGCTGGATGAGGCTTTGAGCAACCTGGTCTAGTGGAGGGTGTCCCTGCCCATGGCAGGGGGTTGGAACTTGGTGATTTTTAAGGTCCCTTCCAACCCAAACCATTCTATGATTCCATGATTTTATGAAATGCCCAGATGACTTCTAAATTAAAATTTTGAAGGACTGTTAACCCAGGACATAAAGCATAACCTTTGGGATTCAGGATAAAAATTAGGAAGGGAAATGTAGAGCATTGATTTTCTCACCATTTAACAGAAGAGCAGATATTAACCATCAGCATTTGCTAAAAATCACTGTAAATAGTTCATGTCCTTGCAAGCTCTGAGTATCAGGCTGTGGCAGCAAACTGTTAAGCTGGCTGACAGTGTCCATCCCTAAATAACTAAAATGCCAGAGAATGGAGAATGAGCCAGCACCTGATGAAAGTGGAAATAAAATTTTAAAAGACTCTAAGGATTGCAAAAGTGTGAGGTGAGCAATGAGGTGAGGGTGTAAACCAGACATAACTCTATCCTAATACACACTGAAAAAAATTAATAAAAATAAAGAAGCCAGCAGAAAATGGAAGCCTCAGAGGTCCAGAAACTGCAAAGAGTAAAGACAACTGAAATGCAGACACTGGCATCTCTGATGCTATTGAAGGAGTTTAAACTTGGACATTGAAGAATACATTCTCAGCAATAGTCAAAATCTGTTTAAAATGGATGATTTATTATAAATCAATACTATCAGTCTTTGCCTGTTATACCTCACTTTCTCTCTGGACGAGAATTTTCCATTATATTCAACAATAATGGAACAACACATACACTGGAATTATCTGCTGATTTTTCAAACTCTTTCTGCTAAACTTTGGAGTTTAATCCACTTTAAAATATCAAACAGCTCAAGCCCCTTTTACAGCTTCTGTTCCAGGAAAAGAAATGTCATTTTTCTGACCGTTGTTCTGACTTCTATAGTCCTAAGTTTCATTGAAAAAGTCAGTCACGGTATGCATTACTATAACTACCAGAGATATCTGTCTAGCATTCAACTCTTGCTTTTTTTTCCAGGAAGCATGCTTTGAAAGCATGTTTTGAATCCTTCCTAAATAATTAATCAAAAGTTAACCAATGGATTTCTCACCAATAAACTCTGTTAAATTTTGTTCCAGGCTTGACCTTCAAGTAGACTTGCACCTGATACTAGATAATATCTCTACGCTAATAAACCATAATAAACTACACCAGCTTTGTCAGCCATAGATATGATCCCCAGTGTTTTGTGTATGAAACACTACAGATTAACAAGAGAAATCAAGATTAGTTACTATCATAATGCAAAAATGATTACACAGTTTCTTCAATTTTAACTTAAAAGCAAAACCCTTTTTCCTCATTAGCAACGACATTTCAGATTTATACAAACTAAAACCATGACTATTACAGCAAGTATTACCAAAAAATATATTCCACTTGGCCTTAATTACTTGGGTCATGTGGAAGACATAAACCAGATTATGAAATAAAATGAGTTCAGCTTTCACTTAGATGAGAATGTATTTCCTACATCAGAAAAGTTTATTTTACATGCTGTATTAGCTGTGTAAATAGACTCACTGCATACACTGTAAATAAATCCACGTATAATACGCTGAGGAATTAAAGGCTCAGAGTACTGGAATTAAAGGTTCCATTATTTTTCAGGTAATTTATTTTGCATCATTGTATTATAAGATTGAGGACAGATGCTTTGGCGTTTTGCCTCAACACTGCAGAAAGTTCACCTTATTTATGTGAGTATTTCCTGTAAATCCAACAAGTCCCAAGGGTATAGTTAAATGTGCACATAATATTGCCAGATCAGGGCCCTCATCTTGACTTGCTCTGCTCATTGGATGCAATTTTTTTCCTGTTGTTGTCAGATTCCTTGTTTGTTAATCATCTCTCCAGACGATTAGTCCAGCTTTCCAAATCCACCTCTGTGTGGGGTCACATATACACCTAGTATGTGACTCCTACCTATTTCTGTATCATTCCATAAGCTTGATGTTTCAATGCATCCAATACAGTTCTCTACCAGTAACTTACCTTTCCAGAAACCCCCAAGTCATTTCCTCCTGACCTCACCTTGTCTGATTATTCCTGGTCCTATGTAAAATACAGACAATGATTTTGACAATATTTTATTTGAAAAGACAGATTTCTATGACTACATTACCAAGGACTTCAGCAAATTTTAGACACAGTCGTGTCCTTGTTTATCTTCTTACTTGAGCAAGACTTCTCAAAGTCCTTTTAATGACCCTGAAAACTTATTACATTGGCTTGTTTGGGCATCTGGGGAGCCTGGGGGGTAGGAAATGAAAAATAAGCAAAAGGCTTGTATCTTATTTCTAATCCAATTCCCTTATATGTATAGTCTTTCCCTTATTTTTGCTGGCATTTCCATGCTTGACAGGTTTTCTAGACACTTATGAGGACAATATTGCTACAAATAACAGAGAGATTCATTGTGTATATTATGCATGCACACTATAAACATTTCATACATCATTTAATTGTTACAAAGACTCAACAAGGTCAATGTATTTTTCTGAAAGTTAAGAAACTGATTTTTTTTTCCCTCATTGATGGTTCCATAGTGTTTGCAGAGTAGTCCATTTGGCAGTAGGTAACTGCCACAGATTTCATTTTTATTGCACTGCATTAACATCAAAGTCACGTAATTTTCACTTAGTAAATGAATAAGAAAGGACTAAATTTATTTTAACCTTGGCAATGTCTGTAGTATTTCTGGCTAGGTAAATCTGCCACTGTCTGCCATCCTTTGATGCAATGTTCACCTGAGACCATTTAATTTTCCAAATACCTCTGCATGCAAACATATTGCAATAGCCCCTGTGTCCTGGACATATTCAGAATTATTCCTCTCTAACTACAGAGTTCCAAACAACTATGTAGTTACCCATGGCTACATTTTGCCTCAGATTAATACAGTTAATCTATAAATTGTATTACTGTTGTTACGTCAACTTGCAAATACTACACTCAAGATTTACTCAGATAAAATTAATAAGTCACTTGCGGGGAAATCAATAGTTACTGGTACCTACTATCCAAACTGGTATGCCCCTAGAAAAGTCTGCAGGTACAGAAAGTAAATAGCATTGGTCAACAGGGTTTATAAAGATGAACATTTTGACCTTTCTTGTGCTTTTAGAGCACAAAATCAGAAACAAATTAAATTCATAGAGTAGCCATGTGACATTCCTGGGTAAAGGGCAACCATATTGGAAGACAAAGGGAACCTGGTAATCTTTTTTTTTTTCTTGCTTTTCCAACAACAGAGAAGAACATAGAAAGTATCAACTTGGGCTGTAGGTTTGTCCTGAAAGTTATTGTCAACTAAACCCAGTTTTGTTTTTGCACCTTCTTTCCAAAACAGCTCCTTTTTTGGATAAACTTTTAATTGACTGTTGGTGGATAAAGAGGTGAATGTTTTAGACCCCTAACATTCCCAGGAGCTGTCAAACAAATACTCTGGTTCTCAGCACAGAACTCAGATTTCATGCCATGAAAGGTGTTGGATGCTTAGGCTCAGAGTCCCAGAATAAGAAAAAATATTCCAAGATTAACAAAATCAACCAAACAACAAAAAAAAAAACACCACTAGTATTTAAAGCTAGGTTGTTAAGTTCCTTTTCTTGCACTGAAGTAATTATCTGATTTTCGAAAAAATCTGAAGAGTATGTATCTTTTCTGGACTGGGTACTACTTCTGAATGTATTTTGAAACTTTCATAGAAACTAAATCAGGATTTAAGAGACTGTATGGAGACAGACCCTGTTTAGTATTTCCAGACTTTTTGATTTATGTCTCCCTTCCTCTAGTGTTCAGGCAAAACTATTGTTTCATCTACCTATGTCTTAGAGACGTATTTCCTCTGGTAAAACAATTAATCTATACCTTTTATTCCAGAAAATCTTTTTTCATTGTTTATCATGATTAGAAAGTTGTAGATTCTATTAAACAGATTAAATGTATCTTGAAATTCGATTGTTATCAAATCCCTTAAAATTACAATGACGTATCAAAATCTTCCCCAGACAGATACAGCTAGAGAACTTATAGCGAGTTTACAGATGCTTTAAAGATGGAAGTCTGCCTGTAGTCTAGACAATATAAGAGGTACTGAATATGGAAAGCAGACATCAGTTCTGTTCAGAAACTAGGCTTGGTAGGTACATAGTATATATGAGTTGGAACACTTCAGTAATGAAAACAAAGGCATCGGCATTTCCACTGAAACAAAACTGATAGATTGCAGAAGTAAACATCTCAGTGGCTTTGTTCATCGTGCAACTCTAATATTCCATGAAGAAAAAATTAGTGTTCTTAAGCTGTTCCTCCCCAGTGAAGGTTAAGGATTTATTCATTGCAACCATTCCACAGGGCAATTATGTTTTGCAGTGTGCCCAGCAGTCTTAGTTTTAATTTGGAATATGGTCTAGGTGCGGAAAGCACTTGATTCACAGTCTAGACAGAGCAGCACTTTCTAAAGAGACACACAATGATTTTATTTCCACTCAGATTTGCAAAGTTTTGCAAAGAACTCCCAAGCATATATACCAGGAGCAGATTTCTGACAGCAACGAGCTTTGATCTTGTAGGAAAAGGTATATTGGAAGTGTATATTGAAGCCAAGCAATTAAAAATAAAGTGTTTCTTTTTTGAAAGTCGTGGTCGCATTTATCTTTTGGAATGGCTTGGACAGGAAAGTGACAATCATCTCTTTATCACCTGAAAGCCCTTCCTCAAGACTAAACATCTTTTCAAAAGACAAGTTCACAGAGGTAGCTTGAATTTGATGTTTACTCAGAGAGTTTCTATCATCTGTGTAATGCCAGTTTGAGGCAGAGTTACTGCACAAGTCCCTTTGGCTCCAAGTATACAATGGTGTAAAGAATGTCTCCAACTGTGGACATCAACAGTCATCATGGTCAAAATTTCAGTTTCACATTTCCTCTTCTTTCAGTGTCTCCTAACTCTACAGAATGCAATGTGCTCCAAGAGCTGTAAGAATGTACAAGCAGCTCTTAAACATTTTGCTTATTCAGACCCTGAAAGAACTATTAACTGGTTAAGACAAAAAATGTCTTATTTCACATCACACTTAACAAAGCAAGGTGTTGTGGTCACTGCTTAAGGCGTACGTGGCACATTCAGAACTCTTGTTACTCATGTATTTACACACTGCACATGGAAAAGCCAATTCTTTAGAAAATACATACACTCAAACTTTTCTTCACTGCTTTCCATTTACTGTATTTTATTTACCAATATGGTAGTTACTACCATAGTTCAAACACATCTTGTGGGTGCTTGACAGATTAACACAATGTTATTATTACTCAGATTATAGATATCATATCACAATCCTGCATATTGACTGACTAGGCAGGCAGTGTTCATGACTAATTTTAAGTAGATGCCTAACTTTAATTTGTGGAAAAGCCAGTGAATCCAGCCCCTAACATTTAAAATACTATTGTTTAATCTCTATAGCCAGAGCAAATAAACAAGAATTATTGTGAATCTTTGATTTTTTTTTCTGAAGATGCATACTGAGGACCCACACTTGCCTTTTCTTGTGTACTGAAGCTCTTTATGTCTCTTCTGTATTTAAGATGCCAACATTTGGAAAGTACATTTTCCTCTTCCATTTTTTTCTACCATTTTAACTAACGATATGCAAAATATTTTAAATATAAATCATTTAAATCTCTATAGAATCTAATAGGAAAGAAAAAGGATAATTCAAGACAGGTTTAGTGTAGTATTGCCTACTTATTACATTTAGAAAGGTTCAGATGTTTTTCTTTTTAAACACTTCAGGTTCTGAACTCATGAGATGATCTGAGGTCAGTTTTTGTTTTTTATGCTCTTAGTCGACAAAGAATTGCTTACAAATTGAAGAATTTTAGAATTGCTTCCCAGGTCCCCAAAAAAACAACAAAAAAATTAAAATGTTTTATACTTTTAAGATATAAAAATTTAATTCACTCTCCAAAATTTGTACTTGGCTTGTAATTCTGATGTTTCTGTTGGGCATGTATTATAAAGTGATTTCTGCAAGGCATAAACATGGTTATTGCAGGAGTCTTGGTCTAGAGGTCACAGGAATACAAAGGAGAAATTCTTGAACAAGAAGGAAAAACAGTTTTAGAAAAAATTGTTAGCATTGAAGGAAGAGGAATGTGCCCCATCTAGAAGAGATACAGGGGGAAGTAACCAAAAACAACCATGCCAGTGACGGGATGACACCAAATGAACTGAATAGCATATTGTGAGTGCTTGCTCCTCCCCATAAGAGCAGAATAGCTCTTGTAAGGTATAAAGAAGTCAACTGCATGAGAAGATACCTGATTTGATATAATTCATTTCTATAATAGTTGAGCCTGATAAGTTTCAAACATGTTTCTGATCTTTTCAAGATTTTGCTGGTTTTTTGGTTTGGTTTGGTTTTTTGTTTTATTTTGGTTTGGTTTGGTTTGGTTTGGTTTTTTTTTTCCATGAGGTCATTGTGTCTTTTATTCAACCTCTTTCCACAGTATTTATTGCCAGACACCCCAAAGTTATAAAAAGTGCTTTCCCAACAAACGAAAATTTTGCCTCTTGGCTGAAACATAGTAACATTAGCAAATTAGCCTTGTGAGTGAAAAACTACATGGAGAAATGGAAGAAAGTAAAATTGTCATGTTAAAAATCTGCCACAGTGCAGTGGACAATGAATGGGCTCAATGCTCGCACAAGAATGTTTTTTTCTAAATCACAAATTATTATACAGAATCTAGGTTTCCTGAAGAAGCCTTTTATCCAAATATTTCCTTGGTCCAATCTGTTGTAATGTTGTAATGTATTTAATCTAACTTAATTGTGGTCTGTGAGAAATGCAGAACATTAATCATGTTTCCTTTTAATTTTCTCAGCAATTATATGAAGCTTGCTTTTGCCCTCTCACACACTATTGTAAATCAGAAGTAAATTTACTGAATGAAGTGGAATTCACTGGAACAAATGGTACAAGTAAGTGAAGAATCAGGTTCTTTATTATTTAATTCATTGTTCCTGATTTCTTTCCTTTCCTGCCCCCGGGTAACTAAGGTCAATATATTTTGCTTTCAGCCTTGATCATAGTTACATCTTTGCTATATTTATAGTGAATGAGACAGACCAAAGAACCCTAAATCAACTGCAGAAATAGCTAGCTTGCTTAAACAACAGCTGAGAAACACTTTGCATGCACCATTTGACCTAACCTCAACTCTGCCCTCATGATGGATGAAGAAATGCAGCTTTCTGGCTGAACAACAAAAGCAGTGGGAAACATTTACCAGCACAAATTATAATGGTAGATGGAGTACCATGTCCATTTATGAAACCTCAGACTTCCAAAAAAATTCTCTTTCAACCAGACAGCAAACATGGAAATTCTCAACCTGAAAAGAAACCAAGAAATTTTTAACCAAGAAATTTTTAACCAAGAAAATGCAGATGACAACTGAAAATAGTTGTTTCTATTAACTAGAACCACTACCACAGCTCCAGAAAAATCTAAAGTCCATCTAGATAAGCTCACTTTACATCTCAAGAGATGCTCTTATCCACACACAGAAGAAATTGAAACAAACATTCAGGGGAAGTGTCTCCCTGACATTCTGGATGCAGTAAAATCACTACATACAGCAAATGGTGGAGTCAGATCACAGGATGTTCATACACAGCATGTCAATAAAAGTAATTAGTTGATGCATGCTGACCTATGGTTTCTTTTTTCAACCTTCAATTACTATTTAAAGCAGTTACTAATAGAAATGGGAAAATCAGCCATTGGCTAGCCTCCATTTCAGATGCATGTGCTAGTAACCTCACATCTAAATATTTGATTGTTGTGACATTCAAGTACTTCAGAAACTACACCTTTATGCACTGTTGTAAGTCAAAACATGGACTCTTCAAAGAGCCTTGAGTCTACTGCAAATGCCCAATAAAATTTCCTGTGGAGTATTCTTGGTTTTTAGGAATATTTCTTCATTACATATCCCACAGGATATGCTTAGCATCATACATTCTTCTCAAATCCTGCTAGTTCTTCTACAAAATATAACAATACAAAGATGAGATTACAGCCTTCAGCAAGGATTTCCCTTATTTTTCAGATTAACATTATTTAAGATTTTGAAGGAATATCTGCTCCAGAGTAAAACATTGATAGTCTGTGAATAGTTTCGAGATTTGTAACAAGTCTCTCACAAGTGCAAGAGCCAAATAGATATTCCTTCCCAAAGAGTTGTTCCATCTGGTCATATCCAAGTACATTTGCTCTTTAAAGTAGGCAGTTGACTTTGCTAGAGCTATATCACTTTCTCCTATGGTGATAGCATTTGGCATTTTCCATATGTATAGTTGCAATTCAGTGATTAAAGAGGGATTATTTTTTCGGTATGTTTCATTAGACACCTTGAGTGCACAGAAAAGTAAGCTGAAAGCACCTCCAGCAATCTTGGATTCACCATGTACAGGAACTTCATGATTAATATAACTCCTGGCTTTTGTTAGCATTTATGATGCTTTTCTTGCCGGCAAAATCAAATTGTTAGAATACCTACCATATGTCTTTGCCTTGGGATCTGGGAAACAATTCAGGGAGTTTCCAAACACAATTCAAAGGGACTTAAAGTCTTTTTGCTTAGCATCTGAATATAATCGTGCAGCTAGACTTCTCATTCAATTTGCAACTTCACCTAAAATATTACAAAGAGAAGCAGTTTCTGTTTCCTATCTAGTTTAGTTGTCTTCTGTGCAATGTTTTATACTTAGAGAGCAGCTATCTGATGACAGAATATTAGTTGATTTTCTCTCTCTTTTGTAAGAATCTCTGGGATTCAGCTGGATATGACATAAGAAAATAAAGTAGAAAAATAAAATGGCTCAAAACGAAAACTAACCATTCCGACTATTTTATAAGATAAAGTCTGTAAGAAAGAACTTTTAAATCTTACCTTCAGGCCTGGCATCTTATCTCATTGTGATAGAGCACTCAAATTTGATTGATTATAGTTAGTTGGGTTTTACCTTTTGGAGAGGAAATGCTGTCAGGCAATTGCCATAGATGAAATTAAATTTTCTGGGTTTGGGTTGGTTTTTTCTTTTTCCAAAGCAGAGCCCTTACTTCATAGACCCACCTAAACAGACAATCATGAGACATCTCATTTTTTCCTGCCCACAATGTCCTAATTCCCTGCTAGATTCTGATACCAAATTTCAACTCCATTTGCATTTGTGCCTATGCAAAAGTATGCTTATATTGTGTGGAAGATCACACACTTGTGATGTATGATAGGCCTATATATTCACCCCTGAGTGAAAATGCATAAATCACACTCCTGCTGTCAAAATGTAACGAGGAACAAGATTGCATTTTACGATGGTTAAGTCCTAGTCGCTCCTTAAAGAGGTAAGATTCTTGTTTGGTTTTGGTGTCATTTCACCACCTGAACAGGAGGAAGTAGAAGGAGGCAAAGTTCAGGATTCTTTTCTTTTTCCTCTTCCACCATTGCTACACCATTTAAGGTCTGAAGCCACATTGGCACTGGCCTGCTCAATCAGGAAAAGTCTTTAGGGAAAATGTCTTTATCATGGCAGACCCTGCATTCTGATTATTCCATTAATATATGAGGACTCTCTTATCTGCCAAACACCAGAAACATTTCAATAACAAGTACTTGAAGTCAATAGATTTCAAAATGGAATTGAAATTCGATTCTAGATCCTGGAAGAGCTTATTGACTGACCGTAACAAATTTGCCATAGGTGAGGACTTTCAACCAAAGTTGGATTATGTTCTGAAAAATACCAGGAAACAAGAAAAATATTCTCATTCACTGCACATTGTTGGTCTGGATGCAATCAGTTAATGGAATGTTATGGCCTGGTGTGTAACAGGACAGACTGGACACCTAAGATGGTCCTAAACCTTTCAGAAATTATACAGCCTTGCACTGCCTCCTCTCTTCTGTCCAACACTCCCTTATACATCCATTCATTAGCTAAAAATAGTACGGTATATACAGAAGTGCTAGGAATTAAGAGTACATTAAAACACTTAATTTCCATTACACACATCATCATTTGTCAGTATATTATCAATTTTAAGCACCTGGGTACTGTTTAAAAGAGAAATATTCCTGAAAAGAAAAATGACCGTGAAACAGGCTTCCACTTTCACCCTTAGCATCTCTGATGTCTCTATATCTGTGCCATAAAATTTTCCCTGATAGGAGCTGCAGAATTCTTTTACCAAAATATACTAAAGTGGAGCTTTTTTGCAGATTATCAATTCATTTCTATATTAGTTTCATTTCTTTAAGGACCTATAGATATTGTTTTTCTTTTTTAAGGAGCTATAGGTGTTGAGTGAATGAACTGAATGATTGTAAGGAATTATTAAAAAAAAATGGAATTCCTCAATTTTCTCCTATTGACATTTTACAGTGAGATTGAATCTTATATTGCGTAAGTATCAAATTACCTTCAGAGTTTCAAAAGCTATAGAGATATCTTCTGTTTTGTATGTCTGAAGAGTGTAACTATTTTCCCCTTCTGTGAATGTGTATTCTCTTCTTCTTTCGTTTGTTAAAAACTACAGTAGGATTTAGATCTATGATGTCACCCTTGTGATAGTAGGCTTGAATTTTCCAGGTCTCTGACAAAGCATTTTTCCTGACAGTCCAAGGCTTTTCGGAAAGCACATGAATGACATGGACCTGTTGGAGTGAGTCTAGAGGAGGACACGGAGATGATCAGAGGACTGGAGCACCTCCAATACAAGGACAGGCTGAGAGAGTTGGGGTTGTTCAGCCTGCAGAAGAAAAGGCTCCGGAAAGACCTTATAACATCCTTCAAGTACTTAAAGGGTGCTACAGGAGAGATGGGGAGGCAGTCTTTATCAGGGAGTGTAGTGATAGGACAAGGGGTAATGGTTTTAAGCTGAAAGAGGGCAGATTTAGATTAGATATTAGGACACATTTTTTTCTGTGAGGGTGGTGAGGCACTGGAACAGGTTGCACAGAGAAGCTGTAAATGCCCCATCCCTGGAGGTGTTCAAGGCCGGGCTGGATGGGGCTTTGAGCAACCTGGTCTAGTGAAGGGTGTCCCTGCCCATGGCAGGGGGGTTGGAACTTGATGATCTTTAAGGTTCCTTCCAACTCAAACCATTCTATGATTCTATGATTCTGTCAGTAATCCATCAGAGCATCATGTTAAAGGGTAAAATCCCATCTGATTTGAAGAACTTTTAGTTTACCTTTGCATTCATGGGAAATGTGAAATAAGATTCAACACGCAGGAAGCTCTACAGGTTTCATCAGCAGTTTGTTGATTGTTTTTCAGTTATATAGTGCTGGGTGCCAACATAAATTACTAAATAAATAACTTCTAATGCTTTAGTTTGCATGTTCGTTGAGAAGGAAACTGTACACCTTTCCCAAAAGATATATCAACTGCATGGTGTTTGACAGCAAGTGAAACACATCACATGCAAATCCGGAAATGTACTACTCTGGCTTTAACCCTCTTTTACTTGTAGTATGCAGCTGCATTTTTAGGCGATATGATGAAGCAAATGGGCCACACCAGATTTGGTAACAACAATAAAATGTTTTAAAAATATTTATGGTAAATTATTCAAATGTTCTTCTCCCATCAAATGTTCAGAACATTAAAATATTTCAAATGCTAAATAGCTGCAAGTGATTGGGATGTTAAATCATTCATTAAAGGAAGTGAGCGAGGTCCTCTGAATGTTATTAATTATGGGATGGTTACAGTGACGTGCATCTTCAGATGACTGATCTTCAGTTATTGGCCAGAACCCTCAGTATGGCTGAACGCTTTCAACTCATGCAGTCTACTGAAAGCTGAAGCGCAGCAAGTAATCATGACTCCAGGATTTGTTTGCAGAAGGAGAGTCTGTTCTGGTCAGACAGCATGTTTTCTCCAAACTTGCCTGCATAAAGGCCTATTCAGTATTGCTTGCAAGAATGTCAGAAATACGGAAAGAAACTTAGTTGTAACATTTTCCACAAATAACGTTCGAAATATGTTCCATTCTTATCCTAAAGTAACATAAAGTGTCAAGAAAGACAACTTAAAACTATTTCTACATGGAAAAAGTCTTGTTTCTCAGGACTACACGCTATAGAAGGTGTATGGCTAAGCCGTGTGCTTGCAGGTCGGACAAAGTTCCACCCTAACATACTATACACAGAGAGGTTTACATCCTGCCTTTCTGTTCCAGCACTTGCACCCTTCCTATAGACTGGGAAACAGTTAAAAATCAAGTCTGGTAAGGTTTCTCCGTCCATCTGATGGCCAACATAGTAGGTTCAGCTCCTTTCACACTGGCACTCATTCCACCAGCTTACGGAGCAAAACAGGCAGCAGCCATTCACTTGTACAGGCAGAGGGAAGAACTGACCTAAAAGGGACAGCCAACATGATCTCCCAGAAATTTTATCTGTTCATGCTCCTTCCTAAGGTTTTACCACAGGGAAGAAGAACGAGTCTTCCAGCTCTCTGGAAAGATTTTCTGGGATGGAGTCTGAAAGCTGAGATGGTCTCTAGTTAATAGAAGCTGACAAGTTGAAATGCCACATGAGCTTTCTCCTTCTTTGACTTTTCCATCTCTTTCTATTTGGTACTACACTTGTTTTCACTACTTACAACAGGACTGTCAGCGTTTTACTTGTTTGAAGGAGGGAGTGTATGTTTCTTTTTACTCCCTTTTTCCGTTTACTTATTCTTTTTTCTCGGTTATTACTCAGTGTGGCTGTGAGCTTCGGTTATTTTATCCTCCTACAGAAATCTCTAGGGCTGTAGACTGCAGTGAAACGAGAGAACCCTTCCACCCCCCGAAAAAAACCTCCTGAGAGGTATTATTTTTCAAATATCAAGATTTTTCAAGTAGTTTAATAATTTCAGACTCAATGACATAATGGTGCTAGATATAAACTAGTGAATCCATCCCTCCTCTTTCAGGTATGTAGGCCAGTTCATAGAATTCACTTCTTCAGTTCCTGTTGTTGTTGTTAGAGTATTCTCAAGTTAAACTATGTAAACTTTTTCCAGTGGCTCAAAACCCACTCTTTGCATATGTTGTTCGTCATATGGTGGAGAAGGACACTGAATGGCCCTGAAATGTTCCTGAAAGGCCCTCAAGGGCCAGGTGGCCCACCTTAACAAGTGGTTGGATATCAACTCTGCTGATACAGGTGCATGAACCAGCAACAGCATAGAGCTCAGCTTCGGCTGTAGGAACCACCTGATATATTGAGTAGAAATTTGGGTGGCGGGCTCACACTGAGCATCCAGCTGCCCTACGCTGTACTGTCTTGTTTATTCCATTATATAATGTAAAGCTAGTTGGGGAAACATGAGCTCCAGCCACTGTAATATTTGTATAACCACTAAAGGTAACATTCTTCATAAAATATTATTGAAAAAAAAATCCGTACTTCTCACCCTAACAGGTAAGAGCAGATAGCATAGGAGCACCAGTTTCTCTTTAATGTAACAACAGACAGTGTGTTGGCAACATTATGCTATTTACATGATTCTAAGTATGTATCATCAATAACAACCCTCATAACTCACTTGGCAGCATGACTATATTCAGGAATGAGAATGCAAATGCAGAATGGACAAAAAGTTGGGTTTTTAAAAAGCACTATTCAAAAAATAAATATTTTAAATATAATAATAATCATAAATCCTTCAAGTGTGCTCGGTAGGAAACAAACTAGTGGCATAGCAATACTTTCCTTCATAACAATACTATGAAAAGTTTAAGTGTGCACTTCAGCATTCATTAAAATTATACATGAATATTTATGTGTCAATTAAGGAAAATCCTGTATAGAGGTGAAATTCAGCAATGCTGAAGATTAAGAAACTTTGTTTGGGTTCTTTTTTCAAACAGACGGGAATCCAAAACTGCATGTAAGTGACATTTCCTGAGCTGTATGTCACAGAAAAGAATTCAGCAGGGAAATGTAGAAACCAAATGTGAAAGTTCTCCCACAGATGAAAGAATGGAAAAAAGAGCAGAACCATATTAGCATCTTTTGTGACAGTCAGGGGAAGGGCTGGGAGGCAGGAGAAATACTCTTCATGTCGGTTTCACTCACAACAGATTTTCAGACACAAAACTGGTGAGATTTCATCTTATGGAGCTGTGACACTCAGTATGAGTATAATGATGTGTTTCATAATATTAGCAATATAATGAATGAAATGTAGTAAAGTTTAAATGACAAATCAAAACCCATATGCCAAAAAGCACGCGGCACAGTGGAACACACTTAAGGAAATAGTCCTTACTGGGATAGGAAAATACAATACTACGCAAAAGGGCTGCAGAGAGAAGAACTATACCTGACACATAACCAGGCACATATAAATAATTCCTTGAAATCATAATTTGCAGCATTTCTGAATTGTTTTTCGAACAATTTTTTTATAGATGTGAACATTTCAATTCACAGTCCCTATTTGAGAAGAAAGCAGTGCTGAAATATTTTAAAACGGCCTATAACCTTATGAATATTCATGAATTTAAGAAAAGTCACATGAAGTCCAATCTTAGTCTGCTCAGTAAAGATGCTAAACTGTAGCAGTGTCTGACTTCACCCAGTGAATGAGACTGGATAGTGGAAGAAAGTGTTTGTTCAGCCCATCTTCACACTCTAGATATTGATCTCTTGATAGCATCTGTGTATGAAGCAAATTGGAAAGATCACTTGTAGTGAATCAATGCTTTGTACTGATCCATATATTGATAAAAATGGTGATGGGACAAGAGGGTGAGGTTTTTTTATCTTGCGTTTTTATTAAGAGGTTGAATAGAAACTCTTGGATATATCCGGCAATACTGAAATAACTTCCACTTCTATTTCAGCAGGAAAATTTCCAAAGGAAGTGTCATGTAGTAGTCAGAATGAATAGCAGGAGCCAGGATACTTAAACTCTTTTCTCGTGTTGAAAACAGCTGACACAAGCCAACCTTTCCTGATTTTTAAAAAAATTGCCAACACAGGATACAACTCCAGAGAAATCCAGTACAGCTTTCTTATTTCTTGCTGCCTGCTCATTTCTCACTGTTTTGGAAACACATAGCCTTGTCCTTTGTGTGCAGCTGTTGCAGGGCACTCTGCTCCTAATTTCTGCCTTGAGCTCTGGTTCATCTGTCCAGTGGCATGGGTAATGAAATAAGGTCACCAAAGAGTAACTAATATTTATGGAGTACTCCAAAATGCTTTTCATGAAAGTTGCAAAGACCATCTGATATAAGTAAAACAAGATTGCCATAGAGAAAATTTTGGCAATTGTGCACAGGGAGCTGATGATGACATCTCTACTTTGTCTGAGTTGAAGTACTTAGTGAAATACTTCCAATGAAATTCAGGTAACACTTCATGATCTCTTCCAAACTACCCTCACTGTTCACTTGAGGAAAATTGAGATCCTCTGACCAGAAACACAGGTCGTCTACAAATGAGCAAAGAACATTGGAAACTGAACTGAACACAGATACAGTCTCTGAACTGCAGTAGTATAGCTGAAAATACAGTGAAGCTGTATTCTACGTTTTAGGTAGTCCTGCAAGGAGCAAATATCTGGACTCCATGATCCTTATGGGTCCCTTCCAACTTGAGATTTTTTATGGATCTATGATTCTATGAAGCTGGAATGGTAAAAAAAACTTCACAGATTCCCAAATATTAAGCAGACTGTTTTAAAGATTTATGGATATTTTCATTTAATTTTATTTCATATAGTAAGTTAGGTCCTCCTAAAAAGTGATGCCCAATTCAGTAGCCCTCTCACTAAATGCAGAGCTGAAATGGAGCCTCTGGGCCCACAGGCAGTGGGTGTGGATAGGGGTCCCAGGCACGGGTAGTAGGGCCATCAGGCCCATTACTGCCCTCAGGGTCTTCACAATAACTATCTCTTATTCAGACTCACAATACTAATTTGACTACAAAAATTATTGAAGGACCAAACAGAAAGAAAAAGAAGCAGCAATTCACTCAACACTGCCACTATCGCAGAGGCACCCATGGTTCCTGAAGGCCAGACAGATTAAGACTCAGATTTGGATGGCCTCCACAACCAAGCAGTTCTGTGTTCAAACTGCTCGTACAAACCTTTAATGAACTTTGTTTTTTCTGTTACAGAACATTCACTAACATTTTTCAGGCACTGTTTATAGAATTCTTTGAAGGTCAAGTGTGAATCTGCTAAAATGCATCGTGTCATCCTGTAATGTTGATCACAGAATATTAACCCTTTCATTTTGGTTAGTTTCTTTTGTATGACTCCAAGGGGCATGAGAGTACTAAAGGAGCTATTTTCTCATTTTCTCTCAAAATGAGGATTGCTTTGGTAGCTGTATTAGATGGAAAATTCCTGGAGAAAAACCATGTGCAAGACCCCACCTCTGTTATATTCCAGCAGGCAGCAATCTAGTACTATATTAACTTCAGTAATTTCCCTAGTTCCTGGGAACTGGCTCATTATTTTACATTTTGGCACACAAATACAGACAGGAACATTTCTTTGAGATAACTCTTGCACCAGAGTTGAAGCTGTATTCCTGGCAGAGGTCTACACACTCCAGTAATTCACTGAAGTACTGAAACACACATTTAATATTGCTTTAGGTATTAGCTCACATAAACATGTTAACTCAGTTTGCAAGGGCAAATGTATCTCTCTGAAATCAGAGATCTGCTGTGACGTCACCCAGATATTCTAACCCACTTCCTGTTCCAGCAAACCAACTCAAAAAGTAATTAGCTAATCAAACTTTAATCTTACTTCAAAACTTGACATTGTTTTGCAGTAGGATTTGGTTAGAGGAGAGATGGAATTGCCTAAAATCTCTTTTTCCTTTTTCAAGTTCATGACAAGTGAATCTACATATTTCATGACCACTGATGCTAGATAGTATACACAAAAGATTTTTAGATTTTTTTTCTAGGTATTTTACAAGCAAAATTGAAAACTGCTTAGGGAATAGTCCTGTCAAATCCTGCCTCATTCTCTAGTACAACATGAATAATAATTTATTGTGGACCTGATCTAGACCCAAACGTCATCTCAAGACAATTCCAGATTGTACTTCAACAATGTTACTGGAAGGTCTGTTACATACTGACAAAAATGAAATCAGAAAGGATCAAATTATTTGAAAAATAAACAAATTAAGAGTAAGATAAGAGCATGATAGCTGGCAATATCTTTGCTCTTTACCCATAACACAGAATATGAAAAGAAGTGTAACAAATATCACAGAAATGTTATCAAAGTACAAGTTACATTTATAAGCAGCCAGAGACAGAGGACTCCCTTTGAAGGCATGTTGGTTTCCATTTTTTATTAATATAAACTGAGGTAACTATATGGACCTCTACAGTAGCAAAAATATTCACCCATTGTCCAGATTTCTACCATAAAACAAAGAAAATTGTAATTTAAAGAACAAAAATAAGATCCCTAACATGACTTATTATTTCTTGGCTAAAATTTTAAGACTCTTTAACTGGAAAGACTGAGAGTATTTCTATATATGCCAGAAACTTCTTGTAAAAAAGAAACAAAAGATCTTCAGCCCTGTCAAACAAGGATCAGCTACAGTGGCAGAATAGTGTCAGCAGAGACGACACCAAAAGTTCGGCTACTGCAGACACTGAAATGGTGGCTAGCCCCAGGGAATAGCCTAGAAAGAAGGAAATTGCTTCATGCATAGTAGTATGCACAGCTTAAACTTTGAATATCTGGCACTTCAATGAGCTGGCTAATATCATAAATGCAGGGGGGAAAAAGAAAAAACAAAACAACATAAAGCACACCTCAGCAGAATTAAGGGAATTGTCATGAACAGCAGGTAGCAAAGTTTGCAACAGTTTAAGAACTGCTGTCTGAGGCAAGGAGCCAGGATCTTCGTTACTATGACAAGTGTTGCAACAAAGCTAGTGTATATTAAAGCAAATCAAGTTAGCACAACTGTTGTTAAGTCCATATACAGATTGCTGCTCTGGTTCTTTAGATGTCATTCTTAGGGCATCCTTTTCACCCTAGTGCATTTTTCCATTGTGATGAGATGTCCTCAGCTGCTGTTTTAATGGGGTTAAGGTTAAGCTTGCTTTCATCACTGATCTATAATTAGGATGGCTGTTTTTCTATGGTTTCTGTAGAGCCATCTGGTAATCTAATGCTAACAAGAGCTGCAGTGATTCAGATTCTCTATATTGCTTCCTGTCTGGCTTCTGGTTTCCTCATTTTCTGCAGTATTTCTTGGGTTGTCTACATAAGGAAGGAAAAGGAAATCGAAGACTGTTTATTGTGCTTCCTGGAGATTAATATTCCCCTATGAATATGTTTAAAAAGATTTCAGCCATGCTTGTCTTGTTTTTTTCCCCAAAATAATATACCCCAAGAGCTACAAGACAAACTGTTCGAACTTGCTTCTGTGTATTTGTCAGAACACTATTTGTTTTATTTTTCTGAGTTGCACCAAGGGAGTACCAGTTTACATTCCTCAACTGATAATGCCACTACAACAAAATTTTTTCTTCTTTTGTTTCTCTTTTTTTGTTGTTGTTGTTTCCAGTATTACCCAGGAGGAGTTAGGCATCAGAAAGGTATAAAAATGAAAGATACTTCCTGATCAAAAAAATGACAAGACAAACAAGAGGTAAGAAAGGAAGTACAGAGTGGTCAATGAGGTGATAAGCCCTGTCATGGTAATTCAGTGTTTAGTAACACACTGGTTTGGCTTTTGGAGAAGGGAAACTCACCACAGATTTTGACATTATATTATCTACCAAGGTTGGCAAGGCCTTGCACTGAGAGAACAGGAAGTTTCATATAGGGCTTTCTTCCCCCAAAAAAACACAACTGTAGACATTTTATAATAAATTCTCTGTTTCCTAGAAATGAGCTTTTCTCATTTTGCTCTAATACACTGTTTTGCTTCCTGTTTCCTTTGAGTCCAGTTTTTATTGTTTCAGTGCAGCAGTTTCAGTGCCAATGTCAACATAAAGACAGAAGCATTTCCAGTTTATGATGGGCCTTCTAGCTTCTAGCTGGAAGCTGGACCAGTGGGCCAGCCCAGATGTTTTTGCAATGAAAGTATTGATTGAAGAAAAAAAACAGACACCTTGGACATTAACAGGAGCCTGGAAAGCAAACACCTCACATGAGAAATAACCCGGAATACGACACCATTATAGGACACGCACTGATTCATGGTATCTCAGAGGAGGAAGAACTGGCACTAATCATGCAAAAGGTTAAACCATTCTGAATTTGGTAGCCACCTAAAACTGCACAATGAAGCTGAAGATTGGGTGGAATATAAAAACAGAAAGGGAAAGAGGGCAATCTTAAGTAGAAGTTATCACAGTTAAAAATCCTTTTGTAACACATTAGACTGGGTGCACAGTTACATAAGCAGCCGTCAGTATCATAATATAGATCTCGAGATTTCATTTCACTGATTACAACAAATAAGCTTTTGATTCATACTGAGAAAGAGAAATTTATGGGAATGCATAAAGAAAAGTTCTGTTTACCAGCTTTTTTCTGATTCTTTATAAATTCAGAGAATTTTCAAAGCAGAATAGCAGATTTAGTTCCCTCTGAATTTCAGTGAACTGTGACTTTCTATAGTCTCTTTCAAAAGAAAATTCCCTTTACAGCACAGAAGAACTAAGCTTTTTTGTTCCTCTTGTACATAGTGCTTGTATTTTTAGGAAGACTGGTTAAAATAAGCATACAGATTCGTAATCATTGTTGTCTACCGTACAGAGCTGCCTTCCATCATCACTCTTCCGAGTATATTGATTTAGGTATCAGCTAGAGGTACCTTTTTTCTCCACCTACTACCTCGTAGTGCAATAAGAGATAATACATTTATCCTTGCAAGTAGAGCAGTATTACTTTTTCCATTTTACAAATGGAGAACTCAGGAACAGAGGAATTAAGATACATACCCTCAGCACAGGCTGAGTTGCCTGGCTGTTGGCACTGCATTTTTCAACGATCTAAGAGTTATCCAAGGCCACACAGGAAGTCCTTCAGGGCAGAAAGGAACTGAGTTTGATCTTCTGAAATCTAGGCTACAATCTACCTTTCATCCATATTCCCTCTTAAGTCCCAGCTTTAGGCTCAGAAGTTTTAACAGCTATGTTAAGAGCTGCAAAGCAGAGTAGAACTTAATCCTCCATGTCACAAAGGGGACTAGACTAGAGTAGACTGAATGTGAGAATTGTTTTGTCTCTGGAAAACACTGTGGGGGGTGGATTTCATCTCCCCACATTTCATATAGAGAGAGCCTACATAACAGATTGTCCAGCAAAAACATATTTTTAATATGAAAAATAGAAAAAGAGAACACCTTAAAAATCAGAGTATCCATATGAAAAAAGTCAAAATTAGCCACCATTCTGTAGTGAAGCCAATGTGTTTCACTTCTTTATACAAATTTAGTAGTTGAGAATATCATGGTTGTTGATAACAAGGCCAATGAACAATAAGTAATCAAATTCTTGACCAGATTAACAATAACATAATGGAGGACATTAGCAATAACCCAGCGAATATGCCACCCAACAGCATTTGTACTGCAAAACAAGGTAAAATTCAGTTTGAGTTGGCCTCTAATCCCTAATCAGCCTGCTGCTTGTGTAGCAGACCCCTTCCCTGGAGTTTAAAATTATGTAAATTATAGTATTGCCGCCACCAAGTTTACCCTTACTTTAATTTCAAGAGAACAAGTTTTCTTGTTTCTAAAAAAAAAATATTTAAAATCCTGCAAATTATTGAGCGCCACCTACTGTTTCATTAACTCTTAGTACACTAGCAGTGTTTTGTAGCTCTATAGTCAAATAAAGATTTTATAAAGCAACTGAAACAGAAATTCAGATTTTAGGATTATTTTAAAAATTGCATTGTATTCTCTCAAAAAATCAGTGCTTCTTTTTTCAAACAGAGAATGAGTTTAACATCAGTCAGTCTTTTCTTTATCCCAAATATGTTAGTAAGGAGATAAAACAGATCTCTCATTCTTTTCATATCACTAAATAAATTGAAATATTTGGTACTGGCCACACTTGAAAAATAAACGCAAACAAAAAAAAACAAACCACCAGACATTAAGCTAACATTTGTTGTATTCTAATGTTATGAATATCTTTTTTTTTTTAATTTAATAGCTTAGTTACCTAGGCATACTGTGACATCAGATGTACTTCAGGTAGTCTCCTACCTTCCTTAATAGCTAATTTACAAGTAGTTTTTCTTCAAATTGTGGTGAATTTGTATAATGAAAGAGATCAGACAAATCACAAGACTGATGAACTATGTGGAGCAATTGTCCATCCTCCCTTGCATCTGTAGTTTCCTTTTTTGCACTCATGTTTGCAAATTGTAGAATTGCTCTCTCTACTCATGAAGTGAGGAGGAACACAGGAGGGAAAAAAAGACAAAACAAAACAAAACAGATGTCACAAGGCTTACTGGACATTCAAGCTGTCATTTGCCTGTTTATTCTAGCAGTTCAATATTGCTTTGATGATCTACATAGCCAGAAAACAACTTGTGATGAGTAGCATTCACTGCTCTGAACTGTTTAGCTTACTAATGAATAAACCCTAGAAAACTACGTTTTAAAAAAGAAAAAAAAGGAGAAAGATGAAAAGTGATACTGTATCTTAGAAATATTGCACACTTTCACTGCTTTTCATCTCCCAGTTCAGGGCAAGTTTAATCTCTTGCCCTAAGGTTCAAACATATACTCACAGCTAATAGTCTTAGCTCTGAAGTCAATAGAGAGCGGTGAGCACTTCGAAAATGTAGTCCATCTCATACCAACAAAGGTGCTAAAGAAGCACTAACTTCTGTGCAATTTTTTTTGAGTAAATTCACAAACACCACTCAAATGCTTTTGAGCACATTTAAGAACATAGGTGGGCTATTAGCCACAACCGTCATGCTTCTAAGTAATTCTCCTTTGAACACACTAACAACAAAAAGGCATGTTGTCTCAAGCTCTAGTGCTCTATCACTTAAGGACAATGGGGTGAGGAACAATAACAGATACTACAAAATATCTAGCTCCCATGTCCAGCTGTAAGGGTGAGCATTGGTCCTGGAAATGGTGAAATGCATCAGCAGAGCAGTGCTCTCGGGCTCCGATGGAGAGATCTTCTGAACAGCATCAGCCTCTTTCCGCTCCAGACTTCAGTTATTCTGAGACAGCTTAGGTGTCTTTGTACAGCACCACATTGCAAAGTACAGACAGTCTCAGTTAAATACACTGGCAAGAAGAGGACTCAGGAGGAGACTGAGAGGAAAGAAGTTAAAATATTTCTTTGAAAAGAAGATGATTCCTTAGTTCTTTCCACACTTCCTCACCCAAGTCTTTCCATAGCAGTTTTGCAGGAAAGAGTCTGCATACACTGCTACTCTGCAATGAAGCACAGTGTGGGTATGGTAAGAGCTACAAACATCACATAGGCAACACAGTAGTGGCAGTGTGGCATGGCCGAGAGGCAGTCTTTGTCACCTCAAAGCCACACAAACAGGCTCATACTAGTCTATGCAGGCTAACAGCACTGCTTAACAATGGGTAGTGGTGCTAGTCCAGATCCCCCTGCATTATGGTCCATTCACTGCACACGATGGCTACTCAGCCTTGCAGCTTCACGGCATCTCAGTCTGTACCTCACTTTTGAGAAGCACTAAATGGGAACCACAGAGGTTTACCAGATTGTCACATTCTGAGGAGGGAAATAGCAGAGTTCACCTTACCCTGTAATCTCTAGCACTTCATTTTAAGGCATAACACAATTGTCAATGACCAAGCTGAGCTTTCAACTGTAACTCTGAATTTGGACTTCAATCTGGGTAATTTTTCAACCGTCACTTTGCATGAATACAAGTTTTATGTATGAAATAGAACACACACACAGAATGTAGTATTACCATTCCCAGGCCTCAAGCGTTCATGAGTCAGACCTCCCATGAGCTATGACTAATCTAGAAACTAATTTTTTCTTCTTTTATATGTGCAACTAATTTGGTTTTTCCATCTACCTTTTGAATTATCAGGAGATTAATCAGGACACAGCATGTTTCTTCCTTTGGCTTTTGCACTGGACAGAAAATTCCCAGAAGGGTTCTGCACTGGCTGAGATCCCAGACAGCTGGGACCTAAGAGGCTCCAAAGGCTCAATAAGGGTAATTCGAACTTCCATGCTGACCTCCTGATCTTTTAGGTTTGCCTAGCCATATGGCTTAGATGTGGATAAGTAAGAAAGGGGGTCCTTAACAGCTGGGAGCTATTATAACTCCAGGGCACCATGAGACACAATGGTGGCTACTGGCCAGTAATGGTTCAGGCTGTGAAAGGCAAGACTAACTGCGGTGTAGGAGGAAGGCCGCTATAGCTCCTGAACTCTACATGGACATCATCAGAGTCTTGGCAGTTGCCGAATGGAGAATGAACCACAGTGTGATCTGCAGAAACATTTCAAATTCCAAAATCTCATAGGCATTAGCCTATCCAATTAAAAGCATCAAGCTTGCTACTGTCACCACTCAACATTGTTCAGAAGTTTAAGACACTGCAGATGATAGATTTCCCTAGAACTCCACAAAAAGCAGAACATTGTTTTGTGAGAGACACTGAAGACATCTGAGAATCCTTCTCTGAATCAAGATGTTTGATAGAAGAAACAAATGACTGCGTTGTCTACCCAACCTCATTCACAGCACCAAATTTTTCTCAGATCAGAGAGAGTGTTCCAAAACCCAGACCATGTGAAAGAGAAGACAAGTAACCTTCCTCCATACACCTGTATGGAGAATAAAAGCTATACCCACACTACTGGGCAATCCTCACTCTTCAGGTTTACGCTGAATAGCTGTTACTTACGATGGAATTTACTCCCACTAATAATGCTAGCCCAATCAAACAGATAATTATAAATATATAATCTCCATTCACAGACATGCTTAGTTTAGAACAGGAACGTTTTTTCCCATTTAAACTACTGGAAACATAGTGCAAGAGAAACCCCAAAGCAGTACTTTATACTGATACAGAGCCCAACTGCTTTAGTATGTATGAAATCTCCTTTTAGGTGAAAATTCAATCCTAAGGATAGTCCAAACAATAAAGACAATGTTTTTCTGAATACAGACACCTTTAAAATTCATACTCCTATTTTGTCCATGATGGTAAATTATTAGATGAACCATGATGGTAAATTATTAGATGAACAGTAACAATGCTCAAGCCAACATAGTTACTCCAAGCAGTGCATTGTCAGATATTTCTCAAACAACCTCAGTCATGTACCCATTTGCTAGTCAACATGGCGGCCTGAAATACAATAGAATGGTAGAATCATAGAATAGTTTGGGTTGGAAGGGACCTCTAAAGTCACCTCGTCCAACCCTCCTCCTGCAATGAGCAGGGACATGTTCAATCAGATCAAATCACCCAGGGCCCCATCCAACCTGACCTTGAATGTTTCCTGGGATGGGACATCTACCACCTCTCTGAACAACCTGTTCCAGTGTTTCACCACTTTCATCGTAAAAAAATTCTTCCTTATATCTAGTCTGAATCTACCCTCTTCTAGTTTAAAAACAATTACTCTTTGTCCTCTTGCAACAGACCCTGCTAATAGATCTGTCCCCATCTTTATTATAAGTCCCCTGTAAGTACTGAAAGGCAGCTGCATTTCTTATGTAGGTAGCTCATACAGTTAACCTGAAGATGCTTTCTGCTAGTATTTATTCTCTGCCCTTCCAGTTTACACATCAAACTGTTGTCCCTTCCTATGTTTGTCCTGTCCTCCCTCTTGCTCATGTTCCAGGTTCTCATGTAATCCTTTTAACCTTAACTTTTCCCGAAAAGACACAAGGAAGGGGTTCAAAGAGGAAGTGCTCTATAAATCCTCCATGGATATTTCATCATTTCACTAACAGCAGAGTCAAAACCTTGTTATGAAAAAGTATAACCAGAGTGATCATACAAATGGCAGTAAAAGTTTTGGGGTACAATCAGAGTTTTAGTGTTCTTAGGGAAACAGTTTATCCAAAATGTCAAATCTGTTGCAGCAATGTTTGGCTTTGTCACCAGTTAACTTTATTAATGGAAGAAATTTAAACTGAAATATCAGACTTTAAGATACTCAAAATTTGAAAGCTCT
Organism: Pterocles orientalis; assembly: GCA_011057875.1. Taxonomy (NCBI): domain Eukaryota; kingdom Metazoa; phylum Chordata; class Aves; order Pterocliformes; family Pteroclidae; genus Pterocles; species Pterocles orientalis. Next base: position 1,665,104 of record WKFP01014806.1, on the reverse strand, counting down.
ACTCTGAAGTTTCTTGGATTTATGATCTTGGTCAATGATGATGTACTGTAACATATTTTACCCTGAATTGTAGTCTCAATTCTAAGTCAAGTTTTCAATCTAAGCATCTTCCCCTTCCTTTCTCTCAGATTCTCCCTGAAAGCTTATAGAAATAAAACATTCAAAGATCAGGGGTCATCTTCTTCCATGTCTTCTATGTGAAGTGCACACACGCACACAATTTCAATAATAAGGATGTTATTTAAATAAAGCTTTCTCCAGAAGTTAAAGGTAAATGGATATGAAAGTAAATAATGTTTGCAGATACAAACTTGAGCAATGGACTAAGAAAATAACCTTGAAAGCATGAAAAACCACAGAAAAAAAAAGTGCTGTGGCAAGAGCTTGTTCCCAGTGACAAGCTTTCATACCAGCCAGTTACCTCACCTATTTTCTGTGATTTATATTATAACTTTCTCCCCTAGTTCATGTTTTGTTTCATGATCTCTTTGATTTCCATCCTTTCCATTGTGACAAAAGAACTTTTAAACTATTGTATTGTTTTGCAGCTGGTATATTAATCCATGGTGTCTTTATTTGCATAAGTTTAATCAAATCTAAGAATGACGATGAAGCAGAAGAAGGCTTAAGACATTTCTTTAAATCTAACTGGCACACAGAGGATCCCCTTAGAATGAAACCAGCTTCCTGGCTAGGAACAAAACAATTGATAGATTTATTTTTTTTCTATCAGAATTCTTTTTCCCATAGAAGGTAATGTTTCTTCCATACAGATTTCAACTCCAGTACATTCCTGGTGGAGCTATCCAACTTCTACATGGCAGCAACCAACAAAGTATTAAGGAAGCATTTGTAAAATGCTGTAGTTACAGTGCAAAATGCTTCCACCACTGAAATGAATTGTCTTAAGTGCTATTCAGTTTTAGTTGATGAAACTGCAGCTTTTGACAAGACAATAAATATTCTTAGGAGTATTGTTTTGTGTACTGACACAGAAAAATACCCAAAATATTGAATTATGTCCCCATATTTTAGCTGCTTGTGGAAACGTCTGTTAATTTCCTAAATAGTGGGGTTTGCTGTTGTTTAAACATCTCCCTTCTAAATTAGTTGGTTAAAGATATAACTGTTCCAAATGCCTAAAAATGTGTATTTTATTCACATGGCCATACATGTACATAAGAAAGCACACACGAAATAGTATAATATAGTCAAGATATCATTAGCCACAAATAGTACTTGTGCACTTCCTATCACAAAAGTTAAGCCTAGTCATTAAACATGTGAAATATCTTAGGCAAAATCTACAAAGCAATCCAAAGCATACCTGCCACTATAACATTTCCTCCAAACAGAAATCTAGAATGGCACTTCAGATTTAATTTTTTATGTAAGAGATGCTAGAAAGAAAAAAAAAAAAAGAAAAAGAAAAAAAGGAAAAAATTTTCCTCCACAACAAGCAGTCAGTCATGGACTGGCGCTCTCCTGGGGTGGCGCAGGGGGCAGTTGCAAGGAAGAATGCAACCAACTGGGATGGCTTTGCCCAACTTGGTCACTGCAGTAAAATATGCTCTGAAACCATTACTTTGAGGCAGAGTAAAACTGTGGTCGCACCAGGTACTGAGCTAAATTGCTTCCTGGAGAAGGCTCATTTCCTTTCCCCAAACCCCATGGGGAAGAGGCAGGCACAGCACATGGGCCACCCCGTGTGGTTGCCCACCATCACCCAGCCCGCAGGTGTGAGGAGACCCCCTGAGATGGCTCTGTCCTGCATGTGGCATCCCTGCCATGTCGCTGGGGTCACGTCTCGGACAGCTGCCATTGTGTTTGGGAGGGATCCTGCCCCTGACCCCAAGCACACTCCAAGGGCACCTACGGCAGGGCCTCAGACGGTGGGAGGTTGCACCAAGAAGGGTCTGGCATTGCTGGGGGGCCCTGGACGTGCGGGTACTCCTAGTCAGGTGTCTGAGGAAAGGGAAACAAAACCGCCTGAGGTGTGTTTAGCTGACAGCTGATCACAAGCATTGAAACAGTTCGTGCATGCCTACAGGCCGTGTCAGTTTGTAGACCTAAGCCAACATGGCTTAAAGTAAAATCTGAAGAAACCCCCGGACTTACCCTCCAGAAGGTGAGGGAGCAGCGGTGGCTGGTGGCTCCTTGCAGGGCAGGAGCTGGGAGCCGTCAGGTGCTCCCTTGCCAGGGCCCATAGCACCGCACGGGGGGGAGCTGACCAGTGGAGACCATGACTAAGCCACCAGGCAAGCCCATGGTGACGGCTGGGCCATGGGCCCGTGTGTGGGTTTGGCTCAGCAGGGCCCGTGGTCAAGCAGGGCTATGGGGAGCTGGAGACTGTCCCTGCTGCGGCCCCACTGAGGCAGGAACTGACAGGCGGGAGGGCTGAGACGGCAGCCTGGGCCATGAGCAGGGTGTGGAGAGCCCCAGGGGGTGGCAGGGCCACTCAGAGATAGCAGAGAACGCTCAGATCAGGCACACACTCAAGTATTTCTTCAAAGACATGCCAGTGAAATCCAGTACAACAAATATAGATGTGGACCACGTCGGGATTTTGAAACACGCTAAACTGAAGGTTTCTCTCTAAGTAACACCTTGCTTTCCCTCTGCAGTCACAGGACACCCCCACAGAGCCACACCTCTCCTCAGCGGGGACACCAAGCAGCTTTAATCAATGGCAGGTACCAAATGGCTGAGGGATTTAATTCCAGGTGCTGCTGTGGAGCAGGCTGGCTCCAAACAGGTGTTTTCTCAGAGCAAAATGGGCAAGTCAAATTATATATATACTGCAGTTTTTAACTAATTTTACGTGTGCTGTAGAAGTCATAGACTTGTATGCTTTTGCTGGTAGGTGCAACCAATTCTTCAGACTCTACTTCTTTGACTCCATAAAAGTCTTCTATGGCAAAAGTTATTCTAGGGAACAAAAATTATACATCTGAACAGAGAATAAAAAAGTTAATACACTGGATATTTCTTACAGTTTATTGGGCTATAACCTAAACAGCAATTACAAGATGACAAATGCAACTATAGGTGGGGCTGAAATTCAAAATAAGCAAAGAGATTTTGAACGGCATTATTCCCTTGGATCCCTAACACTTTCACAAGCTGCAAAATTACATAGCTACTAAATTTCTAAGTGAATAAGAGCAATTTGTATTCAGAACTATTTTAACACATAATACTAATTCATCAAAAATAGAAATCCTCTGAAAGCTTGAACATTGACTGCTCTATGAGTTTGTATGAATTATAATATTTAAAGAATTTCATTCTATGTAATGGAACAAGTTGAAGTAAAGGAGTTTGTCATTTTCAGGCACTTTAATAATACTGCTTACTGCTTATCTATTATTTTTGTTCACTTAGCATCTGTAGGATGAGATTGTACTCAAAACAATGAAATAGACTGGAATAGAATACCAAATCTTCCTGATAGTACGTAATTCTTCATTTCTTCTTCAGCAAATGTTTGACAAAGTAGAGCAAAATATAAAACAAACCAACTTACTGAAGAGTTCTTCTGCAAAGGCATTTCAGCCAGGTTTCATTTATTTTTCCAGCCATGTTTCTTCTCATCTGAAAGCTGAAAATTTGCCCAATTCTGCAGCTGCAGTCACAATGGTAAATACTTTTGTATAGGAAGACTCATTCTGCTCATCTGTAAGTGATGCATAGCGCATATGTAATTTAATTGTCTTTGGTGGATTGTTAAATGTTGAGATTGAACTCAAGAAATGTAGTCACAGAAGCGTAAGCTTCATTTGCCTAATAAAAAAATGTAGGTCTTTTGATTTGCATCTTTGCTGTTTCCCATCAGTTTACAAGCTGTTCATGTCCTCACTCGGAGATTCAAGTCTGTTAGCCAGACTACGGCAGGCTGAGATGTTTACACGCTCTAGTCACAGTCATCAAGGCTACCTAAAGATGCAGACTTCACAGGAGAAATGCTAAGAAGAATCTGACCCTCCTCTTTATGGACCTGACAACTGTTGGACTGCCTAAAGAGTGGGAATTCAAATGGTCCATGTGTGACACCATGACTTTGATTCCCTGCTCCCATGCAGTCATTACAGGAAGTGGAGAAAACTTGAAGCCTATCTTCATTACACAGTCTGAGATGAGAAGGGTGTTATACTCTCCTTTTATCCAACACCAGGACTACTTTATAGACATACTATAATGCATTGGCAAAACACTAGCAGCACAGACATAGGTTCTGCCTGCCAAACCACACACTTTAATCCATATGGCTTATTCTAGCCACAGAGAAGAAAAACAAGCTATGCAGAGCCAGCATGGATGCAGCCAAAGTATGGATGAGAAAAATTTGCCAGACATGCAATAATCACAGCATCACAAAAGTCAGAAAATACACACTCCACAGCAGGAGATGTTAATGGGGAGTTGCAGACCTTTTAAACCCTTTGCTAAGTCTGCACAAGTAACAAATCAAATTTTGCCACAGCATCTTTACAAAGGGCTTTTTATACCTTAGCCATGTCAGTTAGGTGTCACTCTCCTTCTGTAGCTGTGTTATCAGAGATCTGTAGAAAACTGAATCTTGATTATGCAAAACTCCTTCAGCTAAGACCATATTCAATCTTTAGCCAAAACATGGCTCACACTGTTTCCACTGTTCCTATCTTCACCCATGAATTATTTCAGAGTTTCAAATGCTTGGATTTCATCATGTACCTTATGAAATTCATTGCTTTTACTCATTCTTCAGTGGTGGATTCCCTCAAATGTCAGATCTTCCAAGGTAAAACATGAGCACCTGAAACCCAGCTGCTATGAAACCTGAGTTAGTTTACCAAGGAAGTGTAAGGCAATTTTTTTTCCTCTTCCTCTTTTTTCTTAAAAAAATGAAGAAATATATAAGAGATGTAATGCATTTCATTTTAGGGAGCAACGTAACCAAATAAATAATTACATCAACAATAAAACAACATCATTGTTATTTTGGACCAAATAAAATTACATCATTGCAAATTATTAAATTTGCTGAAATTCCATATAACTCTTTCCTTTCAAATGGGAAATGTCAAGTGCTATGAAATCCTTCCCTCATTTCTCCTGCTTTTCATTTGCAAGAGGATGCTAAATGTGAGGAGAAAAGGACAAGAATTTAAGAAGATAAAGCTGTAGGAAATGATCTGAAACTTTAAGGTTAGTCCTGAAAGAGAAAACCTCAACTTTTGCTTAAATTTTTCATTCAAAATGCAGAGATTTCATTAAAATGTATTATTCCATCTTCCCCGAAACATTTGAGTCAATTTATCCTTCAAGAGTTTTTATAGAAAAAGAAAGGAAAAAAGCACCACTCTCTTTTTTTTTGTCAACCAGCTATACAACCACCTATGCAGTAAAGTGTCTTCAATGTAAACAAATATTACATTTCCCTTAGTGGTGACATGAAGACACGATGCAGTCTGTCTTTCAGATCACCAACTGAGCTGATCAAGAGCACTTTGGGTTTTTTCCTTTGGTATCCCTGCTGCTTGCTTTCTGTTTTATTCCCTGAAAATCTAACTAGTGTAGTGGAAACCCTTAGAAATTATCAGTTCTCTGAGCAGCAGGAGCAGCCCCTATAGGAACCATTAGCCTTCTGGATGTATGGCTTTGAGCCCAGATTCAAAAACCCATGGTGTCAGCATAATCCAGCACTCTTATGGCCTCATTAAACACTGTCCCCAAGTCCAAAAAGGAATTCTTCCTTAAAACAAACAAACAAACAAAAATAAAACCCCAATACCCAAAAAAGAAAAAAAAAAAGGACAACCACTGTCTAATCTTAAGTATTGCATCAGTTCCTCCCAATGAATCTTTTTCAAGAAAATAAGGTATTTGCCCTCCTTGTAGTCTGCTTTGTTGTAGCCGATTTCAACAGAGATTTGCAGGGAAACTTCTTCAATGAAAGCTCAGCAAATTCAGTAGTCCAAATGGGATATACTTTCCAATTAAGGATTAGCATACTTAACATGAAGTTGTCAGTTTCAATTGGCATGACTCAAACTGAAATGTCAACCCACTTGCCATCTGGTTTATACATATCTAGTCTGGAAAGCAGCAGTGAAGCAGCTGAAAGACTGCTACCATAGAAACAGTACACATACAGTAAATGTTACCTGGAGACCTTTTAAATTCTTACAAAGCATTGTACCAGTAACCTTGTAGTTTGAGTTTGCTTCTTTGGACAGAGAAAGGTTTAGAGAAGATGTAATCTGAAATGCAGTACATTCAGGCAACTAGGCTCTAAAAGAAAGAGAATGATTTTTCCAGGGCCTGAAATAGAAGCATTCTAACTAATGAGTCCAGAGGCAAAAAATTGGTACATTAGTCATATATTTTAATTTGTTACAGAGATTAAGCAGGCCAAGATAATCTGTTAGACTGTATTAAAGAGGAAATTTGACCTTCATTAAGCACTATTTTGTATGCATTCTATTTAAATACAGTACAAGAATAGTGCATAAGAAAGAATTGCCAACATCGCTATCAAGAAAGGATTTTTCTGCCTGTTGTGATATATTGCATTCATCATAATGCACTAACTTGTGCCAAAACCTGTCATTAACTCATTTTCCTTAACAGGACTGGCTGGAGGCCCACTGTTGACCCATCTACATTGCAATGTCCAGCACCCAAAATGACCAATGCTTTGAAGAGATGTTAAGAATTAAGGGATATAAAAAAAAAATTAAGATTGGAAGGTGAGGTTTGGTAAATTTTAGTTACTGGGGAATAAGGACGCAGATGGATACCTTTCAGATAAGCACACAGACTTTATCCAAACTAAGTGCTCTCCTGTCTAGTACTAGAGCACAGAATGTGCACACAGCTATTCCTACTGACCTAGGGTGCTCTCCAGCACACACGAAGAATTGCTGTAGCTAAAAAATAAAGCCAACAGTTTTGTTGTTTTTGAGAGAGAACACCGTCCATTGTTATCACAGGTCTCAAATTCTGAGATGACTCAACATTCATCTTGTGATGACAAATTGTGGAGCTGGGGGCAATAAAAGCAAAGACATGAACATGAACAGAAGGGGTTCTTCAACCTTAAGTCAGTCTTCCAATCCACTCTTGACCCATTTACAAGCAACATTCAGTTGCCAAAACTCCTATCCTATTTCATACCCCAATGTTACATGTGGTCACACATTTTCCTACTTCTTCTTTTGATTATTCCTTCCCTTTACGTTTAGCGATCACAGCAATCTTTCAAGCACTAAGAATCACATGCAATTAACCAAGCCCACACCAATTCTGTAAAATAATCACTTTTCAGATGGGCTCCATGCTGAAGGCACTCCCTGCTCCCTGGCATACTAATTTCTTTCTAGCAATACAATTCTTGTTTCTTTTTTGACCTGATATTATCAGCAGTCTGAGAACAATATTTTAAGTTTAGTGTTGGAGGCTTTAAGTTTGATCTGAGCTCTTCCATTTCAAAGTTTTCATTCTTGATGACTCAAATTCATGTTTCATTAATGTCACTTTTCGTGGAATAGTGTGATCAGTGTAAGGACTGAATCAGAATGTGTCTTCTTTGGTTCAAGGAATTTATCAGTGTATCTAGAAAAAAAAAAGGATGTCAGATGCATAAGAAAAAACATTAACATTTACATTTAAGTGTTAGGAAATCCAATATTATAGTGAGAGCATTCCCAAGAAAAAATAACATTATGTTTTATGTTGTAGGAAAGATACTAGGAAACTAGAATGTCTTATTTTAAAAAATATCACTGTCCTCAAAGTCTCTAGTTTTCTCCCTAGTTTAAGTTATTAATGGACTAAACAAATAATTTTATGCATTGAAGGTTTCACTGGGATTCAGACCAAGAACAGATTACCAGTCACAGAGGACAGATGTCACAGGAAGAAAACCAATAGCCATAATTAAGACAGAATCATATCCTGGAAATAAAATTCACAGCTAATATTGCAAAGAATAGACAAAAATCAGAAGCACATTTTTCCTTGACAGGAGATTGTTAAGTGCTAGCTAACAAACAAAATTAACACCTAAATTTTGTATTCTACTGACATGCACAGAACTCCTCTGAAGTCAACAGAAAGTCATCACAAAGACCTCAGCCCTGCGTTATTAAAGTCAGTTGAATTTACATTTTCTAGCAGGCACAAGGTCAGTCTGCAGGAGATCTCAGGACGTATAAGAGAGATAGAAGTTGTTGGCTAAGAGCAGAGAAGACAGTCTGGTCCCTTAGCACTGGAAGTCAGAAACCAAATGCCTGAACTTTCTTAAATGAAGTGCAAAGAACTTCTGAAAACTTGAAACACCTATTTGTCTTAGCTAAAACCTGCACTGAACTAGCATTCACAAACATTCTCAGAAAATCCATGTACCAGAGGCATTGTTTCTGTCAAGTCAGCATACTCAAACTCTGTTTAACCAGACGGGTGTGCAAACTCCAGAATTAGAAACCTGACAGTGGTGTTTTAAACCTGATTGTTACATAAAAGTCACAGTCACAGGAAAACGCAGTTATCTAGAGAAGTTCTTCAGTCCTTCCAGGTCCAAATTCTCACAACTTATCTATTTTTTTTCGATACACTAGTTGTTATGCAATGTATTTTTATTATTATTGATACAAAGCCAGATCTAACAGGCAGATGAGGAAGTGAAACCTTTTGGCTTTTCCAGTTGTTGTTCGCCCTTCGGCCACAAGATAGCAGTGTTTTCCAATTCTTGCTATTTGGAAACGTTCCGCAAAGCCAAAGCAATTCCCATTTGAGAACTGCTGGATTCTTCAGAGGGAGTGGATATGGAAAGTGATGCTAATCGCACAATCCCTACCTTCCTGTACTCCCCCAAATATGTTTTGGTATCTATCATAGCAATTTTTCATAGAAGCAGAGAGGCAGTTTAGAAGGAAAACTTTTTTGTAAAGTAACTACAAAAGTAACTTCAGAGAAACATCCTCACTGTGGGAAATACGTTTGTCCTCTCACATGTTCCTGCTGCTCTTTTTCAGTCATGATTTCCCTGAAATGTCCAGTCACCAAAGCTGGTTCAACAAAAACCATTGAAATAAAAGCACCAGAAAGGCTTTACTGTAACTGAGAGACCACATCTATCAGTGAGCAGCCCACGTGCGTTTCTACTACAGGCACTGACTCAGGAATGAAAGAAGATGATCTCTCTCTCTCTTTTCCTCTGTCTCCTCTGTTTTCTCTCTTTTCTTTTTTCTTTAAGTATTTACGTTCATACACAGAGAAGTTAAAGATTTCTTTATGGCAAGGAGAAAAAATGTTTAATAGTAATTTTAATAGTAAAAAAAAGTTTAATAATAATAAAATTTCAAGTGCCTAGAAGCACAATGTACATACTACTGTATGTACCCACCGGGCATTTGTTCCGCTCAGTTCTCGTTATGACAACAGCAGCAGCAGTCATACTGCCTAACTTGAAGCAGAGACTCTCAAGAACTAACTCAATATTTAATAAAGACAGACAGCTCCAAAGAGAAAAAACAAAGCATCTGCTTTAGATTCACATTCCAGATCACCCTACAGAGAAGTAACTCCTACTCTTCTTCCATTCACTATTAAAAAAAAAACAAAACCAGAGACAGTACAGTTATCTGACCGAGGCTAAGTGCATAAGCATAAGCAGCATAAACTCTTAATTTGTCTTAGACCAAGACTGAAGAGCTTCAGTAATTATGTATGGATTTCTAGAAATCTTACAGCTCTAGAGACAAGATTTTCAAGAGCAAGAAGTGCATATGGCTGCCATACAAAATTTCCATACAAAGACGTCACTGACTCTGGAACTAGAAGCCACAAAGCCCCTTCAATGAGCCTCCTCAGTATTTCCTTTTGAGGCGTTCCCTTTACATGAATTATTAAGTGTTTTCCAGAGCAGGGACTGGAACCCAGTTGTCTTAACCCACAGGCTGGAACGTTAGTTACATCTCACACTGTCTGCTTTAATGACCATTAAAGCACTGTGTGCAAAATAGAAAAGTATCACACAGGAGAGGTTGGAGGAGGTACAATGTTGGTACCCTGTAGCCCAGTGACTATAACCCTTATATGAGAAAGCACATTCAAATTCACTTTCAGTTAACAAAATACTACATTTTGGCAAATATAACATTTGACACAAAAGGAAATTCCAAGCTTATTTGTTTAAATGTGAAGAAGCATGCACCACAGAGCACAAGTGTGCTTTTGTTAGTCACAACCACTCAAACAAACAAACAGAAATGGTCTGATTTAAATAAAATCATTTCAAATAAAATCTTCACACTATATTTTATGATCTGTACAGAATATTTTCCTTTTATATTCCTAATATATACATATTTCTATGAGGTATAAAGAAAATAAGACATAGTGAAGCAAATACATATTAGGACTGTATATTAAATAAAACCTTACTAAATATGGAAAAAAATCCACACTGTGAAAGGATTTCTACTCATTCCAAAATTGAAGTCAGGCTGAAAGAAGAAAGGAGAGCTCAGATTTTCATTTGTAATGTTTATACATTGCTAAGGAAACCATATACAACAATCTAAAAGTACAACATTTCCAAGATCAAGTTTATGATTATACAAATATATGTAAATATTTTGATATTTACAAGGAATTCTAAAATACTATTTTGTATTTACATCAATCTAATCCAGTGGGTAGTTTCAATTTAGAACAAAGAAATCCATTCATTGTGTAACCACATAAAAATAGTAACATTTCACAGGCATTTTCTTTCATATTTCTAGTTTAAGACTCTTTTATTACATATCTTGAGACTTAAAATATTAGTTGACCCTGTTCTGCACTTGTAGAGGAAAAAGGCAGCATATGGGAAGTTAATTCTTTTTCCATCTGAGATACATGCGACTGCATAATTAGTTACACCCATGCTTTCACTTGTGCATGTGATTGGAAACAACCTTCTCTCCTATTTCACCAATGAAAGGCTTCCGCATTAATTTATAATGCAAACAAGTATGTGTGAGAGCAAAGAGTGTGTGTGAGAGCATGATCTTTCATTCCTCCATGCTAGATCTGTTGCACGTACAGTCGTTAATAGGCTTTTGCTATTTGTTCTCCATTATTTTAATGGGTATTCTTTACATTAAAATATATTTTAGATTTGATTACTTTAATTTTACATTACAGCTTACAATTTTTAAGTTTAGGTTAACAAAAGAAAAAAGTCACCATTAAGAAATCTACTCAGGCTGTCATTTTTTGCCAAACATTTTCTGTTGTGATTCCAAGTAGTTCCTAGCAGCAAGCTGAAGACAGAATCAAGAGTAAGTTAACTATTGTAAACAACACTGTAATAGTATTTTGAAGATGCAATTTCTTACCTTAGCAGCACAATGGCTTTTAAGTAGTTGCCCTCTTGAAACAGTTTATTTGAAACAAGCGCAAAATGCTGTACCTGGGAAAGTCACAAGGACAAAAGCAGCAAGTGACTCCAAGGAAGAAGCAAACAATAAATGTTCTTTAGCTTCCTGCCATACAGTAGTTTTTCTTCATTTATCGTTACTTATTACTGTGTGAATGTCAGCTCTTTGGGAAGGACTGCAACTACCACAGTAGAGCTAGATCTGCCACGGGTTACCATTATCCATTCTTAATAAACAACTACTAAGCAAACTAAGCATGAACTCCCTCTCCACAGTTATATCAATCAAACTGACAGCAGATAGGTACGAGAAATTCTGCCTTTCCATCTGCAGGGAAAGAGAATGGGTATTAATGTCCAAGTATCCCCTTACCTGATTTTTATCAGCAGCTATGGAATATTTAAAGGTATTCTTTGTTCCTCAAAAGTCACAAATTGTCACTGATCCCTGTAACAGACTTCCACCGACTCTGATGACAACGTTTTAAAAAGAAAGATGATCCTATATATTTTTGATTACTGCCGTGACAATTTTGCTTTTCTTTCCTTCTTAAAGGTCAGTTGCAGAGTATGCAGGAACTTTTTTCTTCTCCTGCTTCATTTTCGTTTTGATATCCTTTCAGTGTATTTCCATACAACATTTGAAATCACATTCACCTTTTCTTTCTATATCTAAAAGTTGTAGGTGATAAGTCATTATTATTTGTTCTAGGTACACAGAATCACAGAATCACAGAATGTTAGGGATTGGAAGGGACCTCAAAAGATCATCTAGTCCAATCCGCCTGCCGGAGCAGGAACACCTAGATCAGATCGCACAGGAACGCGTCCAGGCGGGCTTTGAATGTCTCCAGAGAAGGAGACTCCACAACCTCTCTGGGCAGCCTGTTCCAGTGCTCTGTCACCCTTACTGTAAAGAAGTTTTTTCTCATATTCAAGTGGAACCTCCTATGTTCCAGCTTGAGCC
>WKFP01014806.1:1633687-1649087 GCA_011057875.1 Pterocles orientalis | reverse complement strand
ATCACATTGCTTCTTTGTATATAGTATTATTTCTAATGTTATTGTAGTTTAGTTATTAAATTGTCCTTATCTCGACCCACGAGTCCTCTTTGCCATTTACCTCTTTAATTCTCTCCCCTATCATTGGGTGGGGGCAGGGACTGTGTGAGCGGGTGTGTGTGGTTTGGCCCCCAGCCAAGGGCCAACCCACCACATTCCTTTTTGGTGCCCAACGTGGGGCAGAGCGGTTGAGATAACGACAGACTCGAACAGAGTGTATTAAAGCATTTATTATGTTGCCTGAAACGCTGCTTTGGGAAATATTGAAGTTCTTGCCACATATACTATTTATCAGTATTCATGGACTGCTGGTTTTTTGTGGAAGCTGGGCAGAGGTTATGACGTTGTTGATGAAGGGGATTAATGTGTTGCGCACTTGTATTTTTGCTTTGGGAAACTTGAAAATGTTATCAGGCTTAATCTTGTTCGTTGTTACAATGGTTGCCACCAACCTAAGTGAAGCTGTGGCGTCATCCCTGGGCTCTGGGTACCCCTTGTTGAACATTTCTGCCAACTACACCAGTAACAGAACAATGAAGGCGATTTTTCCCTTCACCGTCCTCTTTTCCTCCAGAGTATTTGCAAAAGTTTTTGAGAACTTTGAGTATCGCTGGGATTTTCAAGCCAGTTTGATCCTGTTGCTAGGCCTCCTGAATGTATGTCAATGCATATATATTGTTAAGGTCAATCAACGATTCACTCAATGTATTACTAGCAATGACCCAGCTGCCACCACCCCTCGCCCAGCCCGTATGGTAGAGACACCAACCACTACAGCAGACATTATGGTGACTCCAACTCCGGTGTCCTCTGCCACCATACAAGCCCCAGCATCCTCCACAACACTTCCAGAGTCTTTGCCTTTAATGGTGGCCCCTGTAGGGAAGAAGAAAACACAAAAATCAGTACGTGTAGAAGGAGAGGGAAGAGCTCCTCCTATGAGGGAAGAAGAGGAAGGGACCCATGACTCGGATAGAGAGGGCCCCTCCAGAGCAGGGCCATCACGAGCCCGGGAGGAAGAAATCGTATGAGAGACGGCAACCACCCGGTCTCTAAATACGCATGAGCTGCAAGACATTAAACAAGACTATCGTCGTGCAAAAGATGAGTCTTTCCTCACCTGGATGCTTAGATGCTGGGATGAGGGAGCCAGTAGCCTGGATATAGCGCATGGAGAAGCTAGACAACTGGGAAACTTTGCTGGGGACGTCATCAGCAAAGGAGTTAAAGAAACACGATTGACTTGCAGTCTCTGGGGACGGCTTCTACACACTGCGAAAGAGAGGTATCCCCACAAAGAAGACATTATATGGAAACCATCCAAATGGGTCAATATGGAAAGCGGTATCCAGCATGTAAGGGAAATGGCCGTGCGGGAATTGATCTATTATAACCTGGCAGACCCACAGACAACCGAAGATCCAGATGAAGTCCGGTGCACACGGCCCATGTGGCGCAAAGTTGTGCACAATGCACCACCATCATATCGTCATATACTAGCACTAATGAATGTCCAAGATGTCACTGTGAATGCTGTGAGTGCCATTCTTCGGCAAGGGCCAACCCATCACACTTATGTTGAAGAATATTTCAAATGAGACATGCACACAAAGTATGTTAAAAGAAAAATACAGCTATGGCATTGAGCAAACAAGAAATTCCAGAATTATATTAATCTGAAAAAATAATTTTGCCTCGCTTTTGAACAGACATTAAGATATATTTTTAATGACTTGATCACGTATTATTCCTGCCTAGTACCCACACCTTCCTCAGCACACAATTCTGTGGGGAGAAGAGAGCGTCACTGTGTCACTTTTCCAAAAACAGTTCCAGATTCTGATCCCACCCTGGCAGCTAATTGATTCTCTCATTTGGTCTCATTACAGACTCTCCTTCCATTCTCACTAAACTTTATGCCCTCACTCCCTTCTCCCATCAGGTCTTTTGTCTCAAATAGATAAAAATCAAGCAGCTACTCTGAACTGCTTGAGAGAGAATGAGGCAGAAAACTCCTATTTTCAATTTCTGGCCTCAGATGACCATGCAGGACCATAGCTTGATCCAATTTTGCAGTTTGACTAGGTTGCCAAGGTGTCCAGGTGAGTTTTGGATTGTCCGAGAGTTTAAACAGCTCCAGGGTTGAAAACAGCTCAATTAGACAGGTTTTTTCCTCATATCTAGTTAGAATTTTCCATGCTACAACTTATGCCTCTTAGCCTCTTCCTTTTTTGCTGAAGAGATCCCTGACTTGATTTTCCTTGAGTATGGGTAGTACTTCACTCCCCCAGTGTCTGCAAGTCTGCCACAGGGACTCAGAAGGCCTCTCTGAAAGCTGATTTTACCTGCAAAAATCAATGTCAGAAAGCACGGAGTACTTCAGCTTTTTTCATGTCCTTTTTCACAAGGGTCCTCCATTTTCCAACCTGCTTCAACACGGTCTTCACCATGGGCTGCAGGAGAATGTCTGCTCTGGTGCCTGGAGCACCTCCTCCTCATCCTTCTTCACTGACCTTGCTACCACCATCTCTGATGGGCTCGGCCTTGGCAAGTGGCAAGTCCATCCTGGAGCTGGCTGACATTCACTCTGTTGGACACGGGGGCAGCTCCTGGCATGCTTTCACAGAAGACACTCCTGTAGTCCGCCGCTACCAGAACCTTGCCATGCAGACCCAACACAGGTACCTACAGAAACCTGTCTTGTTACTGTCCTCATCCCTCACCAATTTCACTTCCATCTGAGCTTCGGCTTTTGCAATTCATCCGTATGTTTCCAGGCAATATATTTCTTCTGGTAGCCTATAGCCTATTCCATCTTCCTTTAATCAGGAGTCTCCTGCTCAGCCAGGCTGGGGTGTTGCTTACTTCCTGCACATTGCAACGCAGTCTTGTGCTTTGAAGTGTTTGTGGTTCTCTTTGAAGATCAGCCAGCTATCCTGGACCCCAGTAGTTCCTTCCCCCTGGCTACCCCTAGGCAACGAGGTCATATCTTATAGATACCAGAACAAACCAAAGCCTTGTTCCCTACAGCCCAGAGTCTTTATACAGCTGCTCAGCTTCCTCACTTCCCTCATGACCTTAAACTTTACCATCTCATGACAGCCCAGACTGCTGTCAGTCACACATCCCTGATCGGTTCTTCTGAATCATGAGCAACAGCTCAATCAGAGTACCTCCCATATTCCGTTTGTCCACCAACTCCGTCAAAAGTCGTCCTTGAAACAGCCCAGAAATCTCCTGGATTGCTTGCGCCCTGCAATGTTACTTTACCAGTAAGTGTCAGGATGGCTGAAGTCCCTTATGAAAACCAGGGCTTCTTACAGTCCTTTAAACAAAGTTTCACCCACTTTCTCTTGATTTAGTATCTGTAAAAGATGACCAGTACAATATCTTCCTTGTTGGTCTCTGCTCTGCTTCTGATGCATAAACTCATGACCAGCCTTTCCATAGAAAAGTTCAGTGCATTCAGGTCCCTCCTTTATAAAATTTGTAACCCTCATGTCCTTCTAGGGAAGATGAATGTTGAGACTGGAAGGGGAGATATGGGGAATAATATCCTTCCTAAAGTGCCTGTATCTATCCACTGCAGTGCTCCAGTGGGCTACGTCACCACAGCTCTGTCATCCCTCCAGTCACACTGCTTTCTCAGGAGAACAGAGAGAGCCTCCCACTTTATTTTGTCCCTCACCCAGTTCTCTCTATCCTTTTCCCCGCTTCTCTTCAGATTCTAGTCTCTGTTCCCTAGTAAGCCTACTTAAAAGTTGTCCTCACTAGGTTAACAAGTCTGCTGGCCAAGGGGCTTTTGCAAATCTTTGTCAAATGGATCTCTCATCTTCCCAGCAGTCCTCATTCCTACCTACATCTGTGCAGCAAGGATGTGTTTGCTCCTGTTCAGGCAAGCCCTTCCACTTGATTCTTGGGGTCAGGGAGAACATTACCTAGATTGTTATTATGCTTTCCCTGCTCAAGGTTTCCCTTGTCAGTGTCATTGGTGTCCACCTGGCTGAGCAGCAAAGGACAATAACTCCAATAGATGGAGAGTTCAGCAGATTCTCTGCAACGTTCCAAATCTGGACCCCAGGCAAGCAGCAGATCTTCTGAAACAGCAAGTCCTGGGCATTTCGACCCCCTGCAGAATGGTGCCTCTAGTCACATCACCCATTGCTTCCTCTTAGGGAGGTTCCCAAGCCACAGCTTGGGCTCATATGCCTCCTGTAACAAAGTGAGCTGCTCCATGATAGACAGCAAGCCAGGAGCTACAGGTTACTGCAAGGTAGACAGGGACAAGAGACAAGGGACACAGGCCCACAGACCCAAACAAAACCAGAGCACATCTGACGAGGGCAACCAGGTTCAACCCATAGTTCAGTGAAGTTTGCAGTAAGAAGGCAAATCCAAGGTCAAGCCAGAAGGTGGAAGCACTCAGATAAGTATGGGAGAGGGGAAAAATTGTAGCTCTGGGAAGGACTATGGACAAAGGCCTGAGCTTAACTGCATCCCCCAGCCCAAAAGGCTGTGCACACATGTCAAGGCTACAGATGAGGCTGACCAGGGCAATTATAGCCTGTTCTTTTACTCAGGTCCCTGACCAGAAGACACCAGAATGATATTTTAGTTTTAAAAATACCAAATATTATCTGAATTTCATGTCAATGGAAAGTTTTTGAAAGGGAGTCCTGGAGACAGGATTCCTCTGCCCACAAAAAGAAAACCCCAAAATACATCAACTGCTGCTGCCAGAACAGTGTCAGAGTTATGATCATGAATGGCAGGTGTGATTTGTGACCTCGTCTTTTTCCCTTTCTTCCTCCGGAGAATGTGAATTTACATTTAAACCCTTCTCTGTTTCTCCTCAGAGTGCTGACCAGAGCTTATTTGCTTTTCTGCAGGTCTCCAGTGGCAAACTAATTTTACGTAGGCTATCACAAAGTCATCTAAAACACTGGAACAAGTGCCAGCTGGTCTGTTAACCTGTTGTGGGTTTCAGCTGATGGTTAGGAGATCAAAAACACCATAAACTCCAGTTTCTCTGTTTTTCCTTTTACAGAGAGTTACCCACCAACTCATGGTGCAGTGGAAGGTGACTGCAAACAAAGGTAGGATAATACAGGAGTCACGTCTAAAGCAAAGCTGATCAGCCATCATTTCCCTTTCATGTTTTCTGGGAAAGTACAAGCTTTGTAAACAGCCCTGATTTCACCTTATTGAAGATTTCACCATGTTGGACAATCAGACAAACTGTTTAACCACCCTGTACACTACCTTGTAGAATCTGATTTAAATCTGCTGTACACGTGAGCCAATACAGAGGCTGCCTACATCCAGGAAGTCTCTTGCTAGTTTTCTTGAATCAGTACCAGCAATGACAACATGTCATAGTCTGACAGCAACCTCATTCTCAGTCATTAACCAAGGTAAGATTTGTTTCTTAGTGCATTTGGAGAAAAGTGATGGAATTAGATATTTAAGCAAAACAGTTTTTACAACATATATTGTAAAAGTAAATTAAAGAATTACCATACCATAGCTAAAAGATCATGTACTGCTTAAAGCCATAGCAAGGAGGTGTTTTTAAGACTGCTCCTTTTTTTTTTTTTTTTGGTTAGCAACAAAACAAACAAGGCAAAAATTACTTCTAGGTGATCATGTCTGAAGATTTAGAGCATACCCCTCTATTACCTTTTTTCCTCAAGTCTTAAAGACCAGATAAAGTTTCAAAAAACAGTTAAAGTGTCACCAAAGACCCAAATCAACATATTAAGCTTATAGTTTGAACTATAGATCTACCAAGGTGACTGTGGATCTGTGAGGATAACTTCAGGTGACAATTCTGCTAAGAGTCTTATACTATGGGTGAATAACCATTTCCCATGAAGGATTCATAGTGCCTCTAATAACTCTTCAATCACCTAAAAGAATTCCAACAGAGGAAAAGATCTTTTGAAAGAAAAGTCAAAGATCAGAAGTTATATTATTCCAGTCACCAAACTTATTAAATGAGAGGAGTTAAAACCTTTCCTAATCACACTTGGTTTTTTTGTAAACATTATAATAAAAATGTGAAAAGCTTTTTCTCAGATGCTCTACCCAAAAAAAACCCAAAAAACCCTAGTCCCACTAAGTCCCTCCATTAAGAAGATAAAAAAATCAATTTTTTTTCCACTTTTCTGAAGGGAAAGGTTGAATCATGCACTGATCTAAAACTGAAAGAGTCAAAACTATTTGGCCTGATCATGACTTACTCTGTCTTTAGTATAATGAGGAACTACAACCCATCTATGTATTGCCAGTTGTCACCCTTGATGCAGTCCCCATAGAAAGTATCACAGAAATACAGATAGGCGTGTTTACCCATTTCCTTTCTAATTACATGGGCAGACTTGAGTCTTATTGATCTGGCAAGAATGTTTGCAATTTAGACTTATACATATGGCTGCCATGATCTTAAACCTAACCACGATTAAAGAGATTTTCAGAGTATATGGGTAAACAGATTCTCAAAGTAAATGGCTATCCAAAATTGGATTTACCCACTAAAGAGCCCTTCCTGGTGAAAGCAAATAGATGATACTGCATGTGATACTGAAAGGAGCAAACAGTTGAGTTTGGTGGTGAGGATATCGAAAGAGCGGTTATCTTTTCTCAGAAGTAATCAGCATACTCATTTGTGCCACGTTGCTGAAGGATGTAATACCTTTAGCAGTTCTTAGAACAGGGGCTATGGCCACACAACGGCAAATACTGTTAAGACACAAAGTGAACATTCAAGGATCTTTATTGAGCTAAAATTGGCACTAAAAACTAACGTTTTCTATTACTGCAAAGCAAAATAAAATATATACATGACAGAAACTACCCAAAGAATTGAAGTCTGCTCTTTAGCAAGTAGTGCTATAGCAACACCTGAAATGGATCCACCCAGATGAGTGATCCGCATTAAGGCTGGAACTACCCTCATTTTATAAGGTCAACTTAAGACCAGACAAATTTCGTAAGTCTTTAATGGCATTGAAGTGGTCTGCAAGCCCTTGTATTAGCTCATTTTATGAACAGAAAATTCATTTCTTGTCTTTCAGAACAAGTAAGCCTCCAGCATATCCAAAAATAGATCTGGCTTTCTACCTGTTTTTTTCCAAATGCTGCCTCACTGATCACCAAGACAATAAATTATACCCATAGCTTGTATGAAATCTCAAAAACTATGGCAAAAAAAATACTAATAACATTTCTCTGTGTTTTTAATTTTGTATTAATTTTTGGAGACTTAAATCACTAATAGACTCTGGTTACAGTTCTATCTAATTCCATTTTTTAAATTAATAGTAACAAGGTCATCTGTCATTACTACCTGAAACAAGAACATTTCTTTTTTAATAACCATACACTGTGTATTTAGTGTGTTAAAGAAATTACTCTTTTGTCAATTATTAACTTACCTGTTCTGTGGCATATGTTATCATCTGGCACAGATCTATTTTTTCCATTAATATTTCATTTCCTTTGAGAACTGTTAATTTCAGTTTGTTTTACAACAAACTGAGTTAAAATGCAAGAGTTTGAAATGTCTTAGGAGGGTATAAATGCATGAACCACGGTATGTGCAGATTGTTGCTTATTATAGTTGCTTCCAACGTGAATTAAAGTATTTCTATCTTCAAACTCCAGTGGAAAAACAGGAAAAACAATTCATATCCTTTAAGTGGTCTTGCAATGTATTTAAATTTTTTCCAAACCTCAAGTTTGACTTGTATAAGATCAGAGAATTCCACTTGTTCCTATATCCATTTCAGTACTTTGTAAGGGCTTCTGTTAAATAAATTTTTAAAAAATAGCCTACACAGTAATGGAACAGTAAACTAAGTAAAATGTTCCCAGAAGAACCAAGCATAACGTAACACATTAAATAACAATAGCATTAGAAACCTAGTTATTTAAGGATATTTTGGCTCTTACTGATCTGTGTTTTCCTTTTACGTCTTTCAGAAACAGTGGAACAGTTTGAATCACTTTGTTTTCAAGGTCAAGATCAGATAAAGTGTGAACCCTCCCTAAGACCATGTTGTAATATGTTCTTAGTTGTTTCACAAAGCTATCAGCTTCTGAGTTTCCTTCTTCAATTTACACATTGCCACATGGCCTTATTTCTTTGGGATGACATTACAACTATTCATGTTTGCAAAATCACAGGTTTCTCATAAAATCTTTTGATATTTACCTGCTAAATGACATTTCTGGAATTCAACTTGTTTAGTGAAAAATACTCTGAAAGATGTATAGAGCAAAATAAAGCACATTTTTTGCCTAATCCTACTGTTCTTATTTACTAGGAAGTACATAATAATTGGCCATATAACATCACTGTGACGATAGGAAAATTTTAAAAGTTAAGTGACGCAGCAACAGAGCAAGGTAGAGAAGGAAGAGGATATGCTCTTTATTCCTCCAGGTTGCACCACAATATTCACAGCAACCGCAGCGTGCCAGCTGATTTCACAGACGGCTGAGAAAATATAAACAGAGGGGGTGCAGAAGATGTTATGCATTGAAGTGTCCTATTATGTACTACTTCCAATTAGATGTTATGATGGTCACAGCTACACAGCATATAGAGCTAGTGCTGCTTCATAATGACTTCCAATGGGAAGTGATCAGAAGTTGTGTCAAGTCTAACTGTCCTCAGAGTTATCAAAGGAAGAAATAGAACAATGCCCAGAAGAACACCAAGAAATTCTTGTCAATTACCTTCCACCTTTATGGATGGTATTTGATAGATATGGCATTCCATGTACTCTCATACAGGTATAAAAATTAAAATGAAAGACCTCTGGCTCAGACAAATTATCAATTAATTGGAGAATTCAACGATTCCCTTTGCCAAGAGAAAAACAAAAAAGATATCACCATATTTCCCTCCATCCCTCTTTCTCCTAAAAATAACTTCTCCTCTTGTGAGCCTGAAGACATCATATGAGCCACCATGGTAGAAAGGCAAGCCACAAGGCACATGTGCAAATATAGAACAGTGCACTGGTCGAAATCTCATTTCTGTTCTGAAGTAATATTAAACTATATTGGTTAAGTATTTTCATTTTCTCATCCTAACTGTTCCTGAATACCCAATCTTTCTACCACTTCAAAATTAAGAAGACTTATAGCACCTGTTATCCTTTTGGGTGTTATAAACAGGTGTTTTAAAATTAACTAAGCTGATAGTATAAGATTTATGATCTGTTTCAGTAAAGCTCAACAGCTTAGTTGTACTAGCCTGCATATATCTCTGCAGCTGTTTAAGAAGACTCCAATATTTGGGGGAAAAAAATTCAACAGGAGCAATCAAACGGAATTTTGCAGTTTCTATGTGCATTCATTAAGTTCAAATTTCATACATAAATTTAATGTAGTTCAAGTGCCGTTCCACTAAAAGTGATATTATGTCTTCAAAAGTTCACTCAGAAAATTATGTTGGGTTGCACTACATTATCCAAGGATTATAGGCGCAACTCTTACCTTCCAAGTGTAAAACTTACTAAAGTAGGTATTAAACCCGTGCATGCTGAAGAGGTTGTTAAATGTTATTCTTAGGAACAGTAGCATTGAGGTCAAGCAAGGGTACCAGGGAAGACTGGCTTTCAAATTACATAAGCTCTATGCTGCTGTGATACTAGTAAGTAGAGAACATCTTTCACAAAGTTAGTGTATGACCCTGATTGCTGACTGACTGTCGTAATATCCCCTATCCTCAAAGCTGTCTCTATTCCAGAAGGCTTCCATCTATTCAAGGAAACCTAATTTTATATGACATTCATTACCTCTAGCTTCTACTGACATCACTGCAAATTTGGACCTTCGGAACCTTGCAAGGCAATCAAATCTTCAGCAGTCCCTCAAAGACATCCTCCATCTACTTTTGAGATGGGAAGCCCCACTTAACTCCCTAAATTATTGTGGACACAAGTCATCAGAAGCTGAATTGCAAAGTGATATTTTGTGAAGTTTATCATGACTGTCTCTTGTTTGGACTGATCCTATACTGTGGTGTTACTTAATCAATCAGCTTCACAGCTCTTGTCCTACGCTACCCACTTTAAGGTAAGCAAATACTAGTATACAGAGACACCACGTGCTTTCGACATTTTAAATTTGAACACAGAACATGAATAACGCTTGTGTCTCACACATAAGCTGCTTGTACCTGAAGACTTGCAATCCTTGAGGATGCACAGTTCATCTAAGTAAAATTTCCGTAGTTATTTTTTTCAGAGAAACTGACATATGCAAACCAGCCAATTCTCTGTTATTCAGGTGAAAATTTGTTACAGTCACTGAAGAGATCAAAAATCTGGGCTGTTTGTCCAGATTTTCTTTTAGCACTTAAACGTGGGTAGAGAACAGATTCTCCCCTACTCCAAGAACCTAGTCCTATATCTGGTGTGGTACGGTATTAGCTGCAGCTCAGCAAGCAGCAACTGTGTTATTGCTGTTTTTAAGGTTAAATACAGTCAAGTTGTGTTTGTAAAGTGCTGAGAACCTGTGAAGTCACTTTAATACAGAGACGCATCATCATTCCAGTAATGCACAAGCCCCAAGGAAATGAAGCATGTGCATAACTTTTAGTCCATGCGAAGTCCCACTGAAGTCCTAAGAAAAAAAATTTCTGAAATCAAAGGGATTATCCACGTGGTTAAAATGAAGCCTGTCAAAGCTAAGCACCCTGTGGAAACAGGTCCTGGAGCAAAGCACAGACATTCATCCCTTTCTCATTCGTCATATTGCTTTAATTTCATGCAGTATGGATGAAATGGAGTCCAATGCTCCACTGACAGATAGACCTCATGTTCTACCTCAGTCTTCATAGTCTAGTCCATAAGCCCCAGCACATACATGTAATCTGTAGCGATTCTCTGGCCTCAGTAAAGAAACAGAGAGAACAAAAAGACCCTGGCCATAAATACCATTAAAATTAAAAATGAGAAGGCAATTATCTTATGCCAAGGATGAATTAAACTGTTAATTTGCTCTCCCGTGGTAAGCATGGAAAACTATTACCAGTTTTGACTTCTCCCATCTGTTCTACTCCAAGCTTGCCGAAAGGCTGATATTCTGACAGCAATTTGAAGCATGGTTTTGCCAACTGTTTCTTTTTTAAAGTCCATGTTCCATATGTTCTTATTATGCTTCTTTTTATTGCCTTGAAATTACATAATTAGGAAGGAAAAAAGTTCACTGTTTTGTACAATTATATTAAATATATTTTTAAAAGCTTGTGGAAGAGATCATCAGAATATACTTCTCTCTTTTCCAATGAGATACATCCTTGTCTTCCCATAGTGTATATTGTTGTTGATAATGATTGTCTGTTAAACTTCACATGCAATGAGCTTGATCTGTATCATGCAGTCTCTAAAAAAAAATAATTACTTAGAACATGGTATGCGGTAGAGCAGAACAACAGGTGAGGTTTATCTCCTCTCTTCCAAACAAGAGTTTTGAATATGTATTGACTGTCAGAAGTTAAGAAGAAATATATCTATTGCTTACACATGCTAAATCTTTCCACCAGCATTCCTAAAAAACTCTCACCTTCCAAGTAGTTGGTCTTTATCACAAGAGTTTAAAAAGCAAAACTCTTGAATTCTAGCCTCATGATAACCTTGCAATCCTGTGTAATAGAAACCATGACCATAAAATCTACAGAGCCCTTGTATCATTAATGTTGACACATTAATACTGTTTTGTAATTAAAAAATTAAGATATGACAATGAATTCCAAATTACTACATTTTAAAATTTGCAAAATATCTGAAGACACAACTGAACCCAGCTTTTGGATGTTTTCATTTAGATATTTATGGAAGGCTTTATGTTTAGGAGGAGGACTTATTTTAATAGAAATTTTATAACTTTAAAACATTCCTGCAGACAAATTTCGGAAGTGAACAAGTACACAATTACACATAGGATTTTGCTCTTCTGTTTCAAAAAAATGTGTGAAGAGTCAGAATTTATAAATGTGTCACTCTCACAGTTCAAGTAAGTTTGGCTTACTGCATGAAATTTGAGTTCTGTTTCTTCGTTACAGGACTGGTCATGACAGTTGCAAGTTATTTCCTTAGATTTCTGGTTAGATAGAGGTAAATCTTATAATCCAGTTTATGCTGAATATGTTTGCAGGAAAAGAACAGTGCATTTATCTTACATGTTTCTGAATGCACCTAATAAAAATTCACTTTTCTTGGTCATTCATTGTGAAAATTCATGGAAATATTTGAAAGAAAAACCATAAGAAATTAAAATGCATTTGAGACAAATTGTCTACGATGCCAACCAAAAGATTTCTTTGCCTTTAGCAGTAAATCTTTAACATACTTGGGAGCAGAATTCTGGTGTTTTAAAATCTTTATCCCAAGTTTAAATGAAATTTAAATGAATAGCTAATGCCAACTACCAAATGTAATTGCATTAAAATAACTTAAATGAGCAGATTCAAGAGCCCTTGTATTTCTGCATATCTATATAAATAGATTAACATATATGAAGGAATTGAATATAGATTAGTTTTCAGGGTTTGATTCCACTTTTAACTTGCCTTAATATTCACTTTAAAATAGGTGATTCCCCTCTGTTTAAGGAACTCACTACAGTTTTAAGGGCTACAAAATCTTCTAAAACCTGCCTTGCTCTGTATTCTGAGAGATTTTGCACATTTTCAGAAGCTGACCCTTTGCAATTTTTGCTTTCTGAAATATAAAACAACAGATAATCTTTCACAAATACTTCTAGATAATAAAACTGGCATGTAGTTTGATACTTTTCTGAACTTAAAGGAAAATATTTGGTGAACTCTCAGTTACATTACTTGTGAATAACTTGGCAGTGTTCCCATTTTTTAAGGTGTTTGTTTACAGTTTCATTGTAACATAATCTTACCTGAACTCTGTACAATCTGTTCCGAGGCTATGGAGATAAAAGAACAGAAAAATGAAAGGGAAAAATGTGTTCATGTTTTCAATCAATAGCTAATATATACATGCAAGAGAGATTATTTTTAGTTTTAAATACACGTTGTCGTATTTGGAAATACTTAGTTTAAAATGAAATGTTAGAGTGTAAATGCATGTAAAGATATGACACTAAACAGAAATCATGTACAAGGCCTTCATTTTTCAGTGGTTGCTGTTTCTATAGTTTCACCTATCTTATTATGAAAAGTCTTTTGGTAGTATTTACCATAATAAACTGGATTTTTTAGAATGCACTCAGGAAATTCTAGCTGGGCTATTCTACCCTAATAGCTCCAAGTACTATGTAGTATAATAAAAGTCAATGTGACTAGAAGATGGTTGTAGAGGTTGTGCACTGTACACTGCAGTTTGACATTCATCCTATTGCTCTCTCCCTCAGCAGAAATACACAGCCTGGGCCACAGTGATTAAAACCAAATGAGAACCTTCAAGTAAAACAGAATCAGTTATCCCACTTGAAGAACACTTCCTCATCGCTCCTAAAATTTGAGAAAAGGCAAAGCATATGGACAGAATAATTGTCCTAGTTTCCCTCCTTTATCTAAAAAGTTGTTATTGGTCATTCCTGGGTTGCTTAAGCAGTCTGTACATCCCTACATCCCAGACCTACTTCTTATTTGTAAGAGTGAGATAAAGCCATATTTCTTTGCTTGATAATGTACTTTGTGGTAGGGGGGTTTTAAAATTATTTATTTTTCTGGCTGTTGCCATGGAAGCTGCCACTTTAGTTCTGTTATACCCCCTTAAACACCTGTTAATCTTCTGACCTTTTCTGCAGATTTTATCCCTTTATCACCCCCAGTGTTGGCAGTGGAAATACAGAAAGATGGCAATATTCGTTGTTGCAAGGTCTGCAGGGTTCCACCCCCCACACTTTTAATTATTTTGTGACTTTACATCAGAATAACTTAATTTCCTGGAGAGATGCTGCCTTGTTATATTAAGGCAGATTTCTTTGTTTGAACTTGATTCTAATTTCATGGAGAACCTTTCTTCTGTTTCTCAAATCTTTAAGGTTGCCTTAATGAATGCTTTCTCCTTGAGGATGAAAGTGTTTTTGACTGTGATTTTTGAAACCAAATTGGCTTGGCATACAATGAGTCACTTGGGTACCAATACGAATTTAGTCTCTGTTATTGCTCATTCCCCTCTGATATTTTTCCTTACATAGTGATGCCACTGATTGACCTGAGTCAATTTCTTTTGTTATTCAGGATATTTTTGGTCTCAAGACAAACCCAGCACAAGTTTAAAATACTGAAGTACTGGAGAAATGACAAAAACACAACAGTTTTTTTAAATAGTGTCTACAGGATACTCTGTTACCATATCTTTTCTCCCTGAAAAGTCATAGAATCATACAATGGTTTGGGTTGGAAAGGACCTTAAAGATCATGTAGTTCCACTCCTCCTGCTATGGGAAGGGACACCCTTCACTAGACCAGGTTGCTCAAAGCCTCATCCAGCCTGGCCTTGAACACCTCCAGGGATGGGACATCCACAGCTTCCCTGGGCAACCTGTTCCAGTGCCTCACCACCCTCACAGTAAAAAAATTCTTCCTAATATCTAATCTGAATCTACCCTCTCTCAGCTTATAACCGTTACCCCTTGTCCTCTCACTACACTCCCTGATAAAGAATGCCTCCCCATCTCTCCTGTAGCACCCTTTAAGTACTTGAAGGATGTTATAAGGTCTTTCCGGAGCCTTTTCTTCTGCAGGCTGAACAACCCCAACTCTCTCAGCCTGTCCTTGTATTGGAGGTGCTCCAACCCCTGTTTTTCATCCTGAAAAACACTGTCATCATTGCTTTATAGCAAGTTTTAGAAATCACAGCTACACATTTCACTCTCACAGTAATATAACAATTACTCCAAAACATTACTTTTCTTTGCAAAAATGAGTAATACCTGGTATCCAAAGTCTTTTATATCAAACTTTATTTGCATTCATCTTGACTGGATTCTCCTGATAATCTACTTTCAATGGAGTAAATGAAGTTAAAATTCTTAATGTTTCTCTTTATACCACCACGTTAAGAAACTAATCGCCAGTGCCAACTGCTGGGAGTAAGTTGTCCTTGTATTATGAGAGTAGTGTGTATCTTTAACCGTATTTACTGGTTCTAAGTGCAGATTGAAATTCTGGGATAATTAATAGATAAAAAATTTTCTTGAAACAGTTTCTTTAGTTTTAGTGTTTAGCATGTCTTGTCCAGGTGCTTACACGTTTTCAAATATTTGATTTTCTTTTAAGTGTAGTCTTAACTCAGAATTTCCTGGTATTGGCAAATAAACATGGGAAGCAACCTTTCATTTTATATAGACGGAGAAAAAAGTT
>WKFP01014806.1:1570136-1633667 GCA_011057875.1 Pterocles orientalis | reverse complement strand
TTCTTAATGTTTCTCTTTATACCACCACGTTAAGAAACTAATCGCCAGTGCCAACTGCTGGGAGTAAGTTGTCCTTGTATTATGAGAGTAGTGTGTATCTTTAACCGTATTTACTGGTTCTAAGTGCAGATTGAAATTCTGGGATAATTAATAGATAAAAAATTTTCTTGAAACAGTTTCTTTAGTTTTAGTGTTTAGCATGTCTTGTCCAGGTGCTTACACGTTTTCAAATATTTGATTTTCTTTTAAGTGTAGTCTTAACTCAGAATTTCCTGGTATTGGCAAATAAACATGGGAAGCAACCTTTCATTTTATATAGACGGAGAAAAAAGTTACATCTCAAGTTTTGTACTGCTTGGACCTCAGACTAGTAACCCCTCTTAAAATCAATATTGACTTTCTAATCTTAATTAAAAATAATTATCTTTTTTGCTCTTTTAATTTTGTGGTTTTGTACACAGCTGTATAATTTACAGTACTAGCTCTAGTGCACCTATAACATACTGTTGTAAAATAAATGCTGAGTACTAACCTTCCTTTCCCCTCTCCGCTCCTCCCAAGCCTTCAGGTAGCTAGCAGCTGAGAAATCTAGTTTCTAGGTTACAAGCGAACTTGATGGTAACACACAGGAAAAAAAAAAAAAAAAAGAAAAGCATGTTTTTCCTGAACTTCTTTAATTATGTTTTCATATTTTTCATTAGATAAGTTAACTTGAGCTAAAACCACATTTTATTCCAGGAAAAAGATGCTGCTTTTCAAAATGTGACTAAAATACCTAAGAGAGTTTTGAGATGTAAGTTCCTAACTGTTATAACATGCTGTCGTGCAATACAACAACATTTAATACATGCAACCATTTAATTATGCATAATAGCTAGTACTCGTGTATGCTGATAGGAAGGATAAGGGGGGGACTGGTGTGTATTTAGCTGGTCCTCTGCACCTGCAGAAAGCAGACAACTTCACACTGTGGAGGAAACAAGATAATGACAGTATGATATTTAATGCAAACATAAATTCTTTGGAATAAAATACTAGAAGGAAGTCTATCAATTAAGATTTGTTATTGTGAACAGAAAAATTATGTTGTGTGTCAGCTTAAAGACAAATAAAAGACTATTGGAATTAAATCTTTAATTCTCTGTTTACCACATAGCTGTTAAATCCATTATCACTACTTTGAAGAAGATTTATACTGTCTATTTAAGCTTCTGTTTGTGATAAACTGTCTATACATACTCTCTCTCTACTTGGTTTCTGAAGTAAATAACGAAATCATCAGCCTGTGTGATCTAATATTTTAGACTAAAAGAAAAACAATCTGCTGTGTAAACATAATTGTACTAACACTGGGACTCTCAGCAGGTCTTATTAGCTCAGGCATAGTCCTGAATTAATGTAGCTAAATGGCTTTTGGACATAAGGTGGCTTGCATGCAGCCAATTTGAAGTGTGGGTGGGGCCAGCTCACGACTTTCCATATCCAACAGTATAAGCACACACTAAGCTGATTGGCTATTTATAAAAAACAACTTAATGTGTTTGGAAAAGATTACATTCTGCTGAAATATTTGTGATAGCATAGGAATGTGGATACCTGCCATCGAGGGCTGATGAAGGCTGGTAAATGCTGCTCCCAGAGATAAAACTCACTGCCTCCAGAGAAGGGAGCACCCCAAATGCCATAGCTGCCAAGACGACAGTGCATTTTACGAGTGTTTTCTTCATGCCTTTCCCCAATAAATGTCTTTGGAAGAAGAATGATTGGAAACTATTCCCTCTAACTAACGAGATTTACCTGATTTGTCATTATTAAGGATACTGTGGCACATCCTTTGTTGTCTGAGCCTTGGACCAGGATCTCAAGTAGAGGTGATTCAACAGCACTGGTGGGCAGGTTCCTTGTGGTATCTCAGAGGCCATTTCTGTTGGTTTCACAAGCAGAGCTGTCGTATGGTGATGTTTAAGAATAGCCGATACAAACACAAGATGGAGAAAGCCAGTCTTAAGTCCTCAGTCCTACATTTCAATCAGTCATGATGGCTAATCTTTCCTTTTTGAGAGCAACATCTCCCCAGGACTTATTAACAAATTAACTACTCTTCAGCAGTTAGTTTGGCTTGCTTACATACCATACTTTTTTGAAAGGAAAATGGAGCCTACACTGTAGCACTGGCAATGGATAGTGCTAGCAAGTTTTTGTAGTGGTTGTTATCTCTGCCACCTAATTGTCACAATAGCTATCTAAACAGAGTCCTTCATTTCAGCATAGTACAGATAAGAAGGCAATGAACTTAAATGCACAGGTCAAATAAAAGTTTTGAAAGTAAGGTGATGACATTGGCTCCAGACAAGTACTGATATTATAAGGTTAGATTGGAGCAGAGAATCTTACTTTAGTTATGGTTTAACATCTAGTCTGCTGAACAGATATCAACAAGTGCATGAATAAGACAATTGCTTGTTTGCTGTTCAGCTCTTAGAACATTCCTGAAAATCCAGAGCATTCCCACTGCAGCCGACTACATTGCATCAGATTTAAGTCAGTAACTATGTGCAGAACCTCAAAAACGCAATCCTAATTCATTGTTATAGTTTGGATTGCTATGATAGGTGCAGGGACACAGTATAAGAATGCTACTATTGAACAGACCATCTGCTTCTAATAAAGAGTTTACTAATGGTAATTAAATACAGTAGAATCAAGAGGGAGAACACAACTCATACTAGAAGAACATTACTATACACTTAGCATTAATGTGTGATAATCATATTCACAAACTGACATTTCCAATCAGCATTGTAGAACTATACAATTAAACCATCAGTGTAATTAAGAGGAAAGCCTTCTGATAGCCCACATTACAAACAAATGGCTATAAATCTGAATAATGTCCTCATTATGAAATTGACCATTAATCAGATCATAATCAACATTACAGGCAATCATAAAAGAAGTTGATTGTTTGGCTTAAGAACAGAACACTACCCTTCAGCTCATCTACAGTCCAGGTTATATGTGTGTGTGCATATTGTATTTTGGAAGCCTTGTTTCTTGAGCCTTTGATTTCTTCTGTCCATGATTTTGTGAGATTTGTGTGCAGTTGAAATAATACATGTCAGAACTGGGTAAATGGAAGTGAGAAAGTAGTCACTCAGTCACTCTAAATCCATCAAAATGAAGAAAATGTAAAGTACAAATGAAGGCTATTGACATTTCTTATTTTTTTCCCTTCAGGAAAGTCATTTTCAACTGTGCAGGTTTACATTAGTGAAAACAGAGTTATTTGCGACACCAATTTCAAGCTTACTGTTGACAGAATATTTTCACAAATGGCTTGAGAGACATAAGTGTCAGAGATGACTTTGAAGACTGTAGTACTACTAAAAGGAAAGTGGGCACACTTGACGACGTTTTTCCTTGGCATTGTCTTCATCAGTTTTGTGGTGAGTTGTACTAGTTTCTTGATCTGACAGCAGACTGATCTTCCCAGCAAAATGTTTTAATTCAAGTGAATCAGCTGAACTAGTTCACCCCAGAATTGCCACAGCCCAAACAAAGAAGAGGGTCAGGGAGTCAAGATGGGGCCAGAGGTTTGGAGCTGCTTAAGCAAACCTTGAAACTCATTTTGACGGTGGTCATTTTGATGATTTCTGACTTACACCAGAGCCTCTGAAATCAGCTAGAATGGTTTAATGGAGTGCAGTAGGCTTTAAATGGAAAAAAAACCCACCAGGTATTTTCTCTGAGAGCTTTCAGTTACTTGTATAAAAGAAGATCATAAGGCGTGCAACTCCAAATGGTATTTCATTACAAATAAATAAAATATTACTGATATAACAGTTATAATAATAACAGATTTTGACTGCTTTTTTATAACTAAAAACGTAAAGAATAGTTAACAATCTGGAAGCTAATTCTCCTAGCTTCAAAGTGAAGCAGTGCTTCAGGGAATTTATCTATTAGTACTATTATTGTTGTTATACCTGTGATAATAAAAATAAATAAATGAGATTAAATTTGTAGAATAAAGATATGTATCTAGCAGACCCACTTGTTATAGCAGTAAAAGGGTTTTTTTCATAGAATCGTAGAATGGTTTGGGTTGGAAAGGACCTTAAAGATCATCGAGTTCCAACCCCCCTGCCATGGGCAGGGACACCCTCCACTAGACCAGGTTGCTCAAAGCCTCATCCAACCTGGCCTTGAACACCTCCAGGGGTGGGGCATCCACAACTTCTCTGGGCAACCTGTTCCAGTGCCTGACCATGCTCACAGGAAAAAACTTCCTCTTAACATCTGATGTAAATCTGCCCTCTTTCAGCTTAAAGCCATTACCCCTTGTTCTGTTGCTGAGCTCCCTGATGAAGAGGAGTTTAAGATAAGAGCTTAAGAGTGCATTTAAGATAAATGCACTGTTCTTTTCCTGCAAACATATTCAGCATAAACTGGATTATAAGATTTACCTCTATCTAACCAGAAGTCTAAGGAAATAACTTGTAACTGTCATGACCAGTCCTGTGATGAAGAAACAGAACTCAAATTTCATGCAGTAAGCCAAACTTACTTGAACTGTGAGAGTGACACATTTATAAATTCTGACTCTTCACACATTTTTTTGAAACAGAAGAGCAAAATCCTATGTGTAATTGTGTACTTGTTCACTTCCGAAATTTGTCTGCAGGAATGTTTTAAAGATATAAAATTTCTATTAAAATAAGTCCTCCTCCTAAACATAAAGCCTTCCATAAATATCTAAATGAAAACATCCAAAAGCTGGGTTCAGTTGTGTCTTCAAATATTTTGCAGATTTTAAAATGTAGTAATTTGGAATTCATTGTCATATTTTAATTTTTTAATTACAAAACTACTCAAGCCCATTTCAGAGAGAGCTGTGAAGCACCTCTCTGAAGTATTTGGGCCTCCATTGCCAGCAAAGACATCATCAGTCGAGGAAAACATATCTCAGTGAATATCAAGAGCTTTCGTTATTGCTTAGTCATTGGAAAAGCTGACACCTAACTTATTTCAGTAACCTAATCTAATCAATGAAATACTAATCAAGAACATTATTATTTATAGAAAACAGCAACAAAGCTGGGAATACTTTCCTAAATATATCAAGTCATATCAAAAGTTTAACCTCTTTGGATTCCTAATAATTTTAACTGTTCAGACTGCAAATCACAAAATGAACACTCTGCACATAATGTGCAAGTATTAGGAGATGTTTTGGAAACACTGATCAGCTAAGAACTGCATATTTCATGTGCAACAAGAAGTTTTTTGCTAGTTAAAGTAAAAGACATTCCGGTAGTTTTTTAGACAGCAAATCACACTAATGCTTTTAATCAAAAATACACATGCCAATATTTATAAGAGCTCTAAATAATTTCACACATAAACAAAAAGCTAGACCTTGTGTATTTTCTCTAATTTCTGTATTTTTCCCGCTTCTTTCATATCTTCCACTCTTTTCTTCTTTCACTATTAGTCTGAGTGAATGATTCATTGCAAATAGTTGACACAAGCTATTCATACTTTTGCTGCATGCTGGTATCCACCAGCAGATTGTGATTTATTTGTCATTTTAAACTAGCCACGGTTTTGCAAGCTGTTTGGTTTTTTGGGTTGTTTTTTTTTTTCTGTACAAGTAGATCTCAAAGTGTGAGTACTGGACACTTAACATTTCAAAATTCAAACTGTGCTGTTTAGTTGCTATGCCACAGAAAAAGAAAGAATAAGGCTGTTGCTTCTATTCTTGGATTGTAAAAGTATAATCATATGGCAGCTTGAAGAAGCCAAACTTTTTGAGAAAGGAAGTGTTCAGAGAAAGATTGCAAAAAAAAAGCAGGATACAGGGAACATTACAAAAAAATTAACCATTACCTTTCAAGGCTACACTGACATATCCCAGTTAGCTCAAATAACCACACTAAATATGACTGCAGTGTGTCATCTGTCTACTTCAGGTTTTTTTAGCCTTTGTGTTGCAAATGTTTGATGACCCATGGATTTTTTTTAAAACAGATTGTGAAAAGCAAAATAAATAAAAAAAGCAAGTCAACTCTTATTGTGCTTAGAACTGCTGTGCAGGGATGTGAAAAAGTCAAAAACCACATACAAACCCTCTACAAGCAATTCCACAATTCCTTCTAGACAAACTTTCCAGAAAACAGATAAATGTATAAAGAAAAAAAAATTTAACATAAATCTTAACCTGAAGCATCTCATAGTTAATTTTAAACCCAATATTTGTTGCCTGTCTGTGGTGGCTGACCCAAAACCAGAAAGCCCTAAGCTGAACCACAGACCTCGCCTTCCCACAGAGCTGCTCCATGAATGCCAGTTCCATTTAGCAGCTGTAGGGTCAGGGGGAAATGTGTGGTTTTGGAAACACAGTATGTCAGTGTTTCCAAAACATTTTACTGGAATTTTTCGTTCTAAATAAATTTTTCTTTAAAAAAAATGGATTTGTTCCAATTTGAAACTAAGCCAAATTAAAAAGAAAAAAAAAATAAATCTGTGATCTGACAAGCCTGCTATTCATCCAGTCCTATTGCTGTAGCATACTAGTTTTTTCCAAACACTCTGGTGCCACTATGGTCTGATTCCTACTCTTCCTTTCTCTTGAAGCTTCCTTTTTCATTCAACAAGACTTCTTCCCCCTCTTCTCTTGAAGTTTCGTATTAGGCAGCTTTCTGTTCTTTTAGCCACTCTCTGCTGCCCTTGTTCTTTGGTGTCCTGTAAATTAACCTCAACCTCACTGGGGAGAAAAACAGGAGAATGCAAGATCATTAGTGAAGACTGCTTTATTTTTATCTGTGTCTTCCTTTACCTGTCTGGAGAAAAGCAGCCCCCGTTCCCCTTTGTTGAAGAGTCACATAAGCCCTTACTCACCATAAAGTTTATTACTATTACACAGTATTTTGTACTCTCAGCTTTTCACCAGGGTTTTTTGGAATCCCTGTACTCCATGAGGAAAGATTACGCCCCAATGACAATAATAAAAAGTGGTGGATAGTTTGGATATGACAATATATCTGGTTTCAGAATCATTAATAAACCTTCCCGAACATTGCAATTCCTGCGATAAAAACATAATTGCTAATACTGTTATTTTCCCATCTGCTGAAAGCCGCTTTTCCTGAAACAGTTATACTGATAATTAAGTCCAAGCTTTTATCCTGAATTGAAATCACCAGAGCAATGCTACAGTCTGAGATGAGTGCACGTAGTGCAACTATGATAACATTAAATAAGATAGGGCAAAGAGATGTTTTGGTCTAAGTAGACAGGCAAGAAGACAGATCGCCAAATTATTGAGCTGTCATCTGAATTCATATAAAGTAGGAACTTTTTTTTCTATTTCAAATATATTACAAGGGTGGCTTTTAGTGACAAGTAAGCATATAACTTCCTCCTGTTGCTTTCAAAACTCCAGCCCACTG
The DNA here is from genome assembly GCA_011057875.1 of Pterocles orientalis. Taxonomy (NCBI): domain Eukaryota; kingdom Metazoa; phylum Chordata; class Aves; order Pterocliformes; family Pteroclidae; genus Pterocles; species Pterocles orientalis. Next base: position 1,626,216 of record WKFP01014806.1, on the reverse strand, counting down.
CTCCCCCTCTATCTCAAGCAAAAAGTTATAGAATACAGAGTTGAGAGCATCTGAAAATAACAATCTCAGGAGCAGACAGCAATGGGCACTGTTTTACATGATACATGCCCTTAAACAGATTAATTTTATTTTGTGCTCAGACAAGGACACTTCAAAGTGAAACTTCCCATTCAAAATGAAGGTACACATGATTCAAGACATTATTTTATGTATTTTTTTATCCTTCATAATGCAGTCAACTAGAAACCATCAGTCACCTTTCAGCTAAAAATCAGTTTGTCCAAGACATCAGAAATCAGCAACAGATGTTAAGTTTCTGCCCATGTAAGTGTCTTGTTCTGCTGGCTGCAATTCCTGTAGTCGGATGGCTCTCTTTCACCTCCATTCATACATTCTAGCAGGTCATATCTGTGAAGCCTCTAACAACTAATTAAAGTTTTATTTCAGACCTCTAATAGCTCAATCAATAATTTAGGGAGAAAAGAAAACATTTTCTGGGAAAGCATTAGTATAAGATTCACTGAAGCTGTATCGTTCCTTCTGAACATATTTAATTTCAGCAAGATGAACAAAGAGAAAACACAGTATAGCTCAATGCCATACAATTTGTGTTGCAGTGTCAGTTTTATGTCTTTGAATACTTCTAAATAGCTTTCCGTCTAAAGCAATTATCAATTAGTACTAAAGCACATCTGTAGCAAAATAAGATTTTCTTGTTGGAATTGGATCAAAATTACATCTTGCAAATGTTATCTCATTCCTGTACCACTTTTAGTTGAATGCTACAATTAAAGAACTTACAGACTTCAATTCCAAATTCCATTGGATCAGTGATATGGAGTCAGAAAAATTTTGAAATAGTAATCTCCAGAAGGAATCTTGGACTTCCAAACTTGGTTACTTTAACTCATGTATCAATAATATTTCTGGGTTAAAGAAATATCTGCACTGATGTCTGATTGCCAGGAAATTATTTGGATTTTTTTTTCTGAAGGCAAAATCTGCATCTGATTGTGCACAATAGAAAAAAAAAAACAGTTAAATGAACTGTAAAACAAACACAAGGAAAAACCTGGATAAGCAAGGGGCCCAGGTGCCATTACTAGCTGGGAAAAAGATCACACAAAAGCTACCTGAAATGGCCTCTGATACCTGTGGTACTGTAATATAGAAGTCTAAAACTGATAACCATAACAGACATCTATAAGCAGCTGGTTAAAATGCTAAATAGCTCTAATGATTTAGTACAAAAGAGACTAATGAAATCATAGATTGGTGAACACTTGCTCAAAAAAAAAGGGAAAAGAAAGAGGAATCGCACATTCAGGGAAGGTGTCTGCCTAGCCCCAGTTTTAGATTCAGGCACTGCACCCATATGTGGAAACGCATGTTGGCTTCCAAAACGTCACTCTAGTTTGCATTGCGTCAGCTTAGCCAAGGGGGAAGGCATCCCTTAAATCTAATGCACTCATCTGCAGTTGGGTGAGAAAATCTCTGGTTTTCTCTCCCATTGTACCAATAATAACAAGGAAATTACCCTGATAAGAAAATGAATAGCTATACTTAAAGAATAGACATACTTAAAGAAGTCTAGAGAGCCAGCAGGAGTCCCCCACTCCTGCTTGTGGAACAGAGTTATTTCAGACCTGATAATGCCTGGCAGCAGTCTGCCATGTGATTTGGACAGAGCATTAGAAGTTAAGACAGTAAGCTCATCTGCTTGTGGTGTATCAAACAGGCTGGCTTGCAGAATCTGTAATTGGCAAAGAGAAGGATCTTGAGTAAAGCCTCTGCTGTAAAACTAAATTTGCTGATCTTAGAGGCCTCATATGTCCCAGGAGTCTAGCTGTCCACGAAAGTTATCTACCATGTGTTTTGTTACATGGAAGGAATAAGTTCATAAAGTAACCCTGAGTTGTATGAACATCTGAAGTTTTTCGTGTTTGGGTTGTTTTTTTAAAAAACATACTCCAAAAAGTCTTTCTTCTCCAGCTTTGCTTCTAAGTTTCTTGTTTCCTGGATCTATTTTTCCTCTGGGCAAAGGAACCAGACTATTGGCCCTAGCAATTCCTTAGATCACCATGCAATCTGGAATGCACAACATCCTACTGAGGATTATACAGGAGATATTAATTACATAGGTCTCAAACTAACTTCTCTGTTACTTTTTCTGCCTTTTTTTAAACAAACTGTAATTATTTATGATTATTTGGCATTGTTGCTGGAAAGAAATGGGATGTTGGCAGAACCCATGTATAAATAGACTTTTCCAGGACAATGACACTTGAAATCCTGATTTACTCAAGAGAATAATCAGTTCTCTGTTAAAGCAGCTTCCATGCGAATAGAAGATCCTCAGAGTTTAACATCATTCATATGTCACCATCATTTGGAATTTTAATGCAACACAATAATAAAGCAACTAAAGCTAATTAAGACAAGTACAGTATTCACAGCTGAGTATACATGTAGACATATTAAGAAATTTCCAAACAATGAAGTGTATAAACGTTGTGTAGATCATCAGTATACCGAGTTCATTAAATAATAACATTGTAAGGAACAGTGTTTCAACTCCATATAAAAAACTGGATTTTGTTAATCCAAATTCAACCAGATTTTCAACCAAGAATTTTGTCAAAATGTGCCTCTTTCAAAACTCTTGCTCACTTCGGAAAAATGTATATAAAGCTTCTGAATACTTCTTCGCACTTTTCCATTGAAAAGATAATTTCTGACTTTGCAGTTCTGCAAGTGTCTTTACAAAGATGACCAGAAAGTCACCAGGAGCAAGGTGGTTAACCTGTTTTACCATAGCTGTCTAGCTGAGATAACACAAAATAAAGCACACAGCTCTAAAGCACACATGCTGTAACTCGATAGTCTTGCTTTTGGTTTCTTTCTTTAAATAAGAAACAGCAAAAAAAGAGGTTTAAGGTTTCAAACAGAGAGTCTGCATCAAATTTCACAGATTTTATTGGGAAAAGAACAAAGTCATGAATGCTTGGTAGTTTCTGCTTAAGTAGCAGTTAATTACAGCTACATCTCTGCTGAGGCATACCAAGTGTGGAGCAATATTCTATGGATATTTTTGGCACTTGACCTTAGGAATTTAGTGAATGTTCAGACCTCGCTGAAAATTTCTAAGTAGCGATCCAAACTCGATCACTGTTATAAATAACCAGGGTGTATCTTTTGCACAAGCAGTGTAAACCAATCCATTTACACTTAAACCGTACAAACAGTATTGTTTCATATATCCAAAATAAAAAATACCAACAGTAAGAATGGTAGGAATTAATGTAAAAGGCAACTTTCTTTTTCATAGTCTTTATGCTTTTCTTCTTTCACAATGCAAAAAGGACTGTTTCTCCTCTGTCTAAGGACAAATAACAATGCTTTCTGATGGTTGGTTCTTGAGTTCCATGTATATCTCATTTTGGCAGAAGATAGAGGTCATCAAAACCCCACACACCACAACTGTCAGAAATGGAAGCCTTTCCAGCTTTACCATGATGACCCAGGCTTTGGACGATGGTTTCTTCTGGTTTGGCTCTTAGTAAACAAAAAGCCATTCCATCTGTCTGATGGATCTGAGCATAAGCAGCAGCTTCTCAAAGGTCTCTGATAAAATCTTCTTGCTCAGCAATGTTAACTTACAAAGCAAAAAATATTTGAACTTTTAGGTCTTATGTATGCCAGAAAATTCAAAAGATTAGTGTTGGGTACGTGCTTAAAGCTCAGTAAGCACTCTGATAATTCCATGTGTGAACGCTTCTGTTCTGGAACCAGTCCCTTCATTCTAGGTAGCTTAATTCACCGTTAAGACATTTTATTATGTCTATTTTTACATTCCCACGAAATACAGTTATAAAATTTCACTTGTGGCAGTCCCAGGAGGTGACTAGCTGCAGCAAGAGGTATAAATTGGAGATTTTTTTCAATTACTGCAGTCAAGTTCCAAGGACAGAATGCACAATAGGTACTATACAGTGGTCCTCTCTCAAGAAAACACTTTAATTATAGGTTGCTGGCAGAGATCCAAAGGAAAGCCAGCTATCATTACTGGCTGAAGGCTTTCATCTGGTTAAATTCAGAAAAAGCAATGCAAAGCAGACAAAGAAAAGTAATTACCATTATCAGGAGGAAATACAACAATACTAGAGCTGGTCTTTGCTCTCCACAAGAGATGTGCACTTTTGTTAAGACAATGGTCTTGACCTCTGTGTATTCACACAGCTAGGCTAGAGCATGTGCGAATATTTAGTAACCCTTTCTTTCTTGACAAACAATGCTTAGCAGGGCAAACATTGTATGTCTGATGCCTCTCGTTAATCATAAATGCAAAGCAGAAGCACCTGCTCTTTAGCACATATACAATTCCTCTGCAAGTATTACCTATGTACAACTAAGTATCTCATCTGCATGATATTGACAAGGGGACCTTCATCTCTCGTTTCAGAACGAAGCAGTTATTTACTCTGCTATCATATAAAGTAAATTGGGTGAGTGCTACAACCAAGTCTCCACTATTGTCGTGAAATAATAGCATGCACGCACAAACACCCACAGATAAGCTTATTAGAACAAATATTAGAAAAAAAGAACCCTGGGGAATTTTAATTTCGTGCAGGTGAAATGTTTCTCTCCCTCACCTGAAGAACACACTGCATTTAACCTCCTGTCCCCTATGGTGCTAACTGATGAGAAAAGAGCTAATTACCTGAAAGCTTTGTTGCCCTTTAATAAGTGTGCCTCCAGAGGTGCAGGGAGATGTTTTGCTGCCCATGGAAGGACAACGTCCCACACACAGTCATTTTATGAGCTTTATATAAATATCTCAGTTGCCTTTAAAGGCACCTGTCAGAACTTCATCCTACATCTAGTGACTACTGCACTCCCAGCATGGTCCCATTTGAAATGCCCAGGCTGAGAATAGTCTGTACCAGTGCACAAATAGTCCCCCTCCTTGAAACAGTGCAGTCCTGACCAGCTGCAAAATGCCACAAAATTCCCCTTGGTAGCAAGCATGATCTCCAAAGGAAGGAGATGAAGACCCTTCTCCCAGCACTGGGTGGTTCAGAATCATTTGCAACTCTCTTGCTTGGCCCTTGCAAATGGAATCACACTGGTATGTTTTGCTTTCTGAAATAGTTTTTGCACTACACTGAAATTCAGGACAGAATAAATGTTTTAGCTAATATGAAAAATGTTGTGTTTTATCCCTGATACTTCCAAATTATGTGTTCTATTCAGCATATAATCTGAGAGAGATTTTTCTCAGATTAATTTGTTTTAGCACAGAAGAAAATTAAAATATTTTGGTGCAAATGCATTGCAAAATGCTTCCAACACCTCTAGAACTTAGCTTTTCGTGTTATTGAACTACTGACCTCAGCCACCATTAATTACAATTGCAAATTTTCCAGTATTGTTTCATAACCTGATAAGGAAACATGTTTCCTGTCCTGGGAAGAGGCAAAGCAATTCAGTTCAAGGAACAAAGCACTGGCCAACCATTCCTGACAACAGACTGAACCTCTTCAGCTTCTTTTGAAAAACAAAAACTGTAAGCTTTATTTCATGAAAATTTGGTGATTTTTTTTTTTTGCCTGATATGTGGATTACTTTATGGTATATTATTTCCTTTTTTTGCCTATGTAATTTAAAATTTTTTTAACTGATTTTTTTAAACTGTTTTCCTGATAATTGCATAGGAGACTACTAGTTATTTGAAACATTGTGTTTCATTCCCCTTTTCATAAGAATTTTGGAATGCTTTAGTTGAATACAAATAGACATGTTTTCATCCTCTTTCAGAATGATGGACTTTGATGAAATCTTAGCATCACCGAGCATCTTTCTTAATTATTTTTCAAGGAGTTGTGAATCTTTCTTTTCTGTGAGTTCATGAATTATGTGTTGTATTGGATACTATGCTCAGTCATGTGATTATTAATATCTGTCACACAGCTCTTAGTCATTCAAGGCTGTCTTTTTTTCCTAGGCAGCTGAATAATTTCTTCTATTCCATCTGAAGGTTTTGATCTTCCCTGCAGCAGTTTGAACTATTCAATAGTCTCTTGGACCTGAAGATGGAGGTAACCACCCATAGAAAAAACTAAACAAAGCATATAGAAAAGCTCAGCACCTCCTGGAGCTACTGAGGTCCCCTGGGCTACCGAGGTGCCCTTGTCCTAGATGTCACTGACACCAGTGGTCAGGGAAATGCTGAGTGCTCCTCAGCAAGTGCACAGCAATTTGCAGGATCGGGCACGGATATCCAGAGTGCTGGGCACTTGTGTTACATCTCTTGATTAAGATACCAGAGACCTCCCTGCTGGGTGTTATAGTAATTTGCAGCAGTAAGTGCTGTATAAGGAGCAACCAGAGCTAATCACCAGTCTTGAAGCCCACCCTCTTTTTTGGCTGTCAGCTGGGTGACACTGGGAAGCAGAAGTTCCAAGTACCCTTTGATGTTTGCATGTGCTCAGCAGTAAGAAAAACCCTCCTTTTCCCTGAGACCCTCAGGATGCCGGGGGTGACACTGCAGCGAGCTGTAGCAGAGGCAGAGCCTCCCCATCCTCCTCCTGTAGCAGCCACAGAAGCAGCAATACAATGCTTCTGATCTTCCTCCCTCTCATCTTGCCCACACACCACCCAGGCATTTTTTCCATACAGCTACATGACCATGAACTTCATTTATCTCCATGTGTTCTAAATTCTTTGTATTGCTACTGGTTCAGCAGTCTTTGGGGCATATTCCAAAGATGCTAACAAATGAGAAGTATAGTATCTTTTTAAGGAATTGTGTCTAATGCAGTAATGTTTAAATGAGTGTATCACTTTTATTAGAACTGAAGATATCAGCTATGAAACAGGGTATCAAAGGAAAAATTTTATTTCTTTGCTCTCTGCATCTCACGATAGCACCAATGGACCATTTTTCTGTGAATTTTTTTCAGAAGCAGGACCTCATTGAAAAAATTGATCTCTTCTCCATATTTTGAGGCACGATTTAAAGCCCAGAGTGCTAGTGTATTTTGCTCACTGGGAATATATCCCTGCTGATACAAATTATATTTGTATTAAGGAATATAAAGGAAAAATTGAGGGAATTTCAGAGAAATCTCATGCAACTAGGAAAACTAAATCAGTATGACAATGGATTAATTGCTGATTACTAGAGCTGAGTAGAAGGTAACAGCTCTGGTTTTTTCTTTCCCCACATTTAAAGATTTTTAAAGTTTTGCTTTCTTTCAAAGACAGACCATAGTCAAAAAAAGATTTTCTGGAAAAAAAAATATTTTTCACATTTATTGAAAGATCATCCATGGATGCAATCTGTTTATTTTATACCAGAATTTTACACCCTACATCACTCATGACCTCAAGATTTAAGTGTAGGTGTTTCACATTAGTAATCTGCTAATCCTCATACATGGCAGGGAGTCTCAGACTCCCATCCTTGTTTGACTTCAGAAAAATGACTTGTTCTGACAAACTGAAAATATATCAACTAGCTCTATTAATCAGTGCAATATAGGACAAATTGAAAGGAACATTTTGATTTATTTTATATATTTTTGAGTTTTAAATTAACTGCAGTCAAACATGGAAAATAAAAGTTACAGTGGAGACCTTGTACAGTGTACTCTGTGTAGTGGTAAGAGGGGCAAACTGAACCACATTTCTCCCAGAGAGGGAAGATAACGTCTTTCTGCAAAGAGAAGTTCCAAAGGCATTGCTATACATCCTTAACCCACAGCCCTCTTGTGCCAAACACAGCTTTAATAAACTGACCAAACAAGAGCACATAGCTGGATCATTTACTGCATTATGGATTTTATCCTTCTAACACTAGTAAGATCTATGGATACTGGGATACATATTAATTTCATACTGATACTGACATGGTTTCCCAAACTCTTGAACCCAAAATCTGTGCCAGGAACCAAAGGACATTTCTAAAAACATCACAACAGTAACATTTAGAGACCTGATTTCTGCATGGAGAACAAACCTTTCCTCCTAAAAAAATACTAACTAGTGTGAATGCTGCTATACTCTAGTAAGAATGAGCAGTACAAGATACCAATTAAATAATGGTATACCATGATAACTGTGTGTCCTGATCCAGCCTCTGGCCTCTCTGGGTCACCTCTGTGCCTGACAGCCGTTCTGCAGAAAGCTAAATCTGAGCAAAAATTGAAGAATTACAGTGTTATTCAGGCTCTGTTTGTAACAGCACTGGTGGACTAAGGAACTTTGTATTTTAGCATTCCAGTCCAGCTGGACTGCAGGAATGAAATATTGACTTCCCCAGCAAATAGGCCGTTACGGGGAGTGCCCCAGGCTCTTGCCTGAACAGGATGGGTTTTGATAGCTTCAGGTCTGCCTCTCTTTTTGTTTCTGCCCATTGCTCAATCAAGGGCCTTTATAGCTAAATCTCTGTCTATGTTATCAGTTTATGAAGTGGGCCAGTTAGGAAAATCATTATAGGCACTGCTATTAAGTAGTTTACCTCTTCTGAGTTTCTGCATTTCTGTTTAGTGTGCTTCCATTTATTCCATTAAATGTACTCTACAGAAATGTGTGTGATGGTCACACGGCAAAAATACAGCATGACATTTATAAAAACAAAATCTAATTAAACTGTGATAAATATAAATATAAAACATTTTTGGGGAAAGGAACTGGTCTTTTCACGGTACAGTGCAAGCCTGCTAGTCAAAGAACCCCTGCACTCAAAAGAGCTACTCTGAATAAGGCCAATGGGAAAAAAGGTCGGATCAACCCAGAGTTCACTCGGAAGAAGGTTGGTTTGCCAGACTTCCACCCTGCCAGCCTCCATTCAAACTCATTTACATTTCAATAGCACTGACTGGGATATCTGGCTAAGTTTTCATGCAATAAATGTGTTTTGCTCCTCTATGAACACAGTATTTTCATGAAATGATATCATGCAGGTCACCGATTACTGAAATAACTTCAAGGAGTTTTGCATATCTCTTCTTTAAAGACAAGTGCTGTAATTTTAGAGATATTGTCCTCTTAATGGAGGCAAACCACTTATTAATATCGTGTATGGCATCATCTGCAAATAGCATATTGCTGAACTAAAAGGCTTTAATATGTTAGACCAGCGGCCAAAGAACCGGTTTCCATGGTTACTCTGTATTAAGTTTCCCTGCTATAACAATTGTGAAGAGTATTCAATCACAATTCATTTGAGCTGAATTCTTCTATATTTCTAAATGCCTCTCATAAATATTTCCCCTTCTGACATTTTGTCTTTGTTTTAGGAGAAAAGAAAAACATAGGAAAATGAAAGGACAAATGAAAGGCTGACTTTGGAAAGGTCAATATAAGTCCATTGTACAACCCTGATCTAAATTTAAAAAAAAAAAATTAAAAAGTGTAAACATGTTAAAGTGTTAGATACAGCACCTGCCCACAGAGCCCTGGCAGAGTCCATCAGCTATTGCTATGAAGATTTTGTGAAGAAGAGTTATTCATCTCTGAAATTTTATCACTTGTTTGGAAGGCAGGTTCTTCTTAAAGAGCAAAAATACTTTTTTTTCTCTTATCACTGGGTGTCCGTACCCACCTGTGGACAGCAGTTTTCTTATCATATACATGCAGAGCCATCTCTCAGGTTGCTCAGTAGGGATCAACAGTTGTCCAGTAAAGGGAATGCCTGCAAAGTAGGAAACACCTGGTTCCAACCACCTTCTGCACAATGCCCCTTTCTATTGGAGGCTTCTCCTAAAAGCTTTTCAAGTCCGTTTGTAACTGGATATCCAAACACACTGCTCTTTCCCACCTGTGGGTCGACTAGAGCTCTTTGCTGGAACACATAAGCAGGGAAAGAACCTGCACGGTCTTGACAAACCTCCATCTGATACAAGTGCAACAGTTTCCCACCAGCTGAAGCCACCATGGGCATATCACAGCATGGCTCCCATCTCTGCACTGACTCCCCATTAAAAATGGCAAATGTACAGTGCCATCCCAGGTAATTGGACTCTGTCACAGGACTGATCTTTCCAATCTCTGAGATCACCTCTCTGTCTGCGACTACTGCTTTCTGTAGCTGCTCCTTCACACTGGAGCCACAAGCCAATGACTGACAGACAAAAAACCTGCCACACTGAGGACAAGACTTTGTGGAGACTAGGTAAGATTGTGGAAATATTTTCTGAAGAAAATGAAAGTAGTCACGGGACCTCAATTCTTTCTGAAATTATATTGCCTTCCACATTTCCCAATATCAGTTACTTGAAACTTAAAAAAATAACTGACCACTGTCTATAGAAAAAGCAATAGATACAGAGGAAGAAATAATGATTCTTGAATATTAGCTGAGTGGCTCAAATGTACAGAAGTAAGCCTTGTCAGAGAGCCTACACAGTCAGAGATACAGGCGTATATTATAATCTCCTGAAAAACTCCTGTTGTGTTTTCAATCATCCCTGTTTCTCAATGTCAGGCTCATATGAGCCCAAAGCTTCAGAGCAACAGCTGAAGTGGGACCTCCAAGTTTTACTTATTTTCGATATTACTAGAAATACTAAGACAACATACTTTTACTTTTTTACAGCTCCCACCCCTTTTTATACAGGTGCACACTGCCTCAAACAACGATATATTAATCACTTAAAAAGGTCTACAACTGCTACCACATCACTAATAATTAGCACAAATATTGACGAAATTGAAGGTTACCGTAGTAGATTTAGTCCTGAGGTTAAAACCATATATTCACCTAAATTAATTTAAAATGAGAATCAAGTTAGAATGAAAAATCTGAGAGTTTTAAATCTACTCCAAGTTTTAGTGCTTTGCTTATAAAACATGCAGGCAGGAAAATGGTTTGTGGTTTCAGGTTCCATTAGAATACTTAGCACATATCCATTTGTGCTTATTAAAAAACCCACACACTTTAATCTGACCATCTCTGAAAGACATAGGCGGGAGGTTTGTAGTTTCCAGGCCACATCTAATTATTTTAATGAATTGATACTATGAAGCAACAACAATAACATCCTGAAACAACATCAAGCTTCACATGAAATTAAAATTTGAGCTTGAGTCATTCTGCTTATCATTACTGATCTTACCAGTCATTATATGTATTTCTCCTTAATCCTTCTTTCCTGAAGTATCTTGAGGTTTGACTGCAATGCGGGGGCAAAGTCATTTAAAAACATGAGACACCAAATGAATGTCTACAGGTAAAATGTCTTATAGCAATGAAGTGTCCATTTATTTTAAAAGCAGCAAGGTTTAATGGAACATTACTGAAGCTTTTAATCTTTCCTCAAGATATTTCAGGCCTTTTCTCCTGGGATCCTTGTCTGCAGGGGTCCCAGAGCTAAACTGCAGACAAGCTGCTATTTCAGAAAAGGTTGAGGTAGTTCACACTTAAATTAAACTGCAGAACCCTCACAGCAGGAAACTACAGTTACAAAAAAAAAAATCTTTACATAAAAGCCTTTGTCTTTAATCTCTTTTATTAGAAGATTAGAGGTTTAATTACAATAAATTGTGGCAGGGCCAAACCCCACTTCCTGTGGAGTTAAAATGGCCTCAGAGGAACCAACATTTTGCCGTGAGCATCAGCGCACTGCATTTCGGTAAAGATCTTTACCTCAAAATCTCCATGATTTAAAGACATTCCTCCTAATAAGCAGAATTTATTAGATTGCATCCACTGGCTCCGCAAGTGTGGTTACGTTGCTTTTGAACCAGGAGAGAATCACCTTCTCAGAAAACAGCCCCATGAAAGACAGTGTTTGCAAAAGCTGAATTAAACACATCCATGACCTACTTTGTATTTGAGATGCAGGTACACAAATTGAGCAAAAGTACCTCCTTTCTCTACTTACCAGCTCTTAGGAAGCAGCACCTTTGCCAAGAAAGTAGGCTATGCCTACACTGGTCAGCTCAGCTAAAGCCCAGAACTTTTCCCAGACACAGGAACACGATTACATGTACTAATAAATTGCTAGAATGGTCCTTGGCATGCTGCTGCTTTACCAGCTAACAATTTTCCAAATAGTTCCTGGGCAAAATTCAAGAGGCAGAGCTTTCCCAGAGCCATTCCCGGGAGGTACCTAAGAGACATTTAGTGGGATGCAGGCTGTCCCACTCCCCTTGGCCACCATATCCAGGGCTGTTCTCAAGTACACTTAATTTTCTAGTACAGATGTGGCCTTTGAGACTACTTAAAGCAGGTTACCATGGCAGGTCGTTGCATTGAGCCAGCCCGGTCACTCTGAGCGCTGTGTAGTGCCACATCTCCTGGAGGACTCTTCTTTCCTGCTTTGAGCACAAGACTCTTCAGAAGACGAGGTCCAAGTGCATCCCTTCAGTTCATGGCCGGGGTCCCTAGAGTCACTTCGGTAAACCAGAACTCTGTATTCATATCGACTGTAACCAGAGAAAAGTCCAACCTTTTGTGAGAATAGTCTGAAAACCAGACCATTATGTTTACAGCTGGGGGCCACAGCTAGCTAAGTATCATTCCTCCTTAAAAAAGCGTCACTGTCCCTCTTACCTTTACTGCAGAAATATTCCTAATTCCAGTTTCCACTTAATTCAGGGTGACTCTCAGAGAGTAAACTCAGTACCACCTAGTTTTCTATAAACAATAACATGTGGTGAAAGACCATTGTAGCACAAATTATAATGTTCAGAGTATTGTATATATCACAGCTTAGATGATATAAGGTTTTTCACGATTATTCGTGTTTTTTAAAAATATTACTATGGGTGTCTCTTTGGGGTAAACTGTTAGTATGCCACAAGGTCAGTATTCTATAAGCAGTTTCAAATAAAAGTTCTTTCTGCTGTGATACAAGTGACTAGTTAATCAGTTGAAGTAAACACATCAAGAATATGTACTAAGCTTAATGAACAGTGCTTTTTAGGAACCATATTTTAATCACTGGGTTGCTCCAAAAGCAATTTGTATCAAAGCCAGTAAATATAACTATGCAAATAACTACGATGTGAATCAATACATGGTAACATTCACAAAAGCAATTTGGATTTGAACACAATATAATTCAAATACACTGGGAAATTACCTAAACTAAGTAAAGCAGTGTATTTTTGCAGCTTCATTTTTACTTCAGTCTTTCTCATCTCCCACTAAAGCCTTCTGTAATTTGAAAATGCATTTCATTATTAGAATTCTGTAAATCACAGGCCTTATATGGTAAAAAAGCACTTCTAAATGCGTTTGTAATTCTTTAGATCATATGCTTAACATTCTCATTTTCTTTTCTGGATGAGAGAAGTCCAAACAAAAACCTTTTTAAAGATTATTGTGCAAAATCCCAAAGTAATTAAGAAAGCATTACAGAACCTCTTATGTTCATGAGTGCATGTGTACATATGCGTATATACATGTAAATACATACCATACAAGACTCTTTAAAGTTATCATAATACTTGAGCTTTCATGTAACAATGAATAAGCAGTTACTATGACTATAAAGTCTCAGGGTGCTGAAGATGCAGAGTATTTTCAGCTCCAGGGGAGGTCAGTGGAGGAGGGAATTTACACATTTCAGAGGAGAACGTGGCCACGTCAAAGTCTATTGCAGCTAGGAAAAATGGAGACCCACACCTTTTTTCATACAGCACTTCAAAAACGAAAAAGGAACAAGGAAACCTGAAAGCATTTTTAGATGTTATGGGTGAGCTTTTACGACCCTGGGAAATACTCGGGTTGTGTATTTAACAGTTGGTTAACATCCCTGTGGTAAACACCATGACCAATGAGGAGCAGTCGCACTGCATGTTTGTGGGTCATGAAACACTTAGAGGACACCTCATCTAAACATCACTAATGAGTAATTCTCCAAGGTCATGTAGGTGTTGGGATGGCTGATTCTGAAGTGCCCCATGACCTTCCTCAGAGCACCTGGTCTCAAGGGGGACCAGAAGGAGGTCAGAAGCCCCGCAGCCACCGCAGAGCTATTTTGGACTTACTACCTCTCACAGAGGTTACTAATTTGGGCATACTATCATGATACCACAGTTAAAAGGCTTCCAAGGCCAAAGTGGGCTGCACCGAAGCATGGGTCAAGTAAATACGTTACTATTATCACCATCAAGGCAGACCTATATAGATGTTATCATGTAAAGATTAATGCATAGATGCTTTATCCTTTCCCAGCATGTGAAAAATTCTCTAATCATGTTTACTGAAATGAGGGTCTGCATTCTTCTGAAAATCTTTCTTTCTCTTCCCAATTAACAACTCAGCAAAAGATGCATTTATAGAAGAGACTGACTGTAATCTAGACTGAGGAGTCCACTCTAGTTTCTGTGTAGGTATATGTGCATATACAGTACAGCTCAGACAACATCTAGGTAACAGATCTAGATGACCTTATTTTTACTGCTTGAATTGGTCCAGAGACTATTTTAATTTAACCTTTATATATTCCTCCTACAAGCATTCTTACTTTGAATTCACTATTCCCCTTTTCATTTATGTTTAACAAGTAAATAAAAATCACAAAAAAAGAATATTCTTTGTCCAAAAGAATCTTTTTCATACAAAGAGAATTTAATTAAATCAGACTTTAATCCACTTAATTAGTGTTCAAACTGTGTTCAGACAGCCTGAAAAAGTACTTGTTCCATAGTCTAGTTATCCATTTAAAAGCTTATTATAAATCATTTTGTTTTGCTTGTCTTCTAACAGTAATAATTATAAAACCAGAGCACATTTTTCTAGCAGCTATTAATACTCTTCAGGAAAAGTAAGAATGATTATCCCCATTTTACAGTCGGGGCAACCTATTTCCCATTTCATTAATGATTCCCTCTTTCTTTGCACTTCATTAAGTCATTCACAGCAGCATAAAGGGAATCTAAAATAGTGTCATGGTAGTATTCGTAGCATGCACAGTTTTTCATCATTTTGCCCTGGAACAGCTAGCTTCAGTGCAGTGTTGGATCAGCTTTGAGGACCCAGATACTGAGGTTTATTAATGATATTCACATCTACATGTGACTAAATACTACTTACATAGAAATCCTCCACTGAATAAAGTCATAGGGAGAAGTCCTTACTGAAGGAAGTTTCATGAACGGCAAGGAACGGAATGTCATCTATTTAATTCGTAAGACTTTAGAAAGTGAATGACTGAGGAAAATAATTTATTTTATTCCTCAGAATGCTTTACATTTTAAAATCTGCCTCTTCAAAAATTCCAAACTCTTAACTTGGTGTCTAAGATAACAGATCAGATAGAGGAAGTGTGGTGCTTAGCTGATTGCCTCCTTACAAAAAATACAAGGTCTCTCCTGCATCCAGCATATACACAGATATGCATCAATTCCAGGAAACATTATCTTCAAATGATGTCTGAATCAGAAGATAAATAGGCTGTTCACCAATTGAAGTTTCTGCTTATTTTAGTTCTTTTAAACAACTCAAATTGCTACCATAGCCACTGTAACTGCAGTTAGTTTCTGTGTTATTTCTTTGAGTGACAGCTGTAAAAATGTCATAGTGACCTTGAAAACAGAACTAGTGTGGGAGCACTGGGGAAAAGACACAGAGAAACGCAGAGACTGTTTTTGATGGCTCCATAGTAGGTGTAGTGGTGTTTTTATGCTGTTACTTACAGCTGGAGGGGGTGGTAATATCAGATTTTCCTTCAAGCCTCACTCACATAGCCAACAAGATGTAGCAGAAGAGTCCAATGTTGTGCAGAAAATGCGTAACTTCAGTTTCAGTGGGATGTAATAAGGAATATGCTCCTGCCTGCAGGTAGGATGGGCAGCACAGACACCTCTTGAAGTACCTGGACATTACAATCCCTACCAAACTCCCTTAGTGGGTCTGCCCGCTGTCCAGTCTGCTCCCACTTCACCGGCATTCTCAAAAACTGCTTCTCATATGCCTCCAGCAATTTCCTCATTTATAGTAAAGATTTTTAAGAAATAAGAGGAGGAAAAAAATTTTTCTGGTTTAGAATTACATTCAATATCATCTTTCCCACTTTTAGGCATACTGTGTCATGTTTAGAAGGTAAACCACTGGGACAGAGACTGTTTATGGTCTTCTATGCACACCTATACAAAACTCACAAAAGGTTTGTTGTTAACATAGATGGCTGATATGTTAACTGGTAGGACAGCTGCTTATGAAAGAAACACCTATTTGGGATTTTTTTATTTAACAAAGCTCTGGTTTTGCGATGCCACATTTCATTCTTTCAACATGAAGGTGGTGTGTTTATTCTCAACAGGGAGAAATTTGGTAATAAAAGTATAAATTTAATTTTAATACGTTTTAAGGCCAAATATGGAAACATATTTAATTACATTATATCTTTTTTGGCATTTCTTTACCATTCTAAACATTCAAAAATTGTATACATGTAGACATCTCTGGTTTTGACAACATTTTGCAGCCTTAGAGGCTTCCCAATTCCTACCAGAAAGGATTATCCCATAGCCAACATTACAAAGGCTCTATAGTGGGAAAAATGAGACTAATTAACTTGAACTTAGGTCATATAGCAACAACGAACTCCTCTTGGAAAAGGGAATGTCTTCTGTAAAGTCACAATGTAATGCAAAGTACTGGTAACAGGAGTGAAAACATCTAGCCATGTGTTTAGTTTCTTGCTGCTGTTTCACCGACTATGTGCTGCAGGTACAATTGCAAAGGTATAGATTGATGAGCATCATTAGTAAAAATCAGCATAGTTAGTAAAAACCTCAGACAGGTACTGACAGTTATAGTGCAAATTACCTTTCTAGAACATTTCTCTGAATACATTTATAATCCATTAAAATCGTAATTATAATATTAGTATTTGGTATGTAATTCTATCTCTTTGAACTGTAGTTTCATAATCTCTTAGGAATTAGTATGATGAATGCTTTCCAGAAGAGAAATAACACGTGTTGAACAGTATTTTATTACTCTGCCACATCACTGGGAAGACTTTAATGCTTCTCTAAGCAGCACAAGAAAAATTCCCACAGATTTCCACAGGTAACCTCATAAATGGAAGCAAGAGAGCTCACTTGTACCTGCCATCTGTTCTGCAAGTAGAAATCTTCTTAGTGGACTGAGGTACTACATTCTCTCTTAACCCATAAGTATCTCACTGGGTCATATTAGTCTGTTTGGAATTACTCAGAAGAAATGTCAGTTTCTAAAGTCAGCCCTGCTCACAATACATCACTATTACCTCTCCAAGCAAGAAAATTTGAGTCACAGAGAAACTTTTTTCTTCCTGAAGAAAGTGGGAAGAGTTAGGAAAAAAAAAAAAAAGAGAGCAAGAAAGAGAGAAAGAGAGAGAGAAAGAGAGAGCAAGAGAGAAAGAGAGAAAGAGAGAAAGAGAGAAAGAGAGAAAGAGAGAAAGAGAGAAAGAGAGAAAGAGAGAAAGAGAGAAAGAGAGAAAGAGAGAAAGAGAGAAAGAGAGAAAGAGAGAAAGAGAGAAAGAGAAAGAAAGAAAGAAAGAAAGAAAGAAAGAAAGAAAGAAAGAAAGAAAGAAAGAAAGAAAGAAAGAAAGAAAGAAAGAAAGAAAGAAAATTCAGACTAGGAGTAAAATAAGGAAGAGTTCTGTGAGCACCAGTGACCATAAAAACATATTGTGACAGAAAAAATAAGAGGAGGCAATACATTGAAAAGGAGGAGAAAGAAGGAAGAAGGACAAAAATTAGATTTAAAAAAGGAAAAGTCAATGCAGATAGTTGGAAAATTACATTTAAAAATAAGTTAATAGGAAAGAAGGGAAGACATGTATTTTCTGTCATTTTTCATCTGTTTATGTTCTCTCTTTTATGCTATTGGTCAAGCATTTAGCCAAACTTCTAGTTACTGAAAAAATTGCCTTCCAGTCTCAGTTACTTCAGATTTTTTTAAACCTTCTACATTTGGTTAAATTGTCCTCTTTAAGTTGGAAGTTGGTAAAAAGAGATGTGCTTCACCAATCATGCAAAAATGTTCTCCTTTGAAAACTTTTCCTTTAGATAATATTAACTTTTTCTGCAAAATACTTTCAAAATATTCAGCAAAAATATTCAATTTTCTAGTTAGGAAGGAAATGCAAAGAGTTTTATATTTAAATTACTTCTTAATTTTAGTATATAGCACCTATCATCAATATTTGATACTTATTCCTTGCACTCACTGCTTCAGTAAATAATTTTCAAAGGAACTAAAGTCTCTGAGGATTTGCATTTGGACATCACCCTCTTCCCATTTCATTCTTCACCTCTCACCCACTCTGCATCCGTAACTCAAAGGGAAACAGAATTAAGCATTTCCTTACCTTCCACAGTTTTCCGTAAGATGCCACTCAAATGTATTTTTATCCTTTTGCTATTGTTAAGTAGATTTTTTTTTAGAATTTGAGAGTTGTTTCTAAGTCACTTTGTGCTCATATCAGTTGCAAAATTCAGCAGCACACGATGTAAGAAGCCCTTAGAAACTATTTATCGACTTACTTATTAACTACATGGTGGTTTGAAGCCACATTTTAACAAAGGTAGCCTAGTTCCAGTTAGTTATTTATTCATATAATTCCTAACCATGTTTGAATTGTACTAAACAAATGTCTTAATTAAAATTGCGGCAACGAGTTCCTTGGGCTAATTTTATACCATACAAATAACTATTTTCTCTCAGGCTTATTTTAATAGCCTTTTTTTATTGTCACTGAATAATTCTTTTTCTTGTTCTGTAACAATGTTATGATCTGCATACAAATACTAATTTATACTGTTATATAAATCTAGTAATTTGTGATCTCTAATTGAGATGTTTACGTTAACTATGGGCAGCTTCATACATAAGTGGTTCATTACCTTTAATGTATTTTCTCTTAGGCTCTTGGAAGTGTTATGTGTGGAAGTACCATGTCAAAACCATGTTGGGAAATTGAACACATTAGCAGCTATTCTCTGGCATTGCAGCCATGTAGGCAAAACCAGTTTGTGCTAGTACTTTTAAACAGGAGTCCCACAAAAGCCGATTTTTAGAAACAGTCCTCTGCCTGTACTCACTCCTAAAGCAAACCCCAGAGCTCTTTAGGAAGACACTAGTCAGCATAGACCAAAAGCATCACAGGGAAGACTCAAACACTGCAACAAGTTGGATGTGGCTTTGGGCAACCTGGTCTAATGGGAGGTGTCCCTGCCCATGGCAGGGGGGTTGGAACTTGATGATCTTTAAGGTCCCTTCCAACTCTAATCATTCTATGATTCTATGATTCTATGATTCTATGAAGTTGTGTGATTTTTTTTTGGCCCTGGCCTGGTTTGTTTGCTCGTACAGCTTTAGGTGAAGAGAGTAGATTCTGGTCTTCACCTTTGCCAGAAGGACAGCATTTCATCCGAGACCACCAATGCAAGACCTCTAACTTGAGAGAACAATTAAGGAAAAGCAGTCTGTTGCTGTTGTTATGAAAAATTCTGGTTTTCACTTGTGATGAGGGGCATGAACCCTGCAAGAAGCACCAAAGGGCAACTGGGCCTAATTGCTAAAAGGGGTACAAGCAAGAGAATTGTCTGGGAAATGTGAAGAAAGGGAGGATGTTATTCCCTTCTTCCTGGTTTAAAAGGCTCCTATAGTAAGGGTGAGCTGTTGAAGTGAGAACAGCTGGTTTTTTCAGGACCTTAAGTGTTTTGGCTGGAGCCACACCAAGTTCTTTGCTTTTGATGAGGTTAACACATCAGAGCTGAGTTGCTGCATTCCTCCTTTTTTTTTTTTCTGGAAAGAGACACTTTTTAATTACAAACATCAAAAAGCTATAGTACTTGGTAAGCTGGTTAGCAAGCAGCAGGACCAGCCTGTACCACAAAGTTTTTAACTCTTATAACAATTACAAAGCAAATTCAAGTTAAGTGTCTGCTGTTCCTGTTTTCTTAAAAGTAAAGACAAAACCTAACTTAGGTGAATCAGTACCTAGACTGAAATCTGGACCTAGGACCCTAGCCACTAGTCTATTAACATTGTGTCAGTGCATATATAATCTTCAAATAAATTATTATAACCATTTGCTGCCTCATAATAAAGAGGGGTGGGTTTTTTTGCCTCTGAGTGTATTTTGATATGTTAGATGGAACAGGCAGGTAATACGCAGGATACATTAAAACTGAATCCACTCTCAAGGTATTCCTTTATCACAAAGGTCAAGCACTACTCTCATAGGTTGAATGCTTGCCTTATAAAAGACAAGAATGATAGGGAGGACCTAGCAAACACAACAAATAGAAAATAATGTCAGCAAGACATTGTCAGCCCAACAAAACCAGGCTAGAGTTAACAAAGTTAATTTATAGAGAACATTGAGTACCCTGCTATAGAGCAGCTCTTTAGCTGTCAACAATCACCATGTCACGATCACAGGACTACTCTAGGTAGAAAGGTAACCTCAAAGCTATTTGGTTGATCAAGAGACACCTACTAACTGCAGTCATTTTTGGATAACAAGTTTAAGTCAGACAGACTAGAAACTCAAGAAGTTGATCTAAGTACTGAGCCTTTTAATTTCATTTAAAAACATCCCAACTGCCACTAAATGTGATGCATTGAGAACATGGAATCTAGACCAAGACAATCTATACAGCCTGGGCTGCATCAAAAGAAATGTGACCAGCAGGTCAAGGGTGGTGACTCTTCCCCTCTGCTATCAAGAGAACTCACCTGTGGTACTACATCCAGCTCTGGTGCCCCCAACATAAGGACATGGACCTGTTGGAGTGAGTCCAGAGGAGGGCCACAAAGATGGTCAGAGGGCTGGAGCACCTCCAGTACAAGGGCAGGCTGAGAGAGTTGGGGTTGTTCAGCCTGGAGAAGAGAGGGCTCTGAGGAGACCTTACAGCAGCCTTCTACCACCTAAAGGGGGCCTACAGCAGAGACGGGGAGGTACTATTCATCAGGGAGTGTAGTGATAGGCTGAGGGGGAATGATTTCAAGCTGAAAGAAGGTACATTTAGTTTAGATATTAGGAAGAAATTTTTTACTGTAAGGGTAGAGAGCCACTGGCACAGGTTGCCCAGGGAAGTTGTGGATGCCCCATCCCTGGAGGTGTTCAAGGCCAGGTTGGATGAGTCTTTGAGCAACCTGGTCTAGTGGAAAGTGTCCCTACCCATGGCAGGGGGATGGAAATCGATGATCTTTAAGGTGCCTTCCAACCCAAACCACTCTATGATTCTGTGATTCTGTGCAGAGACAGATTAACCACAGCTCCAATGAAAACTAAAATAGCTTTCTCTTTTGCAGAGAAGCAAGGAGCAGTAGGGTGGCTCTGGACTTCATCTAAAAGCTAAGTGTTATTAAAAGGTTAGATACAGATATAGGCCATATTCATTCCCATTCTTCTGTTGGGTTTTATTCTGAAAGTAGCAATTAAAAAAAATAAGACAAAGTAACTTGTCTAGAGCGTATGGATAATTTAAATAAGCCAAACAATGATACAAATAAGACACTTCTATTCTGGAGGTATATGGGTACTGTATAGTCACGCAAAGTCATAAAGAATGAAAATACATCCCAATTAATTTTTCTTAAGGTCAGTTCATTCAAGATACATTTTTGGGGGGTTTTCAACCCTAATAAGGCTGTATACTCTGTGCTGCACAACTGGGACTTGGCAATATACTATATTGCCATCTGGTTTTGTTTATCATGGGTTTTAAATATTAAACACTTATTAAAGACCTTATTGGTTAAGTTAGTCCTCAATAATTGTGGTTATTATTTATTAATCATAATACGTCTACGTAATTAGTTAGGCCCTCATTCTGGTATCCTTACTCACACTGAATAATAATATACTCCATGATCTACCCCAATAAAACAAACCACAAATCTGGCTAATGCTCATCACAAATTTGGGAAGCAAAACTGGTTTTCCTGTGGCATTTGCACAGTGTATATTAAGTTAAGCAGTCCCAGGCAAGCACACGTGCATGAGTGTGTTTCAGTTATCTGAAGAGTTGTGTGAGGTACTGCTTAATAATTTCAGTTTAGAGGTGTGTATGTTGCTATTTTTTCTGAGATAATAAATTGGCAGGAAAGGGAGGCCAAGATCTATAAAAGCTAAGGAATTGATCTGTTATTAACCCAAATTCTAAAAGACAGGTGATGTTCTGTTTCTTAAGATACTTTATCCGGTATCTTGCTCAATATCTACTGCTGTCTTCGGTTATTTTGTAAAGCAGACTAAGATTCACATCATTCTTGCAGACAGAAGGGTACAATTTTGTATGATTTGGAGATCTGAATATCAGATGGTCCACTTGATTAAATCATCCCAAGACGAAGAACACACCCTTATATTGAGGTAAATGTTAACTAGTTTCAAAGAAATTGTTACTGGGCCCCTCAATAACGAAATCAGGTATGTCACCCAAAAACTGTACCAAACAGTCTGACTTCATATAATCAGAAGCTCAATAGCCTTCAAAGGTGCTTTTTCACAGTACGAGCCAGTGAAGGTAAAGACAACAATGTATGTATTTAGGAGGAAGGTAGCCTGACATTGCACAGAAAAACAAGGAAGAGATTATTTTGAGAAAACAGCATGTAATGCAATTAAGAGCCCTTGAGAAACAAGACATCAGGTCTCTGCTTCCCATTTATGAATAAGGAAGACATGCCGCAGCCTTAATGAGTCTGATTCAGACAAGTGATTAAATAACCCCTTTTCTTACCTCAGGCTGGGAAAACTGTAAAGGCCAGAACATTTCAACATGTTTATGACATATTGTATTTGTGTTGTCATATGCAGATGAGAACCTGCAGCACGAGAAAAAAGGCAAAAAGTAAGTTTGCCTATTTTCTTTTGGTTCTCAGTGATGAAAATTATGGTAAGGGTCTTTTTTTTATTATTAGCTGATTTTGTTAGTTTTAGCATTGGCTCCGCAATTCCCATCTCAACAGAGCTTGTAAAATCCACCAAAAAAAATTTTAAAGGGATAAATATCTAACTGAGCTAGATTCATTTGATTTGTACATATTATTAGTATGTATGTGTCCAGAGATGTAGGAAGAGACCTGAACACAAAATTGAGAGGGTTTTCAGTACTCTCTAGGAAGTGCAGTAGGTGGAACTTTGTCTCTATGTAGAACAACTGTGACCCTTAATCAGGGGATTTCTTAGGTGGAAATTGATATAGCAGAAGCATTCTGGAATTAGAACAAGTAGACACTGGGAATAATAGCTTGCCCTTTAAAACGTCCTTTTATTTCCAGAGGTAAAATCAGTTTTGTTAGGGGTTTTTTTTATATTTCACGTGGTCATTATTCAAAAACATTGTATGTGTTGTGCTAACATTAGAAGCTAGGCTTTCCCATTGCAATTAACACCGACGGCAAAAGCAAAAATAAACAGACCACTCAAGGGTTGCAAGCATACTTTCATTATATTTTAATTCACTTTCACTCGACAAGGAAGTCTTAATCACAAGCACAAGAAATTTTGCCTCAACAGAACAGAACACTCCAGTACTCAGACGAAATTAATTTACGGCAGCAGATTAAAAAGTATAAAAATATTCCAGTAGAACAGAATGAAAACAGAAAACTGACTCTCAATCAATTCTGATGCACTTCTGCAATATGCATTTCTCTAACAAGTTTGTTCTTCTCATTAAGACATCTAATCATGTAAATACTATCAGCCATTTATAAAAACATAAAGAGCATTTTTGGAAGGAGAAATTCTGCAGTAACATTATGCATAGTTTCATACCGTTTTTTTCAAGCTTTACCTTAGCATTCTTTTTTTTTTGAGCCTTGTCTTTTAGTTTCTACTAGCCGTAATGAAGAACCATTCAGTTACAGGACAGCTAATAAGAAATTCAACTTTGAAATTCCACTGTAGCCCCTAAAATGGTATCTCATACTTTAATGACTACATGTAAGTTTAGTAGCAGCTGAGCATCTCTATGGGCAAGATCTCAGGCTTGGCCAATGCACTGTAACTTTCAGCCAAGCATGCTGGTTAGTATTACTGGTAATGTGGTTGGTTTCAGTAAATCATATTTTATTTAGTCGAAAAGGGCATAAGAATTGAACTGATTACAGTTTATGGGATTTTTAGCAAGCCACTGGGGCTGATGCTGTTTCTTTAGCTTTTAATGCTCAGTGCTTCAATTTTATAGCACACACAAGAAGAGTGTTCCATTGCTAAGGGTAACACTCTGGATCAGACAGTCCTGGGCTTGCATCCTGATCAGTCATAGGCTCAGAACATAACTTTGGGCAAGACTCTTTGAACCAGGCTGATCTCATTTAACTTCAGATGATGCAAAGTATCTAACCTACATCAGATATCAAAGTTTCTTCCCAGAGCAAAGAAAAGGATGTGCATCTCCAGAGAGAGATTCATTTCATCCTAAAAGAGATTTCTAAGAGAGGTGGTGGTGGTACTAACGGACCTTGGACTCCTGATGCCTGTAGGGGTACAGATTGCAAATGGAGCTTAGCGTTTTAGGATTTTGCTGAGATTTGGATAGCTAGTGTAAGGCAAAATGGATTTATCTATGCTAAGTGGTCATGCCACTAGGCAAGGTGAACAGTGCTAGTGAAGAAAGAAGCCTGGACTGTGCAAGTTATCAGAGAAAAAAGCGTGGACCACTTAGCACAGGCCCAGTGGCATGGACTTCAGCATGGACTAGCACCTGAGAGGGGATTCTTCTCTGACAACTTGCACATTCCAGGCTATTTTCTCCACTAGCAGTGTCCACATTGACTAGTTTTTAAAGGAAACATCTATATGTTTTCTTGAGCTCCAGCCATGTTAGTGACAGCAGCCCAGAAGGCAGTGTGAGTACTAAAACTATTTAAGGACCTATCTTTTTGCACTTTAATTCTCCACCTCACAAAAGGAGAGTAACACTCCCCCTTTTTAATGCATGTTCTGAATGCTAAAATGTAAAGAACTTAAAGATTAGGAGATACAGTAATTACAATAATAACACAGCAATAATAATACTCAAAAAATGCAACTTTTGTTACAACATTTTATACAGCGACATTTCAAGAAAACAAGATTTTGTCCCATTCCTAACCAAATCAAATATTAAATAAAAGCTGTCTAAAATATAAATTATGAAATGAGCATTTTCTCTGACAAGATGCAAGAGGTTTTTTCACACAAATATATGTTATTTGCTACGAATATTTATTTTAATAATATTTTTTCTTTCCTACTGAAGCTTCTTACACATTACTTAGAGCATGCTCTGAAATGTCATGACCATTTAATTTGTATAGAAGAGTAAAAAGGAATACTACAGTAAGCTTTGTGTTTGTAGCTAAAATTTGAAACTGTGGGATATTTTCACATTCTTTTATATAAGAAATTGTTGAAATCATGTAATTAAAGATTGTATTGTAATGTATATACAGCAGGGGGCAGAGTAAAGGCCACATTTAACTTCGACATTTCATGCTTTGAGTGCACAATGCAACAACAGTACAGTTCAACAGTGAACATAAGGTTTTTTGCATTTAATAGAGTACTTGTAGTTCAAGTCAGCAGCAGCATCTTCCTAATTGTCTTGTTTCCAGTTGTCATCAGATGTTAAGCTAAAGACAGAATGATGCATAACAGAAATGTGCTGTTTCAGTAAGAAGGAACATAAATCGCCCTGTGCCATAACTCAATAACTCAGCAGACAACCACAAAGTACTTGACTATGCAATACTCTATCCAGGCCTGTCTCACAGGAGTAAGGATTGCAGGAGTCTTCCCAAAAACAACAATACTTTGGGGTTTTTTTAAAAAGAGAAAAGAATATGGAGAAAAGTTTGGGCTATTCTTGAAGTGTCATTTCTCAGCTTGCTTCCAGCTCAGAGTGGTTCTTAATACTTGGAGTGCCAGCCAAAGCATCCCAGCTGGTAGAGGATCAAGAAGCTAAAATGACTGTAGATGTCAAGACCGAAAATTTAAAATCCACATTTCTAAACAGGCTTGGTATAACCTTGTGTTCAAATCAGTTCACCTTTTGGCAATTATTTTTTAAATTATGATCATGTTTAGAGAAAAATTTAAGTCAATTTATCTTTCCCTTGTTGAACATTTATATTTCTGGAAAATTAGTGTGAGCTATTTAGGAAAGGAAATGGGAATCTGACTCAGAAGGGCTAGTAGAAACCAAAGGAACAATTCCTTAAAGTATTAAAAAAATTACATAAAATATTTTTCTACAACTTTAAAAATAACATTTAGAAATTAGTAATTCTCCTATTTCTCTTTCAAAAATGGCTGCTTTAAGCATTAAGGGAATAAAAGAGGAACTGCTTTCTAAAAGAGAAGCTGAGCTGTGATCTGTGTCCTCTCCACATAGTTGGTTAAAGCAAAATCTTATACCTGAATGCACTTTATTTTAGGACTAGCTGTTTAGTGCTTATAGCTCTCTACAAATATTAGTACATGCTCTTCAGTTCAACTCTCCTGAATAATGTAAAATTGAATCTGAACAATTAAAGGTGTTTTGTAGAGATGTAATATGTTCATTTTAACATCATCACATTTTTTGCCATTACCTAAGTTGTTTCTAAGCTTTTCCTAATGCTCTTGACATGACATTTCCCCTGATGCATACCTGTTTGTTAGAGGCACCTGGTCAATTATTTAATTGACATAAGTGGTATTTTACTTAATATGAAAGAACATCTCTGCTGTCTACTGTCATGTTACATCAGGTATCATGTGTGAGAATCGAGAGTTATTTCCTCAGTTCTGTAAATATTTTGTCATGTTTCATTCTGCTTTTGAAAAGTGTTATAACTTCTATAGGAAACACTAAAAAGATAAGAAACATTTTGTAATGTTTTGTGTATGTGTGCACACATACATGCATGTACAGAAACTTAGAAATTTGAAATTTGTAACACTAAATCTGAGGTGAAGCCCAGTAAAATCAATCACAGTTTATGCATTTTTTCAATTTATTTGTAACCAGTCACGTTACTCCATTATAAAATTGTTAGGTTCATACAAAGGGTGACCTTTTGTTTCTGTGTTGACATGTTGCTTAAGATTGGTAATTTCTATCACAAGATGTAGAAGGGTTACACTAGAATCTCCCAAACAGTGTAAATTATTATCCTGCTGTTCAGACCTCACAATAAATACTGCTGGCTCTTCAGTGAGGGTATAAGCTAAACTGAGTAAGGTCTCCATGGGTCACAATTTAGGAGAGTAAGGATGTCCGATTCAATAAATGGCTGGTTAATTTAACAAAAGAGTGCATGAGATTAGAATGACAAATGAATTTTGGATAGATGAAAAGCCATGCTTTTCTTTTTTTCAGTCCCCTTACTTCAAATGTACAGCACTCTTACACAGATTTTACCTTTTAAAACCTTACAATATTTCATAGGTTCCAGAGAAAAGGTCAAGATTACATTACAGACAAAGGCCTCCACTACCAGTGACTATGCCATGATGAAAATTGAAGCTGTGTGCACATAAGAATTTTTCTTTCCATTCAATTTCCAAAAAAAACAAATACACCATCAGGGAGCAGAAGGAAAACTTCTCAGTCACAAAATCTGTTGTTTTGTTCTGACAACATTTGCCTGACAGTTTTGTATAGAAATATGAAAGATGTTGAGATTCCATATGCTTAAATCCAAAAATGGATCTTCAAGCAAAAAAATGTTTTGCATTAAAACAAAGCAACATTATTTTCCCTTCCTCCCCAGTAAAGGAAGGCTTTGTTTCAGGGGAGGTTCAGTGTAAGATACCACATAGCTTGTTTCTTTCCCTGGAAAGTTCAAGAGACAATTATTTTAAGCTTCTGCTCCATTTTGTGTATGAGTGTGTGCTTGTGGATTTATGGGTTTTATTTAAACATAAACATTTTACACATCGTTTTCTTACATCTTGTGTGGACCACATATCAAAAAACTGCTCTTAGAGAAATCACTAGTGAAAAGCGCTGTGGTATGAAATTCAACAGGCAGAACTACTTTTCCTAAACCTGCAAGCCAGAGGTAGAAACAAGAAAAAAACAAACAAACAAACACCACACAAACACACAAAACACAACAAAGGGAATAGCACTCACGTGACTCACAAAAATAAGAGCAAACGAAAAAAAAATAGCCTAGGCTACAATTTATCAATACATCTGAGCACACAGAAAGTGACACAGTTACTGAGAGCAAACAGTCCTTTTCTGTTTTCCACAAGGTTTTGACCCCAATAATTACTGTGCACAACCAAAAGTGATGAACTCTGAGAAAGCATGAATATAGACTTCAGAAACAAAATACTCCACTAGTTTGCAGTTTTTACAGCATGGCCTAGTCAGAGAACAGGGTTTAGGCCTTTTCCAAAACTGCAGGACAGGAATCAAGCCCTGCTCCCTAGAACTTCAGGGCATTCTGCTATCTTTCTGCCATTTGCCTGAACCACTGGCTCCCAGGGAGAACCTAGAAAAGCTGAGAGGCAGCACCATCTCCCTTAAGTGTGCCTTAATACTGACTGTCACAGTGTATGTGGGAAAGTCCTCTCCACCTGTAACCAATTCCCCAGTCATTTAAGGAACACAATTAAAATAGAGATGGGGGCAGAGGGAAAGAAAATTGTATTTCCATCTTTTATGTATACTTCTGAATGCACCTTAGGCCTGCTGGGCACCATCCTTCCTCCTTCTGCAGCACTGCTGCACAGTTCTACTTGCAGGGAAGGAATATTAAAAGCAGAAAAGACTCATATAGCAATTTCTATATAAATCTCTCCCTAATACCTTGCCACCAATACCTGTGGAAGGCTGTGTGGTTCTGTTCCAATCCACAATACCCTCTGAGATGGCAATTCACAGGCAGCCAGCATGGTAGGGGATTCTCGGAGAGCAACAGAGGCAAAGGAAAAGGGGCACCCAAATGAATGTTTAATTCTTCCTTCAGCTTTTCTGATATCCAAATGGACCCTAAAGAGTCTGCAATCTCACATGTGTTCAACTTAGAGACAAGAAATAATTTTCCCAATGAAAAACATAATCAAATAAAACTGTAAACACTCATGAAGCAAAGAATCACTGCTGTTTATTCATAAAGGTTTATGGAATAACATCAATATCTTTCTCAGCCTTAATGACTCCCTGCATTCTTCCCTCAGAAACATTAGCAATATAAAAAAAAATACCGACTTTTAGTGACAAGAGCCAGAATATTCTTGACAATTACAGTAAAGGTGGGCAAATTTATTTCAAGTGCACAATGTAATTGTGTTATTTCATTGATGATAAATGAGACTTACATTATTTTGTCTTTAATGTATAATCAGTTTATATTTAGGCTGTTGGTAGGGAGGAAATGTAACCTTTTTGTAATTTCTTCATTGAATACATTCTTTGAAGAAAAAATTCTAGCAGTGCCCAGCCCAGATTCTGGTAGCTCTCTTAAAGGCTGGTACAATTATTTTTAAAACAATTCACAATATTTATTGTTACCAACACCAAACTGAGAATCAGACGCTCTCTAACTGCTCAGTATCTCAGACCACGCCTCCTCAAAGGAAAAAAGAGATGTAGTAATGGCTTGCAAGTTATTGCTATGAACAGCATGTTTCAAATAGAGATTTCAAAGCTCTTTACAAAGGATTACCATTATCTGCATTCTACACACAGGAAACAAAAACATTTGGGAAGGAGATATTCTCTAAGGATGAGAACAGTAGAAGAAACAGCACCTCCCTAGTTACCATCTAACACATTTTCTGATAGGCTAACAACCTAAAAGCTGCTGGAAGCCCACAAAAAAAGAAAAGAAAACAAAACAAAAACAGTGATTGAATGTTTTTAGCAAACAGGTAGTTTCCAGAATACTCCATTGCTGCAGCTGGACAAAAAGTGTGCACCTTCCTATATTCAGTACAAAGATGAAGGACCAGATCTCCAGTGGGTGCTAACAGATTCACCGAGTTTAGTGAATTTGCACTAATTTGCACCAGTGAATTCAACTGTTTTCTACAAAAGCTAAAGTGATGATGAGTTATAAAAGCTTCTTTATACATAGTTTATCTATAAAAGAGAAAAAATCTCCCCAAAAATCTACTTGTTCTAAAGATGAACTCTTGTTCAAATACAGTTACTGGAGTAGAAAATCATCTTTATAAGTATCTAGAGTAAACCTTAGCTTTGGAGAGATAGAGTCCCTTGTAGCATCTTCAAGGAAACAAACACCTTTCCAGAGATTAACTATAGTTCTAAACTGAGGAAGAAAGCTAACAGTGGACATGACTTTCTCTTGAAAAAAATCTTGACAACACAAAACTTTTTTGTGTTGGCAAGGTAATGCTTTAGGTGACCTCGTAAGTCTTTTTCACCTCTAGCAACTGTGCTATTGAGAATTTCCAAGGTAACCAGTACTTCAAATAGGCCACAGGAGACAAAAGCAGTTGAGTATTTTCTTAGTTTCCTCTTTTTGGGGTGGAATGAGAAAGATGTCTTGTTCCTCACTAACATTTCTATTTTCCATCTATTTTAATTTTTTTGTATATAGAGAATGGCTTTAGAGTCTATCGTCAGCTAGGCCAAAATTAGAATGTAATGCATATTTTCTGCACATCCCTTTAGCACCAAAGAGTGTGAACAGTAGTGCTTTTCAGTCCCTTTCTTCTTTCTGTTTTGTCTGCAAAATATGTTTGTGACACAGCTACCATAATGGAATATGACAGCACAGAGGTGAGAATGTCATTGTATTGCCATAGCAATAGACACACGGTGTTTATTACTGGTAGTTTTAGGCTTTCGCTCAAGTATTGGAAGCCTTTTTTGTTCTTTCTTCTTATGCAAACATATTTTAGCGATTTTTGTCTGGCTTCATCCTTGCTGGCTCAATGAGGTGCAAATTAAACAGCAGTTATGCGGGCCAGGAAGGTCTCCAGCTCCACTGAGAAATAAATCGCCTTGTGATGACAGATTGCATTTCCACTGCCACTCCTTCCCCCAGTCATGGCAGTGGATGCTACCTTTGTGTTTGGTACAGGGAGTGTACGATCATACGTTCATGGTTCCCCATTCCCGAGTCATTCAGTTTTATGAAAGCTTAAAGTGGAGGTGAACTTACTCCCTTTACTTAGCACATCTGACAGCAGCATTTAAACCAGTGCTGTAACTTTTACTAAGTAGCACTTGGGCTAATGTTTAATTGACATACTGTCCAAATCAAGACAGATGCTTATTTAACATACTGGCATCTTAAATCATTACTTGAACTTCTGAATTGCCTATATTTATATTGATCCCACTTAAATGATTTTCATAAGTGAAACATAAATTGTCCTATAATTACAATTGTCAGGATTTATCATAAGAATCAGCATAGATGGAAGAGTCTTGGAAAAAAATCATCCTACTGTAAGGCAGTCAAATCAATTAGCAGGCCAAACAGTGCTTGTGATTAGACTCAGATTCTGTAGTTAATATTCTATTAATATTCATTTCTCTTTTAGAAATGTTTGTGTTTTATTTTCACCAAAGTCAGTAAGGTTAGTTTTGGGACATTTAACACCTATAAAGGAAGTTCTAGTTTTAAATGTTAACTGGAATAAATTGATAATTTCAGTATTTGCTGTGACCTGAAAAAAGAAGACACTGAAGCCACAAACATCCTGTTGTTGTCCTTGTTCTTTTGTCTCTTAAGGTAACTTTTGCCTCCATGTATGAAGTTACGGAGAAAGGAATGCTACAGTGTCACTTATGATAGAAACACCTAATTATGCTGGAACACTTAGTGAAGAACTG
Organism: Pterocles orientalis; assembly: GCA_011057875.1. Taxonomy (NCBI): domain Eukaryota; kingdom Metazoa; phylum Chordata; class Aves; order Pterocliformes; family Pteroclidae; genus Pterocles; species Pterocles orientalis. The sequence continues at coordinate 1,594,455 of WKFP01014806.1, read as the reverse complement.
CAGACCGTGGGAAGGACTCACATTGGAGAAGTTCATGGAGGACTGTCTCCCATCAGTGAGACCCCACAGTGGAGCACGTGAAGAGAGTGAGGAGGAAGGTGTGAAAGAGACAATGTGTGATGAACCCACTACAATCCCCATTCCCCATTCCTCTGTGCCACTTGGGAGAAGGAGGTAGAGAAACTCAGGAGTGGAGTTAAGACTCGGAAGAAGGGAGGGGTGGGGTAAGGGTGTTTTAAGATTTGGGCTTACTTCTCATTATCTTACTCTGATTTGATTCATAATAAATTAAATTAATTTCCCTGAATCAAGTCTGTTTTGCCTGTGACAGTAACCGGTTAATGATCTCTCCCCGTCGTTACTTTGACCCACAAGCCTGTTGCTGTACTTTTCTCCCCTGTCCAGTTGAGGAAGGGGAGCAATAGAGCACCTTGGTGGGCACCTGGCATCCAGCCAAGGTCAACCCACCACACCCTGCAACAATGTCTTACAAAGTTTGATTTCATTTGTCTTTTTTGGACTCTTTTTAATACTTTGCCTCTTTCTTGAAAAAAAAGTGCCCCAAACTGGACGTAATATGAGACCCTACTAGATAACTGGGTTAGATCTTTCCTAAATCTTAAGAGTTAGTGAATATGTGAAGTCACTCTTAGGAGATTTTGTATCCCGTTATCACAAGATTCTTCCTCTTATTTTATATGGATTTAATGAGTAAATAACTAACAACATTGCAGTGCAATATCTGCATCAAATCTGAAAGTACACCACTGATACAGTATGTGCCACAGTGCAAGCTGTGAACTAATGGGACTAAGTGTTAAAACTGAAATTTGCATAATAGGCCTAGAGATGCTTGGTATATCTGAACTATAGATGGGAAACTATGGGAAGAGACAGAAGAGTAGCAAAATCTATTTATTAAGATCACATAGCAAAGATAAAATCAAGTTCTGTGTAGAATAGAACCTGTGGATGGATGTACTCACAGATGTTGGGTAACACCCTAGTAACCTCTTTTTATACTAATGAGGCTAGAAATCTTGAAAAAATCCATTAAAAGTAAATGTCCTAAAAGTAAGTGGAGTAGTAAACAAAATAAGAAATTAGAAATTATTTCAGTATGAATGTCTCTTTAACAAAAGTATAGTCATAACTGAATAAAAAGCTACCTTTGTGGCACTGGAGATTGAAACTCCCTAAAGGTGGCTGCAATTTACTAAGACTCTGATCCATTTTTCCACAACGAAGTCCTTAAATAACACACACCTGTTCACAATCTGCTTTTTTTTTTTCTGAAATAAATATCTGCTGACTTGGCGTCATTTTGAAGCAAAAATTATATCGTGAAAATATATTACAAGAGGTTTATTTCTCTGGTATGAGTCAGAGTGCACCATCCCAAAACCTCAACCACAGCAACCAGTCTGAAAACTAAACCACACAAACAAGTGTATATTTGCTTCCAATAAACTGCTTAATAAATCTAAATTGTAAATAAAGCATTGATTGACTTTTGAGACAACACATTTTGAGATGTTCAGAAGAATCATAGAATCACAGAATCATAGAATGGTTTGGAAAGGACCTTAAAGATCACCAAGCTCCAACCCCCCTGCCATGGGCAGGGACACCCTCCACTAGACCAGGTTGCTCAAAGCCTCATCCAGCCTGGTCTTGAACACCTCCATCGATGGGGCATCCACAACTTCCCTGGGCAACCTGTTCCAGTGTCTCACCACCCTCATAGTGAAAAATTTCTTCCTAATGTCTAACCTAAATTTACCCTCTTTTAGCTTATACCCATTAGCCCTTGTCCTATCACTACACTCCCTGATAAAGAGTGCCTCCCCATCTCTCCTGTAGGCCCCCTTCAGCTACTGGAAGGCTGCTATTAAGTCTCCTCGGAGCCTTCTCTTCTCCAGGCTGAACAACCCCAACTCTTTCAGCCTGTCCTCATATGGGCAGGTGCTCCAGCCCTCTGATTAATTTTGTGGCTCTCCTCTGGACTCTCTCCAACAGGTCCATGTCTTTATTATGTTGGGGGCCCCACATCTGAACACAGTACTCCAGGTGGGGTCTCACGAGAACAGAGTAAATCTACATCAATGAACAACTGTTTTAAGCTCTTTGCAATCTCTCAAGAACACAACATTCTGCATACACTCAAAAGTAATAGCAGTTGTGCCTTTGTTGAGAGTTTGGTGATTTTTTCACAGGTCCTTTTTGTTCTTGATCATTCCTGTCTTTCACTCCCACACACTGGGAAACCTTGTGGTGGCACAGTCCCTGCCTACTAATGCAAGAGAGGTTTCCCCGCTTTTATCTTCAGGTCCTACCAGGTGCATGTTGCAGCTCCGAAAATGTTTTCCTCTGGGGGTATTTCAAGGCATTGCTGTAACAAGCTCTATCTTTCATCAGCTGCTAGAAGTTTTCCATTCTGCCCTCTGCAGCGTATTGGAAAGGGCCTGCCAGAGTTAGTGTTAAGTGCAGATTTGTCACTATACTCCAAAACTGAGAGAGAGGCATATGGGACCATGAAGACCTTTGGGAATCCCTTTTCCTAAGGCTGCCAACAATTTAGTGGTAGCCCTACAAGGGGTACTTCAGACAAATCTGTTAATTCTGATAGCATGGATGTGAGTGTTCAGATGTCAAACAAGCGCTGGGGATAATCTGGTCTGCCCTGAGCATCCCACAGCTTGTCTGCTCCACAGCACAAGTCTCGTGGGGAAACAGATGAGGCATCCACTGCAGTCTGAGGCAGTGCTTTATACCAGCATCTCAGATCTAAACCATAACCAGCGGTCATGCTCAACTGCAGCAGTTTGATTTCTGCTAGGAGGTAGGGATTAATTGCTGAATAAATTAGGACTCAGTGTTTCAACACAATGCTAAGAATGATGGGTCCTGTCTCTGGCTTCAATGCAATGTCTTTGTCCTGCTCAGCTGCTACTTCAGGCACTGAAGATGTTTTTGCTGACTGGTAATTTGTCTAGAACAAGACACTCCAAGATGTACAAGGGCTTGAAATGGTACTCATCTGACCCTTGAAGGACTCCAAGGCAGGAAGAGCACATCCTTCTCCCTCTCTGTCTTGGATCTTGCACTACCCCAGGTGTGAGAATTATGCCCATTTTGTTAAGAGAAAAAATATTTTTGAGCCAGAGAGAGCTCACCGACTTCATAGACACCTAACATTACCGACATTTGGTAGGTCGTCTTTGGTGGAAGTATCAGAAAAAGGTTAAAGAGGGAATTGGAGGTTGGAAGGATATGGTGAAGCATTAGAAACAGTATTTATTAGCTCTCAGCAGCTCATTTTCTTCTGGGCCAGGAGAGTGAAAAGCCTCTGTAATTACTAACTACAAATGTTTACATTATCCAGGGAATTGCAAATTCTCTTTAATTGCTGACAGCAGTTCAGATACTTGAGGTAGAGGAAGTAAAACATAGAGGGATTAAGATCAGTCCTTACAGCCAGTTCTCACCTTCTCACCTTCCTAAGAGGAAACAAGGTGCTGTGAACATAGGGGCAGTACAAGGACAGCTCAGCTCAAAACTTTCAAAATATTTATTAAAAAAAAACACTTTCAAAATGTTTCTAAAATCTAAAAACTTGTGGGAAAGCTAGGAGTTAACATCAGTCACCAAGAGGGGGCTATAAATGTAGTTATGATTGTTAGCAGTACTGGGAATTTTATGACAGTATTCATTAACCAATGTGTTTATCAGAGAACTTATATCTACTTAACTCATGGCACCCCAGAAAAGATTTCCTGAGGATAATTAAAACCTGAAATCCTGAGGGGATTAACATCAGCAAATCCCATCCCCCTAGGGCTAAGGGATTGGTCTGAGGATCCATAGATGTCTTTTACATAGTCATTAGTGTTTCAGGCTGCCAGCTCCATGTACCAAAAAAAATGGCCAGTACAGCCTTTTGTCTAAGTGAACAAAAATAAAATGCACTAGGAGAGTGGTCAGGTCAGGCAGTGAAACATTTGACCTTGTGCCTTTGGTTTGCTTCTGAAATGCTGTTGCTTTCTCCTGGCATCCAGTCATTGCCCAAGTCATCAGGATAAGTTTTACCGCTTTTCCTTTATTCCTTAGAGCTCTTTCACTCACACACCCTCAAATATATATACACAAAGAAAGGGAGGGTATGAGAAAGTTCCAGATAGTAGTAGAAAAAATACATGACAAAGATTTTTAGAGGAAGCAGAAATAAATGAAGATGCCACACTAGGAATTTAGTAAAAGCTGGGGGACTAATAGACATGCCTTTTGGTCTAGGAAGACAGAAAACCACATTTAGGGTACATATGCATTTTTTCATTTAGAAGAATCATGTGTCAGTCTTATTTTTTCACTGATGGCAACTACTGATATGGGGTAAGGTGGGCAGCTTGCAGCATAAATTAAGTAAGAGGAGGATGCTCCTAAAGGCAGATAAACTGACAGAAAGTAATTTTCACTTTCTAGTGACACAAAATGACTAGGTAAACAGGACTCCCTCTATAGTCCTCCTCTGAACGCAAATTTGGCTAACGTGAATTCATGGGGTCATGGAGATACCTACATAGTATTCTCGAATCACTGTTCTGGAGAAAAAAAAGTTCACAAAATGGAAATTATTAGGTTCTGTGGGATTTTTTTCCTCAAAGCAGATGTCTTAGAGCCCTAAAAACTAGCATTGCTCCTACCAGTAGCACCGACAAACAATACTCAAACAAGAATGTGAAATGACAAAACACTATCATGACTTTTAAGTAATTAATGATATTCACAATCATTTGAAGGAATAATTTTTTTTACTGTGAGGGTGGTGAGATGGTGGAAGAGGTTGCCCAAAGAAACTGTGGATGCCCCATCCCTGGAGGCATTCAAGGCCAAGTTGAATGGGGCTTTGAGCAACCTGGTGTAGGAAAAGGTGTCCCTGCCCACGGCAGGGGGGATTGGAACTAGGTGATCTTCTATAATTCTATGAATAAAATTTAAAAACATATGAAACCTAAAGAATCTCCCACAAAATACATAGGATATACCCACAAGCATGAGTCCCAACATTCTGGCTTTTTATGTGTTTTGCTTTTATTACAGCTTTCACAGGTGTTCCAGCTACTAGACTAGAAAACAAATATTAATACATAATAATTTGTCATCCAGAATTGTAAGATACTTCCTTTAAAATTATGTCAAAATTTGTAAATTTTTTATTTGCCAAAATCCTTGGGTTACAGGTCAGCACACGAAAAATGAATCCCCCAAAAGACAACGTCCATTAGATGTAGTTAAGGAGATCCTCACTGGATCACATACTGCTTAGTACATACATGGCCTGTCATCTGTACTTGTAAAAGAAAGGTGAAGAGTGAAAATTATTTGATCTTCCACGCCATTTTCCTGTATTTTCTCCATTAGGCTGTTAAAATTCAATGTATTGTGAGGATTCACTAAATGTGTATTAGGCAGTATTATAACACATGACAGCAGTTTTTGCAAGGTGTGGAGGGCTGGCAAGATGGGGAGGGGCTGGGGTACGTGGCATACATAGAGAAGTTAAAGGTAGGGGCATTCAGCCTGGAGAAGAAGGGACTGAAGGGGAACCTTATGGATCTCCACCTCACAGGTGATCACAGGGAAGACACATCCAAAGGCTTGTTGGAAAGGCATAGTGGAAGGATGCAAAACAAAAAACACAAGTCACAGGAAGAACAATTCTACAAGGAAAAAAATCTTGCAACGAGCAACACTGAACCATAGAGCAGGTTGTCCAGAGAGGTTGTCTCCGTCCTTGGAGACATCTAAAGCTCTTCTTGATGTGGCTCTAGGCAACCTGGTCTAACTGCAAAGACCTTCTTTGAACATGGGATTGGACCAGATGACCTCAGAGGTCACATTCTGCAATGTCATGATAACTACGCAACCTGAAGAGGTACTAAGCTGTTTGCATAAATGCAGCAATTTCAGAGGTAGTCACCAAAGAGGGAACATATAACAGTAAATGACTGAGTTCAAAAGACACTAAAACATCATAGCTCTTAAAGTATTTAAAAAACAAAAGGGGTTCTGAAATTCTGATTTGGAAAGAAGTCACATTTCTGAAGAATACATAAAGTAAGAAAATATTTAAAACAGTGATAATCCCTGATTTCTCTGGAACATAAAGTACAAGCAGAATTCCCAGCTGGTTAAGGTAACAAACATGAAGATGGAAAGAAACACTAATTATACATTAGCTCAGTTAAACTAATTTATGTGGGACTGCATCACATGAATTGATGAAATAAATGTTAGTATATGAAACGATGGAAGAAAGTAAACATGTAGTCATTGTAAACCCCTCCCTGTGACAGGTAGCCTGGATTTGTAAATACTACAGTAAAAATGAGACTTTAAAAGAGATTAAACCTGTCCAGCCTGCATATAGCCTATGGCTTGTTTTCAACAGCAACTAAACTGACAGTAAAATTAGCAGAAAAAGAATGTAAACATCAATTGCAAAGAGAAAGTAGCCCCTATGAACTTCCTGGAAAAGTGAACAAATTATAAGTCTGGGGGACAAAACATAGTGTAATTATATAGAAAGACTAATTAAGTCAGTAGAATTGAGGTGTTTGATTATACAGAAAGGGAAATAAGTTGGGTGTCAAAATAAAAGATAAAGAGAGACTGTTCTAAATCTTTACCTGGTGTAAATCCTACAGCTCTAGCAAAGTCAGGGGTAGATCATGGCTAGTTAGATCATGGTTAGGGATCCAGACTTCGACATGTTTATTTTGGAAGAAACTAAGGTACAGTTCCTACCCCTCTTTTCACATTGAATACTGTTTTGTTCTTCAGATAGCCCTCATAATTCCGACAAATTACTTGCAAGACAAAATAATTTTCAAAGAGCTGAAACATCAAGGTTTAGAAGAAATTACCAAAATTGAGCAAACCTGAGAGAGGATTGTCAGCTTTTGTGCCCATAAACAAAGCTGTTGCTCCTCTATATCCCTGAGGTCTAGAGAATGTATTATATATACTGTACATCATTCAAAAGCTGTTAACACATTTCTTTCACCTGGAAAGACAAACACTTGTTTCTGCATCTTTGATAAATGCTCTATTTTAGTAAATTAAGTCAGAGCATATTGTCATAAACAGGTACTTTTAGGATAGGTAAGATGCATTACTATGAAAAAGTGCTTGTGTACGTTGCCTATGTGATTATGTTTGTTTTATAGAACTCATCCTGTGAGAGTGGTTTTAGTCGTTTACTTCAGAATGCATTTACATAAAACACAAGGATCTGTAGGTTAGCACTGAGGATATCAGCCAGCCCTGGTATTCAAAGTGAAGTTCATTCTCTCCTTCACAACTGTCCCTCTGTGACACTGAATAAATAACAGACCTGTAGTTTTTGAGGGCCCCGCACAGAGGTTTTGTGAACCTACAGATCTTCTGAATCTGATCATGGATTCAATGTTTGTTTGTGTATTTTATGGTTTAGCTAGAATGTCTTTTAGAAAGAGCTCACATCCTGATTTTGAAACATCAGGTAATGGAGAATACATGAATTTGTATTAGATGGTCCAACAGTCAGTTATCTTCAGCTTAAGAAAAATAAATCTACATTTAAATAAGAAAGGAATTTCAGCCTTTGGAGTAAGTCGTTCCATTCCATTCCATTCCATTCCATTCCATTCCATTCCATTCCATTCCATTCCATTCCATTCCATTCCTGTTCCACCTGCTGTATTTTGTTCACTTAGCCCAGATTGAACCAACATGTTGCCTGCAAGCAAACTTCATCCTGACCGTTTCTTCCATCTCACCCACAATGACTTTTTCCACAAGAAAATAGCTCCTGTACAGGTCCTTGTTCAGGACCACTGCAAACCAAGCTGTTATCTCATCCAAAGCAAAGGCAAGGCAGGAGGCAGATTTTTGCCCACTTAAGACATAGAGTAACCACTGTCTCAGGGGTGGGGAAAAGCACCCCAAGTCACCTGCCTGCACCTTTCTGAGCAAAGGGCCAGAGGTGTGTGGCATACAGAGAAGTGACACGCTATCACTGCATCAGCATCTGCAGGGATTTGGAGAAGCACATCCTGCATCAAGGGTTATCATCATGTGCAAGCACATTGTGGAGGTAGGGGAAGGAGTATCTCCTGTGCAGGCACTGTGCATGTGAGAGCTGGAGGAGGAGGAAGGTGTGCTTCCTCCACAGGGCCAGCCTCAACTGTGCCATGTGGTTGATGCTGTTGCCACCATGTCAATCAGCAGAGAGGGTCCAGACTCACACCTGGACTGCCACATCTACATCACAGTCCTTCTGGGAAGGGAATCTTCCTTGACGACCACTGCACAGTGTCTCTTACAAGTAACAACCATAGCACAGTGTCATCTGAAGAGAAGAATAAGAATTGGTGCTGATTTGCAAGTGGAATAAATTGTTATATTTCTTCCCACAGCTTGCCACAGTTGAAATTCCTATTTAATGTTTTTTCTGCCAATTTCTGAAGTATTTATATGGGAAAAACCATTTAGATGGCTTGGATGGGTAAGAATCCTCCCACTCTTAGCACAATCCTTTCAATGATTTACTTTCCTAGCTAGATCTTTTTCCTTTTTTCACTCAGGTAAATGTCAAATAGCAGTCTTGGCCTGCATACAGCAGATAATGCATGTTAACTCCGCTTCTAACAAATTAACAATGTACCACAGAATCATAGAATCACCAAGGTTGGAAAAGACCTAAAAGATCATCCAGTCCAACCGTTCACCTATTATCAATAGCTCCCACTAAACCATGTCCCTCAACACAACATCCAGTCTTTCCTTGAACACACCCAGGGTCGGTGACTCCACCACCTCCCTGGGCAGTCCATTCCAGTGCCTGACCACCCTTTCTGAGAAGTAATACTTCCAAATGTCCAGCTTGAATCTCCCCTGCCATAGCTTGAAAGCATTCCCTCTGGTCCTATCACTAATGACACGAGAGAAGAGGCCGACCCCCAGCTCACTACAGCCTCCCTTCAGGAAGTTATAGAGAGCAATGTGGTCTCCCCTGAACCTCCACTTCTCCAGGCTGAACATTCCCAGCTCCTTCAGCCGCTCCTCATAAGGCCTGTGCTCCAGACCCCTCACCAGCTTCGTGGCCCTCCTCTGAACGTGTTCCAGGGCCTCAATGTGTTTCTTGCAGTGAGGGGCCCAAAACTGAACACAGTACTCGAGGTGCGGCCTCACTAGTGCTGAGTACAGGGGAACAATCACCTCTCTGCTCCTGCTGGCAACACTGTTTCTGATGCAAGCCAGGATGCCATTGGCCTTCTTGGCCACCCGGGCACACTGTCGGCTCATGTTCAGCTGAGCATCAATCAATACCCCCAGGTCCATTTCCTCTACACAGTCTTCCAGCCACTCTGCCCCAAGCCTGTAGCGTCCCCCGGGGCTGTTGTAGCCAAAGGGAAGGACCCGGCATTTGGTCTTGTTGAACCTCATTCCATTGTTCTTCAGCCCAGCTCTCCAGCCTGTCCAGATCCCTCTGTAGGGCCTCACTACCCCCAGGCAGATCCACACTCCCAGCCAATTTGGTGTCATCTGCGAACTTACTGAGGGTGCACTCGATGCCCTCATCCAGGTCATCTAAAGATATTGAAGAGGACAGGCCCCAGCACCGACCCCTGGGGGACTCCACTCATGACCGGTCGCCAGCTGGATTTAACTCTATTCACCACCAGTCTCTGAGCCCAGCCCTCCAGCCAGCTCCTTACCCAGCCGAGAGTGTACCCATCCAAGCCACGGGCTGCCAGCTTCTGCAGGAGAATACTGTGGGAGACATTGTCAAAGGCTTTGCTGAAGTCTAGGTAGACCACATCAACAGCCTTCCCCTCATCCACCAGATGGGTCACTAGATCATAGAAAGAGATCAGGTTGGTCAAACAGGACCTGCCCTTCATGAACCCATGCTGGCTGGGCCTGATCCCCGGGTCATCCCGCACATGCCGCATGATCTCCCTTAAGACAATAAGACAACTATCTTCAGTAAGACACCATTTTCCGAATATTCATTTGCTCAGGGGGATTGGATTCTTTCTGCGGATTTCAGCAGCCTTTGTTCTCAACCACCAACCACCACTATTATAATCTAGTAAACATGATATCCTGAAGAGAGGGTTCAACTGATTCTAACAGTATTCTGGTGACACCCATTTGACTAAAAGAAACTCAGGGAGATACCTGGGATGACAAAACATTTTAAACATTAGTAAATTAGGACCTTAGCATGGCTGCTGCCAATGGAGAAAAATAACATGTCTAAACAGCTGCAGAAAAGTGGTGGGCAGGAGGAGGGAGAGCTTCCCAAATGATAATTAACTTAGTGAACTATATCGCAAACAGTATTGTAATTTTGTAATAGATCTGAAGTGGAGAAAAAGGTAACATTCAAAATCTTCTCAATGACCCTTTAAACACAGATTCCCTGAAGCAAAAACTGAATCGACAAAGGCAAGTTTCAGCCAAATCTTACCGACACCTTGCTATCTCCTAAACTGAGATGACAAGCTGTCTGCCCAAGGGAGAACAAGCAAGCCATGATCTGATGAAATGAGGGAGATGTACTCAGATATGAGTACAGCCATCATGTTCTAATCTCTCCCGCCAAGTATCTCAGCTGAGTAACCTTGGACTTGCACAGGCTGCCCTAAATCACAGCCTGTTTAAATGCTACTTTAATGCTTCTTTTGCCTTTGATTTTCAGGAGTTTATAGTAGCTTATAAGGGTATGACAAATTATTTACTTAAACGAAGAGGTATTTAGGTGCCACATAGATACATGCTTTAAAGAATGTTCCAAAGCCCTTACACAGGTAAATGCCATCTCTGCTAGCAAGCACGAAGTTTCTCACTATCTTGAGACCTATACATTTCTTTGAAAATCTCAACTATATGCTTGCTGAGGTCATTTAACACCACTCATGGTGAGCTATGTTTGAGGAACTAAGCCTTAAATGGGCTGTATTTTTTTTAGCTGCAACAACACTAGGGAGCTAGACATAATACTGAAATAGAGATGCTAATGAACCCCCTGGTGATAAATCTTACAGTCCAGCTGGTCAGGTAGTCTCATTTTGAGTTGCATATTCAGTAACCTGTCAAAAATAAGACAAACAGATAATGTTTTGAAAATAAGGACATATACTTGCCATAATAGTCTTAATCCCACAAACCTTCTAGCAATCTACCACACCACTGAGTTCTAGAGCAGTTGTAAATGGAAACCCCACCGAGCCATAAGGAAGCCTGAATCTTCTTCAGACTGTAAGCCTAAAACCCAGTTTGTGCCCGTTCCCCAGGGACTGATGTTGAAAATGGGCGTCTCCTAAGATAAAGAGAAGTCTGGTAAACCAAAATGATAGTGAAATAGTTCAGGGAATTGGACTGTTAGTTACCAGACCACTGACACAAACCCCATGAAGATTCATCAGAATGAAAGAATTAATAACTATCTTGAAAGTTGGGTTTGACAGCAGTTGTTTATAAAAGAAAACCTTCAAAGGCACGTTCACGTTATTTTAATCCCTTTTTTAAATGATTTATGGTTTTGATTTCTATTTCAAATGCTTAAGAATGCTCGTTATGAAAAGAAATATAGCTCAGCAGGATCCTCACACAATATGTTGATTACAATTCCATGGTATTTATTTAAGACTGAGAGAAATGTCCCTGGCGTAATGCCAGTATCTTTCACTGCTGCCTACAGTCAGCACAGAGCCTGCATAACTGCAAAAGTTAAAAAGGCTACATTTACTTGCTTCTTTAATTATTGAGGAGAAGACAGTTGGTCACTAGAGGCTGATAACACTCCTACTGTTAAAGGCCTTTTTATCTCCCAGGGTAATGAGAGACTTTACTTTTTATATAAATAATTATCTCCATATAATGCTATGGTTTTTACATATGTCAAATTTTGTATTAATTTTAATTAAAAACATGCAATTATAATATCAATACAGGGTGACTATGCAAAGATGATAAATTACATATTGTTAATAATTAAATATTACATGTTAAGACACTTAGAAGTATTCATATTTATAACTAACAATAGTCTGAAATAAAAAGAGGTGTATGAAAACCCAGACCTCTTATGGTATTAAGATTGTCTTCCTATAAGCTCCTGCTTTCTCTTATGAAATTATTCATATAAAGCTTATAATTAAATATTATAATATTTTCTTTTATTAGCACATGATCAGTAAATTATGGGCTTTACCTTTGATAGCTTCTTACTTTTTTTGTTGTTCTGACTGATACAATACATGTCTTGTGGCAAGTAACTGAATCTTTTTAACATTATGATTTACAGTTCTCTGTTCTGGTGGTAATCCGGTAATTAAATAGTTCGTGCATGGCTAAACTGTTGTGGCATTTCATCGCCTCTGTATTTTTCTTCATTTTTCTTTCATTATCTCTTGTGTGAAGAGATTTGTGGAGTTTTGCAGGGATAATTAATTTAAACATTTACAGATCTGTTTCTGTATAGAAAGTATATTTTGACAATATTTTCCTTTTAATATTCATAAAACAATCTCTGAATTTACTTGATAGACATCTAAGAGATATTCCAGGTTTTAGAATATCATGCAGTAAATTAAAGTGTAATGAATTTTGGTAGATTGATTCTGATTTTCAGAAATGTTGAGTTCCAAGTCATACCAGTTCAAGATAATAAGAGAAAACAAGACTTTGCTTCTCTAAAAAAAAAAAATCAATCTGTTATGCAGATGTGCATTTTTAAATTAGCAGCTATAAACACCTCACAGAAGCTGAAGAATAGAAAAGAACACGATAAATTGAACTAACTCTGTTAGCTAATGTGCAGCATGGGCTTGCATTGATGCTAACAGCAGAAAAAAGCTTTAGCATCAAACAGCACCAGGTCTTTTTAAATTTATTTTAGATAACATCGTTGTTAATAGCTGTCATGCCACAAGTAAGTGAGTGAATATGTTCATATGCACCTGTGTAACAATGTGCAATAATAAAGATGTAACAATTCTGTATGTGCTCACATAAATCTCAGTATCTTTCTTTGAAAGACAACATGGCTCCATTTTTGCTTTTCAGGCTTCAAAGACCCTTTTCCTTTCTTCATTTCTCACTCTCTTTCTAGGGTGAAGGACATGAGGGTATGTATATTGCTGACAGGAAAAACATTGCTTAATGAAAATAAGCTGAGCTAAAGATTCTAGAAGAAGGATACCTCAACACTGAAATGATATGTATTTGCTTTCTGTGCATTTTAGCACCAAACGGATGAAATACTGGTGCCAGCAACTGGAGTGTAGATAAGGAACAGACCAAGAGCTTTTCATGTGGAAAGATTGCATTAGCCTAGGGAACAATAGTCTCCAGATACTGCTGAGCCATGGTGTAAAGAGGAAATATAATTTAAACAAGCGAAAGCGGGTGTATATCACCCACTAACCCACTGCCATGGTTCTCATTTCTTAACCTTTAAAGATAAACATCTATTTGTTGGAGGACAAAAGAATGGTCCTGGTGTAGAAGAGAAGGTGACATATCTCAACCCACAGTAAGATGTGGTTTATGTTTACAGAGTATTCTTCACACAAATGAATACATACCCATAAGAAGTCAGTCATTATTAATTTTTTCTTCTTCCCTGAAAAGAATAGAAAATCAAAACAAAACCAAAATGTTTCTATGCAAGTCAATTTTGTAAGTTATATTACATGATCACATAAAGAGCGACTAGAGACATCCTCAGTTCAGCATTTCATTTTATCATCATTATGGGAGTTTTGCATTTCACTGTAACACTTAGGGCTCATCCCACTTCTGAGCAGACTACAAAGGGCACATTCCTCCCATGGCCCAGCCTCACTTTGCTACAGAGATCCCTTCATCACAGGTTAGCAACCGCCAGGGAAAGAAACTGGGAAATGGTTCAGCCCAGCTCAGCAGTGTTCAGCTAGGTGAATCCCTAAAAATTTTCCCATGGCAGTTCAGATCACTTCAAAAATTTTGTATGCTGATATTACCTTATCTTTATATGTAAATATATTCATGACTTGTGGGAGCTCACTTACAGGAAAAGTCTATAAGCCTAGTCAAAGGAGGGGCTGCTCCCCCCAAAAAGCAGCCACGGCCTCCAAACTCACCACAGTCTGAGCACAAATGCATACTTAGAAGCCAGATGGATCTGCTAACCTTGGTGTCAGAAAAGATCAAAGCCTTGAAAAGAATCCAAGTCAAAGTTTATAACACTATTTTATTGGGGTTTGAGAGATAACACCTTATGGATATCTCTGCAGAAAATGGGTGATTGTGCCTCAGTTTTCTCTTTTCCTTATATTCCATTTTAATAACACTGTCATTAGCTCATTTTGTGAGGAATTTTAAGGAAATAGCTGTTATAAAAATTGCAAACAGTCAAAGGGCATTAACCTGGAAAGTTTTGACATCAGCAGGGCTGCTTGCATGCATAAGTATTGGGCACCACAGAAAATTTTTAGTTAATATTTGAACTATCAGCAGTGTATCACCTTAAAATGAGAGTCTAGGTTACTGAATGTCATTGATCTTAAGGCATAGATGTGTTTGTTTGATCTCCATATTATACTGTAATGACCCCTTCGAGATTATCTTCTTTCAGCACCATCTGCTATCAGAAAAAACAAGTACATACACATACACCTTTCAAATCTTCATATGCAGTTAATACTTTCCTTTGGTACAATAACATAGTCCGCAGATATAAGTAGTCGTGTTCAGAAAGGAAAAAAACTGTAGCCTAGTGAATTTAATATTACAAATTGGAATAACAGCTGGTAGCAAATAAACAGCCACTTACTGAGTTTTACACAATATTTAAAATAAATAATTCAACTATATATTATTCTGTAATGATATCCAGTAAACTATATCTATCCTCCTGGGATTAAAAACACTCTTAGTCCTCCTAAGACTAAAAATACCATGTAAATAATATTTGCCTGTACAGTAACCTACCAGTTTTGCCACCTTTACAATTACTGGTTTCACAACACAGAAGAGATTGACTTCCCAGTGGGAGGTATTGTTTAGCACAAGCAGAGATAGGAGAACATGACATGAGCAACATGCTTACCTAAAAGTTGATCTTGTTCCCACTGAATGGCTTCACAATCTGCCAGGGAAGCAGGACTACCTATTTGATTTTATCTGCTCCTTTCAAAGACGTAGGCAGAACCTAGCAATTCCTTTCAGATAGATCAACCTTTCATAAGCCAGCTTTTTGTTCCAGTGTGTATCACATCTACCTCATTACAGAGCTTCTCTACTGGAATCTTACATGAATAAGAACAAAAGCTGTTTTCAAAGTGACATATTTAAAAAATAACACTTTTAGTGTAATTAATTAAGCTGTGAGTTAACATCAAGTTATTTTTCTCCTCAGACCAAATTATAGCCTAAGATAACTATATACGGTTTCCAGTGTATTCAATGAAGTACATTTACAAACGTGCATACACTGCTTAGAGTTTTAGTAGAGCAGCCATGTCTCATACCATTCACTGTGTCAGAGCCTGATCTTACACCTAAGTTCCAAGGGACACAGTTTCTGTAAGATTATTGTATCTCTCCAAGACATTTAGTAGAAAACTAGCAGTAAAGCCACCACTTCAGCTTTTCTCTTTGTTCTGTTAATCCAGGTATTCCAAAATTAACATGAAGGGGGAAAAAAATAAAAATAAAAAACCCTGAAGTAGTGAAAAACAGTCAGTTAAAGCAGACAGAGGGAAACTGTGGTTAAAAGGAAAAAGGTTTAAACTCACCATGTCTTGTTTTACTCCTTTCTGTCCTACCTCTGGACTCATCCTCAGGTATATGTGTGGTCTACAGAGACCACAGAAGAGTTCTTGTCGTACACCCGTGTTTATGGAAAAAACACAAGTTCTTTCTCTTTGCTGATTGTTAGTATCTCATGACTACGGGGCACATGTCCAGGAAGGAAGGAAGTACCACTGTGCCCACTGGGAAATCTGATGGCACAATTTTTTGTTACAGCTGTATGGAGCTCACCTGAACTGGCACTCCTGGAGTGGGCAGCCCCACTCCCAAAACACCGGCTCTGTGTGCAGGGGTAGTTTTCTAAAATTGTCTTGAGTCTGACCCCGAGTCTGCGCAGCCACAGATGGTGGAGCCAATAAAAATAAGGTAGGATTTTGCAAGGTGGCATTCTGCTGTAGAAGCCAGCTGAAACCAGTTGACCCTGCAGCTGCACAACTGCAATTTCCAATCCAGGGAAAGGGGCCAAAGACGGACAGGGGGAGCCGGAGCTTTCAGAGGCAGTCACTGCTGGATGAAGCTACATGTGAAACCCATGCTGAGATATAAGAGCTACCAGAGTATGACATAGTGGCAGTACCCAAAGCTGGTGTGGGTCTCACTCTCCAGCCTCATAACCAAAGTACTCAGAGAAGAAAATACAACATGTATAGTTGTGAGTGGGTAAGAAGATCAGACCAGATAAGCTGTATTTTATGTAGCTAGGTTATTTGCTAAGTGGGGATATGCTTAATGTTTAAACATTTCCCTGAGCTGCAACCTTAATGAACGTCAATGGAGAAAGGCTACAACGGAAAAGGAAGTTGGGGGAAGAAGATGCAGAAAGAAACTATGATGTTGGGAGAACCAAAAAGAGCCTTTCTATCCCTGATCTTCCTCCACAGGGGAAGTGAGGGAATAAACAATCCACATTTCCTGATTCATTGCCAGTCATTGACCTGGCTGTAATGTTTATCACTTTTTCAATACACCACAAATTCTTTTTTTGACTCCGTAGCACAAGTATCAGCCAGAAAAGTCTCTTCTTCTTACCTTCACAGACCAGAGCACACAAAGGGACAGCACACACCACGCCATGCCTCTGCCCCTCTGTGAAAGCTCAATGAGATGGTGTAGCACAGGCGTGTGACCTTCCTTCCTTTCTGCTATTCACTTTCAAGCAATTTACAACTTTGTGCTGGGATGGCTGTTTGTGCCTGGACATTTTGGAGAAGAAAATGAAGGGTAGGAACCAACACAAGTATGGTTTCCTCTATTCTTCTACTCTTTCTTTTCCCAAACACGCACAACAAAGACAGTTTAACCTATACTGTTCATAGAATTAGCATATCCGCTACATTTTGCTTCTCTATCTGCTTTGTTTTCCTCTGCCTCTGATTCTCCTCCTCACCAGATCAAGTATATTGTCGTGTACCATTTGAAATTGCTGGAACACAAAACACTAGCATACATTTCACAAAATTATACATTTACAGTATATGACCCAGCTTTTTAGCATGGGTGACAATGATGTACTTTAGTTACAATCGAGAACATCAACATATTGTATTACAATCTGTCACACATTCTCAGGAGGGAGAAACTGGCAACTCACTGCACTGAAGAACAGTAATCAAGCATCTGGAATACTACAGCACGAGTAGATTTTATATGATCTGACTAGTTTAAGCAATTTATAATAATGTTTTTTTTAAAAGGAGCTTGCCAACAGGAGGTCTCTGTAACATGCTTATGTTCATATTGACACCAGAATACTTAATGCATGTGTCTCTCCTATCAATAGTATCTTCATCTATTTTACTAGCGACACAGTTCTAAATTATTCACACCCAAAACAGATGCATCTTCAAGGCAAAAAAAAAAAAATCTCTTGGTGCTAATCAAGAGTAATACCCTGTTTTTATAGATGTCTAATGTTCAGGAAGAACTTTAAGAATGCTCAGTAAGCAAAACATTCATGTCATTTTCTGCACCATTGGCAAGTAAAATATAATAGCTTCTTTCTTTCATGTGAGGAAAATGATATATTGAACAATCTGACAAAAAGAGAAAGGCTGTCAAAAAATAATCCAGAGGGGAAAAAATGTCCTCTGATCTCTACAACTCAGCTTGGACCGTTACAAAAGTTCCTTTTGTTCAAAGAAAACCAATAAGAAAAGAATCACAGAAACTGTGAATATGTTTAATTCCTGAAACTACAAGTTATTAATGTTCTAACTGAGGTGAAAACCCAGTATAACAGCCTACACTGACAAGGATGCCAGGCCAAAAGAACTCCTAAGCTGCTTTTAAGGTTGTATCTGTCAATCACAAGCACACAACACAGAAAGGAGAAAGCTGAAGAGAATGTTACAATTACGTACTTTCAAGACAAATATTTTTAAAAGGAGGCAAAATGGAATTCAAAAGTACCCATCAAACTATTTTAAAATATAGTTATGCAGAATTTGATTTATTAAAACAAACTTTAAATTATTCCTGTCTTCCAATTTGGAAAATATATATGCGAAATGGAGACTTGAAACAGAAATTTTGGAGCAGTCCTTGAGAAGGATTAGGTTTATGATTAAAATTAAGAATTAAGTTCTAAGACACTTCAAACCTGGAATATTTACGAAATATATAGTAAGATGAATTACATAGTTTCGATTTATTGCTAGACTTAAAACCAGACTAGCTAAGCACAGACTTGCAGAGCCTTAAAGCCATGGTCTGACCCAGTTCTCAAAACCAGTGACACCTGTGCAGCCAGAGGACTGGCAACAGCAGAGGATATGAGCTAGTTGAAGGAATCAGACTAGTCATACATTGTTCTTGCTCCTCGTCCTCCTCCTTCTTTGATCCCAGAACAACTTCTTCAGACAGTCAAGCCAGTCCTGACCATCAAGACCCATGCTGGCCCACATGAGACACAAGAAGAGAGAGCTGCCATACCTCTCCTTCCCCTCTGGTCCAAAAAGTGAAGTTTCCCCATCACTTCTGTCAGTCATACTAGGCTGAAGGAGAAAACTTACTCAGGGATACCAATTTCCTTGTGCCCACACTTGGGAGTGGCAAACCTGGCAATAGACATACACACACACAGTATGAGATTACAGGCATGTGGTGAGTCTCAGGGTCAAGAAAAACACCATCTACAAGGAAATCTTCACATGACTGACAGCTCTAACCCATTCAAAACTCACTGTTGTAGGAGACGTAGGAGAGCAGATGTTCCTCTGACCCAGAGCCAGCCTTACATCAAGTGCCCCCCCTCCTACTGTTATGTCCTGAATCCTGCAGACCCTTTCACACCCATCTCACAGCATGTATCTGTTGATCCCTCTCAAAAAATCACTGTGTTAGAGTGATCAACAGTTAGAGCTACAGGAAAACTTCTGAATTCCTCTCTTGCCTTTCTTGGAGTTGTCTTAGGGCTGACAAGGGGCTGCTAGAGTTAGATGCAGCTTAAGAAGCACCACACTTTTCAGGAGAAGCCACCACTGTCTCCCTGGAGCTTGGCCTAGCTCAACCTTGTTACTTAGCTGAGCTTCATTAGATCCAATCTTGTTGGCAGATGATCCCAAAGAGGCAATGGAAACTCTAAAAGCCTTATGAGTTATCAGGCTGAAGTTGGGAAAACTGCAATCATAACACTGAGTGTAAGGGAAGAACAAGTCCTCAAAGGTCCTGGTGTGATATAGAGGTATGAAGATACACAAGGTCCTTTGTGTTCACACACAAAGCCTAAAGCTCAGAGAAGGAGCTTCCCACTTGGAGTTATCCAGGTTAGAGATGTACGGCCTCTGACAGATGTTTCTCCCACCAGATGCTAGGGAGCTGTAGAAGAGTGCCTGTCAGGTCAGGACATTCACAGAGGCATAGCCAAGCCAAACACACATGTAGAAGAGCCTGACAGCTCCCTAAAAGAAAGGACTTTATGGAGGAAGCCTGAATAGCTGCTTGAAGAGCAGAAAGTCACAGAATACATTAAGATGTCACTTCTCTATGGAACAGCTTAAGCACGACTGATAGGGCTGTGTCAATAACAATGTATACAGGCAAAGCTGCTGCTTATCTGCTGCTGTTCCGCTTTTGAACCATGAGAAACCATAAACAGCTATTTGCATTTGTTCAAAGGGGACTAAGAACATGGACCACAAATACAGAACTGAAAGATGAAGCATGGGCCAAAAAAATAGGGGACATTTTGGGCTAAGAGGCAAAAATGCAATATGTAGAGCTCCCTCAGTACTGAGAGCAGTGCTAGAAGAGTTGGACCAGTCTTTTTCTTTTGAGACTGGGAGCAGAAAGAAGACAGGAAGGATGCTGAGATGTGATGGAACAGTATGAGGGTCTTCACATCTAAGAAGGAATGAGAAGACAGGGTTCTCCTCTTTGGAAGGAAGAGAAGAAAGAGTAAAAACAGCTGGAGCTTGAAGAGTGTGACAAAAAGGAGAGGAAAAGTTTCCTGATCCAGCTTTCTGATTAGGGTGCTGATGTTGTGTTTCCTATGGCCTTGAACAAATTTTAGTGGGCTGAAATGTTGATGTTGATTGTGCAAAGCAACAACTTCCTGATGGGGTTTTCTGTAGTCAACAGAAATTGGATCACTAAAATCTACCAAGTAATTTTAAAATCCAAATCTGTACATTCATTTGTGTGAATGTTGTGGCATGTTCTTATAGACAAAAATTAAAACTAGTGTTTGATTTGATTTGGAGGAAGTCCCACTGCTATTAGTGAAATTCTGTTGCTCAGTGTACTGGAAAAAAACTTAAAATATTCTATCATACCTCAAAATTTACATAAATATTTCCCAAACTATTTCATCAGAGTTTAGAGAAAGAAACCATAATACATAAACATAAATTAATTTAATTTCATGATTAGTTCCTTAATACTCTTTCAGTAAATGTCCTCTAAAATATTTTCTGTATACAATGAATTCTTCACAAAATAAGATACGACTGCAGCATAGTATTTGTTATTAAATATTCACAAAGAAGGAGGAAGCTACTTTTTTAATGTAGAGGTTGGTAAAGTGTGAATATGAAAGACTCAGCTCTATGACTGTGTTTGTTGTACGAGTCTTTATGGGAGGGACAGGAAAACCTTCTGAGAGAATATGGCTTAAGAAATCAACTAGGGTGTTCTACCTTTTGGTCATTTTATGATATATTACTTCATACAGCAGCAAAGCCAAAAGCAGCTTTGTTAACATCTATCACATCATTTTTCAAAATCACTTTAGAAACATGAGCTAAATGTTGCATATTGTAACAGTTTTTTCCATTATGCGTGAGAGCATAATAAAATAGTAATAAATGCTCTTTATTTACACAGTAGCTCAACAGTCCTGCTTACACAGGACATTTTTGTCCTATTCAGTTTTTAACGGTTGCAAACATAATGCTGATTTTGCAGCTGATATAGCAAAGGGCAAGTCATGTTCAGCTTCACATTCTCTAGCTGTACTTAAACTGATGGAGAATACAGCTTCAGTTTGAGTGTATGATATGATTACTACCACAACTTGTCCTTTTCTACACCACCTGCAAAATCACACCAAGCTCTGTCAGTTAAACTATTAAAAATTACTTTTAAGGATGATAATATTTGCACTCTCTTAACTACATCTTTTTTTACTCAGAGAGGACTTCCTCCATAAGAATTACTCACTGGGTTTCAAAAATTAAGCATTTTCTCATCTTTTATGAAGAACTTTCTGGTACAGCAACATACCAAGTCCTCATGACCTTTCGCATTCGCTCTGTCTTCATCCATTGCCCTAATACGTCATCCTGGGGACTTTGAGACAAAACCTGTTCTTAGAGATAGGAGGGTAAATCTGAAGCTACCAGGCAGTGTGTGCTGGCTCACACTCTTGTTGTCCCCAGCTGCCCTGTCTCAGCTGGGCATCGCCCTTGCAGCAGACAGGGGCTGAGGATCTGTGGGGCACAAACCGGCAGTGACTTGCAGGGACACTTGCTCGTCAGCAATGCACCCAGATAACTTCGTTAGTACCTCTGTGAGTCACAGCAGAACTGCTTCAAGATGCCAGAACAGCAGTGGGATCCATTTAGCTGCTGTAATGCCTAAAATAAACAACTGACTAATTTACCCTTGGTCTTTCTGAAACTAAGCTGTGGCTCCTCCCTAAGGATAAAAGAATACAGCAAGTATCTGGAACAGTGGCTCCTAAACACTTTAACAACAGACAACTGCCTAAATGATTTTAATGACTTTCGTATGCACTTCTCATGTTCTATGTTGGAAATGTTCTACACAATAAGGTTGCCATGGCCAGTGATTGCATTAGTCGTCTGCAGAGAACACTGACAATTTATACTAAATCCTACTGGAAACATGATAACAAGATAAAGCTTTCCAAGAAACAAAGATATAAATTACGAGGTCCCAAAATTTAACTGATAATGAAAACATTTTGCACTAATTACAGATACCAGAATACATGTAATACAGGTATCAAATAGTAAAAGTTTTGTCTTTGTTGTAAAAAGAGCCTTTAAAAACTTCAATGGGAATCTTTCCATTATATATATTTAATAAGAAAACGCCTATTCATTTGAATCAGGAAAGAACTGACCTTGGAAAATCTGGAAAATTACATATAAAAAGTTTGTAAAACATCAAAACATTTCATCCTGGTGCTTTGAAATTCTAAAAGCACTTTTTCTGAACTAAAGATACAGTTCAACTATAATTATAATAAAACCAAAGCTTAAAAAAACCCACAGTCAAATAGAGGAGAAATATTTGAAGCTACTAAATAAAGCATTTCAATTGACTTGATTTGACTTTTTTCCTCATTTTTGTTTGTGAAGACTTCTTGAGATTTTGATATTGCATTCCTTTCTTAAATAGGACACATTTCAGTCTCCAAAAATTGCACCCAAAACAACCAACCAAATAAAAAATCCTAATTATTATCCTAATTTAAAATTCATACTTAGGGAAAAACCTTCTGACTGTGTCTCCTTGGCCTGGTGAAGGACTACTCTGTGAAGCAATTACAAAGAATAGTATTTTGTGCTTTGAGTATTCTTCAGTCAATGAAAGTTACAACAACATATTCTTTTTAACACAGATG
This sequence comes from Pterocles orientalis, assembly GCA_011057875.1. Classification (NCBI taxonomy): domain Eukaryota; kingdom Metazoa; phylum Chordata; class Aves; order Pterocliformes; family Pteroclidae; genus Pterocles; species Pterocles orientalis. The sequence goes on along the minus strand of WKFP01014806.1, from coordinate 1,571,516 downwards.
TTGAGAAAAAGCCCCAACCTTGCTGTTTCACAGCTGTGGAAACAATTGATCTGCTAGTTCTTTCCAAAAGGATGAAGCTAGCTGAAGTAAACACAGTATCACATGGCTTACAGGTACAGTTGGCCAGTACGTGCACTATCTATGCAAGTACTTCAGTCTTGTGATGCTTGATGTATATATCTCATGAACACACAAGTGAAGATGGCTAAGTAAGAATAAGAAACAGAATTACAAGCTGCTAAAGGACAGACTGAGATAAAAAAGAAGATGGACATTTAAGAAGGCATCTAGGAAGGAGAGGTTTCCAATCTGGTTGATTTCAAAGGGAATTAGGTGCCTAAAATTTACTCTGAGTAGCTAGATCCACAGAAGTTTAATTATTATCTAAATACCTAGCTCACACATTTTTCAAAGGCAATTAAAGATTGTGTAGAGTATGCTGAGCTGCAGGTTTTCAGTAGACTCTAAAAGAGGTCTGAGCAATTTGCCCAAGATCCATGCCCAAGTGCTACCTTGATCCCACAAATTCCACATGGGAGATTCCCAGCATCGGCTCACTCTCCTGCAAGTTCCTTTCTAACACAGAACTTTGTGGTACATTGGGTTAAACTAAATTATTTGAAAAGGTTCACAAGAACAACATGGCCTGAGAGTATCACTGTATTTTGTATGTGATTGCCTGGCTGCTCTATAGAAAGGAACACCGAGTTGCAGGCCAGGGCAGCATTTGCAACAAGAGGAATCAGACTAAATTGACAGTAAGACTGGGATGATATACCTACCATGTACACCTGTGTGCTTGCTGCATTTCATATACAACAGTATGCCTGATACTACACAGATAATTTAACATCCTCTTTATTTAGTTTGATTTTCATTGATTTATATAGAGATCAGCCTTTTTTCTTACAGAAAAAGAAGGGGGGTGTTTTTTTTACTGATGTTATTTTCTGGGCAGCAGGTAACTTCTATATTTAACAAAGTAAAGCAGAGTATCTTTACAGGTAGAGACTAACAGTTTTGTATTCAAGGATTTTCCACATCCATCAATTCATATGTAAAACTGGATGTTGTCTTAGATTCACTTTGTGAAGTTAATTCAAAACAATAAATACCTCATTTACAGTAATTATTGCTCTTCAAAAAAACAGGAGTTTCATTGTATTAGAGTCAAGAGTCACTGGGTGTTTGTTCATACAGAGTGCTTTTTCCTGTGATCATCTGGAAAGGTTATTTATTAAACATCCTGCTAGTGCACTGACAATAACCACACTAGAAGAGATCATTCCTCACACAACACTGTTCTGTTTTAGGGCTAAAGCATTCATCAGTGAAAAAGGTCTTCACTACATTCACTACAATGCTAGAGCTGCTTCTCTC
>WKFP01014806.1:1558282-1570116 GCA_011057875.1 Pterocles orientalis | reverse complement strand
CCCCCCCCCCCCCCCCCCCCCCTGCAATCCACAGGGACAGATCTCACAGCCATGGAAATTAAATCAGTAGCAGTTGATTCAGGACATCTGAGTTTGGTTCTTCAAAATGCTGAACAGACTAGTCCTTATCCAGCAATTTATATAAATACCTGATTAATCTCAGACATGTTAATAATCACAGACTTCAAAGAAAGCTTTCTTCACATACAGATATAAACTATAGTTTTAATTTAGTTCAGTGAGAGCTGCATAGTCTAGTCAGAGTACTCTTGTAGCACAATAAAAGCCTGTAGAACTCCTTTAAGTACAGATCTATAAATCTTTTGGTGATCATTCCAAGACAATCACTAATCTACTGGTTTAATGGAAAAAGAAAAAAATCACTTAAACCAGTGAATCTCAGCCTTGGAGTTCAAGACCTAATTGGTTTCCTATATCCTGAACTCCATTAAATTGTGTACTCTGCATTTTTTAAATTTTCTGCCTTCTGGAAATGAAAAAAAAATCAATTTAAAATAGCATTATATAAAATGAATGTAACATGTCAATGTGTGAGCTGTGTTTACCTGCTACATCTACATCTGTTTCACCTAATTCTTGGCAAAACAAAAAACTACTAGTCAAAATGCATTTTAAGAATTCGTTTATTAATTTTACCCTGAGAAGCATTTCATTTTGTAACGTCTTCCCTAAGTACAGATGGGATCAATAGTATGCTGTCCAGTAGAGTATAACTTGGTAAGGTTTTTGTATAGCATATGTAAGTATAAGGAAAAATATGCTGACATTCCAGGGAAGCCTTTGGTGACGTAGCACATCCCTCAGGGCACACATAATCTCTTTCATCCATCAGATTAAAAAATATTTGTTAGCTGTACACAAAGAAAGCTTCCACTGCATCCTAGAAAGTTCTGCCAGAGAGGCTTTTTTTTTTTGATCCTTTAACCTGACTTTGTGTGAACTTCATGCTTCACAGTCTGTTTGAAAGTGTAGGAAATATTTTAGAATGACGATCAGAAACTACTAAAAGATTATGGTTAGACTAAATGCTATCACTGTCATGAAGGATATTTTGTTTGGTTTCATGTTCAGCTCAATTATAAAACAAAATATCGAAGGGAAAAATAAGTGTAAGCATATGTCATAAAAATTATAATGTTTTTAAAGGAGAAAGTCCTCTGCTAAATTTATGTAACCCTTGAGAATAAAGCAATCCACCCTTTCTCAGTGAAATGACAGCAATAACTGCATAGCTCCAGAAATCTCTGCTTGTGAAAAAAATTTGGTGAAGAAGAAAAGATGTATCTAAATCACAGAATTACAGAATCATAGAATGGTTAGGGTTGAAGGGACCTTAAAGATCATCTAATTCCAACCTCCCTCCCATGGGCAGGGACACCCTCCACTAGACCAGGCTGCGCAAAGCCTCATCCAGCCTGGCCTTGAACACCTCCAGGGATGGGGCATCCACAGCTTCTCTGGGCAACCTGTTCCAGGGCCTCACCACCCTCACAGTAAACAATTTCTTCCTAATATCTAATCTAAATCTCCCCTTTTACCGCTTATACCCATTACCCCTTGTCCTTTCACTACACTCCCTGATAAAGAGTTTCTCCACCCCTCCTGTAGTCTCCCCTTAGGTACTGGTAGGCTACTATTAGGTCTACTCGGAGCCTTCTCTTCTCCAGGCTGAACAACCCCAACTCTCTCAGCCTGTCCTCATAGGGGAGGTGCTCCAGCCCTCTAACCACCTTTGGGGCTTTCTTCTGGACTCGCTCCAACAGGAACAAGTTGGATATTATTTACAGGATAATATAGACACTCAATAATTTCATATTAAGTGTTCCAAAAAAATGCAATGGTAAGCATATTTAATGTAATACACTTACTTTTTCCTTTTTTAATCATAAGCTAAATCATTCAAAAGCACTGAAGTCAGTATCTTAAAAGTCCTTCACACAAAGCCCTAAAAAGTTTATAGATCCAATCTCTAAAGAATCTTGAAGCAGTCACATTCTTAGTCAGTTGTGCACAAAGGCCAATATTTCTGCAGACGTGGCTACATAATAATAAAGAAAAACAGCAACCAACCATCATGTGTCAAGTGGAAGATTCCTTCTTGTGATTTTTTTAACAAGTATAAAAGCTTTGAACAAACTTACTAACCTCAGAAAACACTACTGTCTTTAGTGATATTCTTCCAGCTTCTCTGTTAACCTTCATATAAAATTTTCTTTCATTCTACTCCTACCTGCCTTTTAAACAAATGACATATCTCTTCACACCTTTGCCTATCCATTTTTCTCACAAATTCATTTTTTAATAAAATTAGTCATTAAGTATTACACTACAGACCCAAAGAAGTAATCAGCTTTACCACTTATCAACAGTCAGTTATGTGCTGGTCTTTGGTAGTTATGCCCACTTTCACCTGATTCTTTTTAGATTTTTCCATTGTATTTATAAACTCCACAACTAAACTTAGGATCTGGGATATAAAATCGGTGGAGTAAAATTTATCCTAAAATAGTAATTAGAACTTGTCAAGTGAAGTCGCCCTATCAAAGTAAGGTTTATGCAAACTAGATGATGTTCTGATGTTATGGAGAACACAAAATATTACAAGAAATGAAGCTGGGAGCAGATAAACAGGCATACTTCAACGGGGTCTTCAAGAGCTGCACAAAGCCACTTGGCCAAACAATAAAAACCAAATTATGACCCAATAATTAAAAGAAGATGTAAGGTAGTAAAGGCAAAAAGAAGAAAGTCCCTTATATCTCAAAGATCACTTCACAGGCATGAGCCACAGAACTGCAGCAGCGGATGACAATACTAAGAGCCTTGTTGCAAAAGATGTGTTAGTTTTCTATCAGTGCATTGGCAGTGTAGCACCAAAAGCAGTTACATCAGTTTCAAAAGTACCTCGTGTTTTAAAATGTGTATTGAGAGCACTCAGGGTTACAAAAAATACTGACCCAGTTAACAAACAATGTGAACTTAATCTGAGAGTAAACAAACTGGAAAAGATAGAGTTTGCAGCAATACTTCAGGGCAGTAGTATCTATTAGTATATTTTTTAATGAACGTGTATGTCTACTGAAGGAAAAGGGGGCTAAAACAACTGAAATACATTTAAGGTGACGTTACAGGTGGTTTTTTTCTCATCAGAGTATAGAATATAGGTAATGGAGCCCAAACATTCAATTTGTCCCAAGGGAAAGGATTCATATCTGAAGAGACTCACCACTGGGAAACAAAAAGCAAACAAAAGAACCATTAGAATAGCTGCATGTGCTGACCACTGCTAGCAAAAAAGAAAACAAACAAACAAAAAAAAAGACAATTGTTTAAGTTAAATTGTAGAATATATAAATTAGGGATATTTTCCAGTACTTCAGAGAGATTTTATGAGAGAAGGTTAAGGTTAATTTTTTTAAAGGAAAGACATTGCGTGTGTGTTGTCAACCACCCTTCCAAAAAAGCTGTATACATCTATGTATGTTCAATTTACATTTTAGGTGACTCTCTCACTGCTATTCCCATTACATTCCATAGCCAACATGCTGAAATTTCAAGAGACACACACATATGTGTAGTGTGTGCATGTGTATACATTTTATCATACAGACAATACTAAGCTCCTCACAAGAAATATTTTTGTTACATCTCCATCAGCACATTTTATCATCACTGATTTCGTATTTACTTTCTTATATCATTGCTGAAATGGTGAAAAAAACATTGAGCCTAATATCAATCTAAGTAGTACCTCATTAGGAAATCTACCATTTGATGATGATTCACCATTGGCAAGCTCTTGAAATCTGTAATATATCTAATCTTTAGTCCATTTATCAAGTGCTTTTCTGATGTGCTATAAATGTAATTTTTCAACAGAATATTATTCACTGTATTTATTATAAAAAACCTTATATGTTCTATATCTACAGGATATTTTATGCACCAGACTTCACATTCAATGTAATAAAAAAATCAGGCCTTTTAGAAATTATCTGTTTTCTTAAAGTCACCTTAACCACTATTAATTATATTCCTATTCTTTAATGTTTTTATCAGATAACACTTTTCACATTATTTCACTGGGTTTTGATTTCAGGATATATTTACATAGCTATCTCTTTTGCCATTTTGAATTACTGGCACATATGGGGTTAGTTTTCAACTGTATGGAACTTCCCCGGTATTCAAATGTTTATCAAAATTAACATTAGCAGACTACACATCTCAGCCAACTCTTTTCAAACTCTAGATTCCAGTTATTGACGTCAGCAGTGGTATCAGCTCTACTACTGTGAGCAGGCTAGAAAGTTCTTCCTTGTTCTTACATAACTCCTGTATATCAACCTTTCCAAATAGGGAATAGGAACAGTTGTTGAACATTTCTTGAGTAATTCTCTTCACTTTAGCCATGTCCAATTTCATAATGGCCTACCCTACTAGTAGGATCTCCTCCGTTCCCAACGTAATTGAAAAAAAGTTATATTACCCTTTTTACTGGCAGCCATGACTTTTTTGCAATTCTTATTGTATTACCAATTTTCTGTGCTGTTGATTGAAGCTCGTTTCTCTCTCTTTTGCTTTTCCTCAATTTCATAGACTGCTTTTCTGTTTCTGTTATCTTCACTGCACCACTGAATTAGGGTGAGCTTTTAAGAAAATTAGTCTCTTTCCTGATTCAGAATCATGACTTTGAAGATTTTCCAATAATTCTCTAGATTTAATCAGAATGCCTACTTTCTAATCACTCTTTCTAAAGGAGACAAATTTGTTAAACTTCCAGTTCAGTCAAATTTATCCATTATAATGAGGTTCAAAATAACGTTGCTTCATGGTGAACACATGTATTGCAAACTTACTGTGTCTAACAGTCCTTAGAGGTTCTTGCTCCATAAATTCTCCTACACTTGTTTTTAAAAGTAATTATGCTTTTTCCTCTCCACACTTCAGGGTCAGATGTCTTCTATTTTTATTAAGTGGTCTTTAATAGACTCCCTTTTGCAGCTGTATTTGTTAGCCCCTACATGGAGTTCTCAGTACCATGCTAGAGACACACCAAAGCGTGCCTCTTTGAAATCAAACAGTAATCAAGTGGAAAGTGGAAGGAAAGGTGCTGTTTGTAGAATTCAATAGACGCTCTCAAAAGTGTCTATTACTGAAAACTGTATTACCATACCACAGTTTTCAGACATGGATGCCTAAAGTTAGGCACCAGAATAAAGGATGTAAAATGAACTAAGCACAAGCAATACAATTTTCTTGGAGGCGCTGATCAGTAACAGAGGGCTTTTATTTTTTTCAGGTGACTAAATATGTTTTTCAATGCTTATTTTTTAGAACATTAGACTGAAAACTGTAAGCAATCATTATTATACTGTTATATTATTATATTTATACTATTATATTTATATTATCTATGTTATATTACTATTATTATACTTCACAAGTCTTGACAAGGGCTTGTTAATACTGCATGTTGTTTCCTAAGGGAAAATGAAAACCCATAATGCCAATGGACTGGAAATCCTACATCATCCCACATGTTGTCCTACATCCTTCTCAAAATCATTGCCTTTTTTCAGGCAATTATTCTGGTTTCTTAATGGAAGGAGAACTTATTTGTATGGAGTACTGAAGGGAATTTTAAGAGAAAAAATATCTGTACATAGAAAAGGGGTAAATATGTTTTTAATTGGGCAGTTGCCTTCCCTCACATCTAGGGGTGGACATAGTGGTTCCACACTTTTAAACACATTTTCAGTATAGTTGAGGAAGCTTTATCATATCTTGCATCTATCCAATAGCTATTTGCCATTAATTTTCAATATAACTTAATTTATAAATTTTGTACAGAATAACAACTCATAAGAACTATGCTCCTTCTTAGCTAGAGAAAAGTAAGACAAAAAAATTGGGTGTCACTTCATTGACTTTAAAACTGATGTAAAAGAGGTATAAGAAGAATCAGATACTCTGTTGACAGATCTTGTACAAAAATAGAATATATCAATGTTCACTACACTTTTATCTCTGGTTTTCGAGAAATCTTTCTGAGAGCTCACACTGAGCTAAGACTAAGAGTTTGTTCATAATTTGCAGGAAAGTACACAGTTTTTATTCTTTCTTTACTTTTTGGCCTCTGCCAAAAACGATGATCTCATGTAAGAACGGAACCTCTATTTGTTTTTAATAAAAGTGGATATTGTGCACAGTTTTCTGCTTACCTGCTTATTAAAAACTGAATGCCCTCATAAAAGGTGTGTCGAAGGCCCCACATGGACTTGTTTTCACCTGCTTGATTTAAGCTACTAATTTGATCTCAGTGAAACAGCGTGTATTTGGGAAATACAACACACAATTAAACTCCATGATCTGGTTCTAATGCTTCTCTGCTCTTGCATACTCGCATTTTATTTCAATTAGTAATTTAAATTTGTAAATAAATGGCATATTTTCTCCTCTCACCCCAGGCAATCAGGTAAACAAAATCTAAGGTTAATTATACTGTGTTTTTCTCCCTCTGCAAACTCTTTTAATCATTCCCATTCCAAACTCTAGTGTTATGAGAACCTGTGTAACAAGAAAAAATGGGTTTGTTGTCATATTTTCTGGACATTTTATCAGCTTTTGATTACAGATCCTTGTAAGCATATTAAAGGTTGGAGTTGATTGAAAAAAAAGGCTCACTATACTGAAAGGGACCCAAAAATATAAACTGTACTTCACATTTTAAACACAATTATACAAATTCTACTTATGTTATTTGATGTCAAAGAAGGATGGGATCATGCTGTGGTTTAGCATAATACAATTAAAAAGTCAAGATACAAACTCATAGCAAACCAGACTTCATTGGTTCCACTGTTCATGGAACTACTTATTTAGACAGTCAACAGGCATTTACTGAGATTGTGAGTTATTATTACTATGGATGCAGAACACGATGGGTCTGACAGAGCTTGCTGGCTCAACCTCCAAAATGACAAAACATACATTAATCCCAGGACAACTCTTGCCAAGAAAAAATTCAACTTCTTTCATGTGACACAAAGGCTGAGGCTGTAAAGTCAGCAGCCCTAATTTTGTTCCTGGAGAATCATCTTAGTGCCTCAGGATCACACTTCTAAGCACCAGGAGTTCCTTAGGTGGGCACAGCAGCATGTGAGAGGCAGAATGTGAGCAGGCCTACGCCCAGCACCCAAGTTACGCAGGGATATGATCAAAAGACACTCAGCGCACAAAACCAGCATGTACCTGGAAAAGACAATGTCGAGCTTTGGAGCTCAACATAACAATAATAATAATAATAAGCTTTATTGAGCCCAAACTAGGTTCCAAGTAACTACAAAAATATTTTGCTTTTCAGACAGATTCATGGTATTCATAACACCCAGGTTTATCCACTAGCCTAGAGCTTCCTAGTAGTCTTTCTCCAGCATAATTCAGAGTTGGCTATGGCCAACACACCAAAAAAACCCAAAGTCCATTACTATGTTTGTTGCTAGATGTAGATATTAAAGTCACAAGTAGTGATGTATACTTAAGAGAACTTTACACTATTTATTTCTATTCTGTATTTGTAATGAAGCAGAAGGAGATCTGATATCCCATATGATGTTAAGGATCCAATAAAAGCTTACCATCTGTTGATGAAGAAAGATATGAAGGAGCATTTGCTAAAATTAATTATTTCAGTTAAAGCTGAGCATCTTCTGTCCAAGATGCCCACAGTAACTAGGTGGGGAGCTGAAGGACTGGGAGACTCTGGGTGTAGTTCCAATATCAGACATGGAGAAGCTCGAGGGTAAATCAGGGGACTCCGGGCCAGCAATCACCCCCTGCAGCACAGAAGGGCTCCTGTGCCTGGCTGTATAATGGCTGACATGGCCAGCGATGTGTAAGAGTTTGGGTGTGCAGACTTCCCCTGGGAGTGGTAAATATGGAATGCTGTGCTCCAGCTTCTCGCGTGCTCCAGGAGCTCTTGCCAGAAAAGAAGCAGCAACAGGCACATCCCTCCAGAAAGTCAGTGTCCCAGAAGGCAGAAAAGAAGCCAAAGCAGCGTGCATGGGTCTGTGATGGGAACAACTGGGAGGGAGGGCGATCTGAATGAGGACCTAGGGTCACTTTAGCTCATAGCATATTCCCACTTGCCAGTTTTAAAAAGAACTGGAGAATAGTAATGATGATCTGGTATTCATGTGGTATTTCATCTATCAAACTCGTATTTCAGGGATTCAGTCAGTCCCTTAATTACATTAGGAAGATTTCCCTTCCCTTCCTCTGCAATACACAACTGAGACATTCATTCAGAGGGAGAGGAAGCTTTATTTTTTAAGACTTATGATATCGATCAACAAAAGAGAAGGGACACATGACAGGTCAATCTGCTTTCTTTGCTGCTGTACAGTACACTTTCTTAGCATCTCTGACTGAAGTATTCAGCTCACATAACTATATCTCTATCAACAGATTTGGAAAGTGCAAACTTCTGCTGCTGCTTGCAACCAATCATCCAGGACAATGAATATGCCACTGTTTGGTCTCCTGACATTTCGCTGACTGAAATTTTCAGATTGTAGGGGGAGATCAGTATGCAATGTAACAGCCTTTGACATACAGAAAGTCACACTAGGTGATTAAATGGTATTCTTTGGCAATCTGATGTTCTGAAAAATCTGACTTGCATATTCCTTACTTAAAGGAACAGCCAAGAAATTGAACACAGAAGAAAAATAAAACAGAAACGCAGACCCAGCTGTGACGAATTCATGGGCTCAGAGGCAGAATCAGTGCTCTACAGAATTAATTTCATGGATCACTGGATCACTAATAGCAGATATTCAACAGAAAAACTAATTCAAGAAGGTAAACTTTATTCTATAAAGTAGGCAAATTGAGGAGAATTCAGCTGCCTAAGCATACACAAAAATTTTAGATGCTCCAGAAACGAGTTATCCACTTTTGACTGGCTGGTAGACTTCTCATGTTCTGTAGTTGTAGCCAGAAGCAATAGCGAATCTAAAATGAAAAATATGTCTGGACACACGAATGCCAATAGGCAACAAAAGTCTATTTAACAGCCATAAACTGTTTGGCCTCTTAAATCTTCCTGTTATTCCCTGGATTTTCTGTATGCTAGAAAAAGAAAAAGGTATACACATCCTTGACATTGGTATTTAATTTCCTTTCCCTCCCCCACTTTTTTGTTTAGCATTTCACGTTGAAAATCAAATGGCTAAATTTAGAAGATGAAATCTATACGCTGAAAAACTGTAATGGGCCACACAAATTATGGAAATGAGTTGGGGAATAGGCCTGGTTTAAAATACAAATCAGTCAGACATCAAAGGGCATGGAATTAAAGTGGACTGATACAGCCAAAAAAAGGAATCAAACAATTATTTTAGTTTTGGGCATGGACTTATATCTTCTTGTAGAGCCAAATTTGTTACGAAAATATGGTTATGCCATTCTAATAGGCTAGATTAAAGCAAAAGGCAGCACTGGCTTCCATTTCAAGGATATAACATGTCCCTACAACCAATCATTCTTCACTGCTCCTGAAAGTTTAAAGTACTAGGTTAGTCATAAGAAAACAAAAGCAAGCCTCCAGCAGTAAGCTGTGGTCCCTCTTTTTTCAGATTAGCTACTCTGACAATTTTCCCCAAGAAAATAAAGCCACCATAACAGTGAAAAAGCAGAATACCATAAACACTGAGCATGACAGAATCACAAGTGAGGCTAACATCGGTCATAAGAGGGAACAAAGCTCCAGCAGGACTTGCAGGTCCTATCATGCTGCTATAGGAGACATGCAGTATAACAGTAGGTGAGTTTGATAAAAAAGATATAAGGAAACCCATTATTTTCTGTATCTTGTTTCTTCCCTTCCACTTACAGGGAAGTGGACAGATAAATCAAGCCTGACAAGTCATCAAGTAGACTATTAGCCACTTTTCTACAGCTCTGTCTGCAGGTTTGTGAACAGGTAGGGAAAGAGCAAATTTAACTATTTCCCTTCATGCCACCATTCTTCATATCTCTCTCTCTCTACGGATTTGCTGGGTAGCAAAGCAGGTTTCCTTCCTCTGGAGCTTTCAAGTGAAACTTTCCTCCTTCTCTGGTACATCTGGATTCTGAAGGAGATAAATGTTCCTGCTTTTAATTTGCTTTCTACACTTTCTGCTCTGTCTTTAATGTTGCTCCCAACAAGACCCATAGGCTCCCCAGAGAAGAGGAGTTTGTGGGGTTTCTGCAGTGCTTCCAGCACAAAAACCGAGCAACATCTCCTTTATAATCTGTGGCCCACAGCTGCATGAACAAGTGTTTTAACTTGCAGACGCAAACAGGGAGTAACTCTGTTGATTCAAATGGTCCGTATTGGCATATCATATGTAGTACAAATGGACCTAGCATAAAATAATTTGTTCTAGCCAATATATGCATTAGCTTTCCTTTATTTCTCCAGTCAAACTATTTGTCAAAGCAAGAATAACATTCATCCAAATTGTGACTGAGGAAACAGGTTCCCATATGATATAGTCAGCCCTTCCACTAAAATCTTAATTAGTAAATGATAGCAGTAAAATCTCAGGTATGTTTTTAATACCTAATCCACACATTTCATGTCCTCTGAACCACAGTTTACTTTGTAAATATTTGCTAATTTAACAAAATCTGTACTGCCAACCTCAGGTCATAATTCATGCAGATAGCAAAGAGAATTTTGTGCCATTTTATAATGTGGCTTCCCCATTTAATTAACTCCTTTAATCTGTTAGTATAAGACAATTTTTTTCCTAGCTATTGTGTTTTTCCTTGTATGACTAAAAAGCTGTGTGTACCATTCAGCACAGGTCAGCTTCCTCCCTCTCTCATAGGAACAAAATCATGGCTAACTCTGAAGTGGATATGCTAAATGGGAGAGATTTCACATAATCTCTTGTCTCTCTAGTTTACATGTACAAAATACCACAATTCTGCTCAGAATGCTTTTTCTTAGTAACAACCACCTTCCTGTGTGATGCCAATCAGTTTCCTATTGATGACCACATCCACTCAGTAATAAAAATATAACATATTAAATGGTCTATTTCATATTCTTTCCTAATTCACTGATGTATGGTACATGCAGATATTCTTCTCCTAATTTTTTAATTTTCCAGAAGCCATGCTTAAAGAGCATGAACTTTTACAGGTCTGCTTGCTGTTCTTGCTTTAAGAAAGCACATTCTTCTCTGGATGCTTCACTTAGAAAAATACTTGATGCTACCTGTTTCCCCTGGGAAACTGTCCTTAAGGGCATGGGTGCAGAACAGTGCTGGCAGCTCTTTAAGGACACCCTTTTGAGAGCGCAGCGGCTCTCCATACCCCAGCAAAAGAAGTCAAGCAGGGGAGGAAGGTGACCATCATGGCTATGCAAGGACCTGCAGCTTAAACTGAGGGAAAAGAGGGAAATGTACAGGAAGTGGAAGAGGGGTTGTGTAGCCTGGGAGGAATACAGGGCTGTTTTCCGTGTGTGTAGAGATAGGATTAGGAAAGCCAAGGCGCAGATGGAGCTGAACTTGGCAAGGGATGTGAAAGATAACAAGAAACAAAGAGGAAAGCAGGCAAAAATGCCAGGAGGCCTGCATGGATGAACAAGGAAGTCCTGAGCAAGATCAAACAAAAAAAGGAAGCCTACAGAGGGTGGAAGCAAGGACAGGTAGCCTGGGGACAATACAGGGACACTGTCCGAGAAACCAGAGATCAGGTTAGGAAAGCTAAAGCTCAAATGGAATTAAATATGGCCAAGGACATTAAGGGTAACAGGA
>WKFP01014806.1:1510730-1549058 GCA_011057875.1 Pterocles orientalis | reverse complement strand
GACTGAGGGGTGACCTAATCAATGTTTATAAATATGTGAAGGGTGAGTGTCAGGAGGATGGAACCAGGCTCTTCTCTGTGACATCCAGTGACAGGACAAGGGGCAATGGGTTCAAGCTGGAACATAGGAGGTTCCATTTGAATATGAGAAAAAACTTCTTTACAGTGAGGGTGACAGAGCACTGGAACAGGCTGCCCAGAGAGGTTGTGGAGTCTCCTTCTCTGGAGACATTCAAAGCCCGCCTGGATGCATTCCTGTGGGATCTGATCTAGGTGTTCCTGCTCCAGCAGGGGGATTGGACTAGATGATCTTTCGAGGTCCCTTCCAATCCTTAACATTCTGTGATTCTGTGATTCTGTGATAATGGAAATTCTGTCATTATAATACACCCAGAAATATTTTGTACAGCACTTCCTCCTCCCTTCTAAATGTCAAAGCAACATGTTTTATGACTTAATGGCTTCACCTAGCTTTTTTTTTAACCCTAAGTAATGGATGTACTCCTTAAACACTTGAGAATTTAAATAGATATTTCAATTTAGAAATGTATTTATGTTTAAAGAAGACTAATTTTACTAGTAGCCTTCACTGACCCGTAGCGTTGTACATCTGTCCTGCCCTAGAAAGAAATTTGACAGTAGATTTGCTCTTTTTGCTCTTGTTCTTGAAGAGTCCGTTTGTGTTTGGAAGCTATATATCATTAAAAAATGAATATAACAAAAAACTTTTTTTACTGTGAGGGTGGTTGAATACTGGGACAGGTTGCCCAGAGAGGTTACAGAGTTTCCATCCTTGGAAATATTCAAAACCCAGGTGGACACAGTGCTGGGCAGCCTGCTCTGAGCAAGGGAGTTGCACCAGACTGCCAGAGGTCCCTTCCAATTTCTACTGTTCTGTGGCACTGGATTCTGTGAAGTGTACAATGGCTGCGAAATTGACTAAACACAGACTACTGAGAGAATTAGAAAAAGTCTACAATTCATGTAAGGAGGCACCAGCACATGTAAAAATGCTGTTCCACAAATATAATACTTTTCTAAGTTAATTTATAGCATTTGAGAGTTTAAAGTGTAAGTGCTTTTGAGGATATTTCCATATAAAAAAAAATAGAGAATAGTAACTATGACATTGTTATATAGGTCTAATGTTCTAACAACATTTTTGGTAATTATAGGATTTCAAATTATAGGAATTTGGGGAAGTTAGAAGAATTAGGAGTTACAATTGGAAGAGTTTCATTTTTATACGACAAAAGGTAGAGATCTTTTCACATACAAACAGGGAAAGATGGAAAACAAGTGAAGAGACAACTTGAGAGAAACATGAAGGATGAAATGCTGTTAGAAAGAAACCACCACAAACATTTATCATTTTTTTTGTTCATATTTCCTATTCTTGTCCCTAAGCTGCCATTTCCCTGTACTGTTTATGGTTTGCTGTGTTTTTGAAGGTAGTAATGGCAAAGCTGCTGATACCACTTTTCTAATTTTTGGCTCCTGTGCCAATGTTTTTTAACTTATAGTAACAGATTGCAAAATACATTTGTTGATCTTTGTCTAATTGACTTTCTAAAACTAAAATAAAAAAGAATGACACAGATCAGCAATAAATGGCTTAGTTTGTTTCTACAAGTGTCTCCTGATAAGTGGTTTGAAAAGAAATTGATGCTTTCATATGAATGGAGCATTCATAATAGCTTTATTCTATATACAAAACATTACATATACATCTTTAATTGGGTAAGCAGTTTCAGTAGGTGGCTCCTAACGACCTATTTGCCACATTTCAGAGGTGAGTTATTGATTGGTTTCCGTTAATTATTAGTAGGAGCTCTGCCCTTCAGTAGAAATATCTCCATTGTCCAGCTTACTGTCCTTAAACTATTCTCTGATCCTGTCTTTGATGTTTCATTGCCATGAATCTTGTAGAATATTTACTTCACCACAAAGAGGAGAAGCAGAACAGTAATATTTTGCATCTGTTTTGCTGAGACAAAAGCAGCTACTTATTGTCCACATCAAAAAACAGTCAGGACCTTTTCCTGCAAACAAATGCCACTAAAAACACATGGGACCACAGTGCACCACTTAAAAGTCTGACTCAAACCTCAGTAAAATCAGTGGGAATCTTTCTGCTTAATTGAATAAACTTCAGATCAGATCCTGAATAGCTCTGGCTTATATTATAGTCAAAAAAATATCTTTCCTCTAAGAGGCAGAAGTGACTCCCTAATGAATTCTAATGCTCTTTTTGAAAAGTAGAAAACTGTAAAGATGAGAGTGCAGAATAAGAAATAATTGAAAATACCATTATCACAGTTTACTTCTTAGTTGCTGACCATAAAATTCAAGATTCAGCTCAGCCGAAAAAAAATCCTATAGTGAGGACTATCGTTTGTATGTGTCCAGACTCCTGGGAGAATTTCCTTCCTTGTGCTTAAACAGTCTGGACTGTAGGGGCTACTTACAATTTGGGTATCATTCTTGACTGAAAATACTCATGTATTAAGTAGAATGCTTTAAACATAAAATACTATTATAACACATTAGTGCTACAACTAAGACTAATATTTTAGAGAGACACATACTATTGCATATTAACAAATTTTCTTCTTAGTAAAGTGGGTTCCTTCCAGATCTTGATGTTTACTATTCAATAAGATAAAACAAACCAGTGTTATTTTCTTTCATCTTCTCATTCCTTCTTTTACTACTAACTTTCAGGTTTCATAGGAAAAAAATAATGAGCATTCTTTAATAGACAAAAAAAATCACTTTAGTCATATTCACTGATTAGCAGCTAGCTCTCAAAACAAAAATAAGACTTTTCTAACTCAGAAGCATGCATAAATGTGATAGTAAGGAATCCTGAACTGGATTGCAATACCATATATCCTACTCATCACAGACACAGAATCATATATGAAGTATTCAGTACAGTATGTTATTAAAATACCTTTCTTATATAGATAAGGTTATACTCAACAATCTTCCTTAAAATACATTTCCATAAAACCTGCAGTCAGATGTCTCAGAGGATTAGCAAATCAATGCCTATACTTTCAGTTTCAGGTACATGATTCAAGTGTCAAAAGGTTGTGGTTATCAGAACTTGTTGCCATCTTATGGTATTTAATAGCTCATACAATGCAGGTCACACTCCACTTTCTTGCAGCATGTGATGATCCCCCCCCCCCAACAAAAAGAGACATAAACTGGCATATTTGGTGGCAACGTCAAGGTAAGGATCTTGAATAACAGAGGCTTAAATGATATCTCAACATTAGGGGTGCTACATCAAGCCAGTGTTTAGGCAACATGACACAGGGAATTTCTCATTAACACTATCTGGTATTGAAACTTGATCACAAAAATATAACAATACCATGAAAAAGAGCCCAGGGGATAGTCTTTTTCACATGATGGCTACTTTTAACAGTTCCTATTCTTGAGTGCTACACACCAGTACAGGGATAATATTCAGCTATGAACTCAAAACAGGAATCCTGTATGATACTGGTTTCAGCAGAGGCTACTGGTTGGACAACCAGTCAGAAAGATGTCTCAGTCTGATTAGACTCCTTGTTTCTAGTAACTTTGTAATTTGTTCAGCTTCAGAGGCAAAGAAAGAAATTTATGCTCCCTATTTTCACCCCCAGTAACCCACCGGCTTTTTATACTTTTCTTTTGGAACGAGAAGCACTGAATTTTCAAGGTACTATTAAATAGATGCATTGTCAGTAATGCTAAGAAAATCCCTACTCTTATACAGTTAATTAGTGTTGTTACATTAATGGAAAACCATTCAGAACTCAGAATTGAATGGAGGGCAATCTGGGAAAGCAGCCAAACGGGGTTTTAGAGAGCGATGCACAATGCGCCTGTCCACAGCCTGCTGGAGGCAATGGATGTTGCCTTCTCAGGGCAGTGGATCAGACTACACTCCTATTCAGAAATGTTGCTGAGGAGCCATGTATTTATTTTAAGCAATGCCATTTAGTAGCGATTATAATACTGAAAAAGGTGGAAAGGGAAAGCCTTTCAAAGGGCTTTCATCAATTAAGTAAGGAAGGTTTCTTCTTCCTGCGACCGTAAGGGTGCACAGAAACCAGACTGATAATGGCTAAATGCTCTTCATGAAATACCTGTGCCCTCTTGCAGGTGTTTGCAATGCTCAGAACACATTTTTTCTTCTTCTTTTTTATTGCCAGTTTGGTTCTTTGAGTAACAACAGAATGCTAATAAAATAACGATAGATCATAAATAAAAAGTAGATCAAATGTTCTGTTTACACACAGAAATGGAACTCTGCAATATAGCAAACAGGAAAAAAAGGAATAGGATGAAAACATTTTTAAGAACTGGATCACTGAATGTGAAGAGATGTTTTCTCTTTCTGAGCTTCCACTCTAGAAGAAAAGATAAAATACAGTAACAAAGGACTTTATGATGACTTTCTCCTACTAAAAGGCAAAAATATAGAAATACAGAAAATTATTCATTACCTGTACATTTGGGTTCTAGTTTATTGAAAATTGAATTGCAGTGCATTTGTCTTAAGGAAAATAAATGTGTTTGCAGTGGGTTACCCTTGGCCAAGGACCAAACTCCCACCCAGATGCTGTCACTCCCCCTCTTCAACAGAACAGGGGAAAAATAAGATGAAAATACTCATAGGCTGGGATAAAGACAGGGAGATTGCTTACTGTCATCATCATGGGCAAAACAGATTCAACTTGGAGAAAAATTAATTTCATTTAGTACCAATTAAAATGGATTTGTATAGCGAGAAACAAGACAAAAATTAAAACAACAACTTCCACCCCTTTTACCCAGGCTTGTCTTCACTCCTTCACTCCCACCTCTTCTTACCTTCCCTTAGCCCCAACTGGTGCAGAGAGGGGAGGAGAACAGGGGGCTGTGGTCAGTCCATAATGATTCCTCTCTTCTGCTCCCTCCTCACAGTTTTCCCCTGCTCCCACACGGGTCCTCTACAGGCCACAGCTCCTCCAGGGAGTATCCCCTTCCTCTGGCATGGAGTCCTCCACGGGCTGCAGGGAAATACCTGCTCCTGCACTGGCACCAGCTCTTCCCCTCCTCCTTCTCAGGCCTTGCTGTTTGCAGGGCTGTTCCCCACGCTCTTTCTCTCCCGCCCTCACTCTGTCCAGTGTTTTCTTCTCTTTCTTAAACACATTTATCTAGAGGCTCCCCACGCATAGCTGAAGGGCTTGGCCGTGCCCTGCAGTGGGGCTGTTACAGAGGCGGCTGGAACCGGCTGCATCTGCCACGGGGCAGCCCGGCCGCTCCTCACAGAGGCTGCCCTGCAGCTCCCTCACCAAGTAAACCCAGCACAGTGTCTGATTCAGAAATTTGATTAAATTTAAATATGAAGGAACACAAATATATTGTGCAAGGCTCTTGGTAAGGAAAGTTTCTTGCATTACCATTGAATGTAATAACAAGATACTCCTGAATAGTTGCAGGATATTTTTTCTATTTTTGATCCAAATTAAATCCAATTGTACATTAACAGTAGCAGAACTTGATTTTCTGACAAATATATAGTTCTTCAAAGAGGTAGGTAATTAGTTTTCCGGAATATATTGACAAACTTCTGGAAAAGATTCAACTTTTCTGGGAAATAATTCTTCTAAACAGAGGAGGGTGTTGAAAGCCTGTGTGGAAAATGAAGATACGCACCTGAAGGCTCTCTTCTTTTTATCGTACAGTGGTTGGACTCGTAAAGTTGTCTTTCCTTAAAAATCTTACCTTTTCAGATCACTTCAGAGTTCATTCCAATGTCCTGAATATCATCAGGTTTGTAAGATGCTTTAGTAATCAAGACTGTCATTAAGTGCTGTAATTCATTGCTACAGTGTGTTTGCTCTGTTCTCCTCTCCTTTGTCCTCCTATATGTATGTCATAAATTACTTTAATTCCAGATATCTTATTATAGCCATCATTATTCATTCATGTGCATTGTCTTTGACTTTTTGCTACTATTATTTTTTTCTTTTTTAACTACAGATCATTTTGTGACCTGAGCTCTTTTGGTAATAATGGAAAAAAAAAATTGAATCAGGGCATGCATTTTGCAAAAATTGATGCTTGAATTATTAAATACAACTCTATTCCCGTGTGCAGTGAGAGACAAGTAGAAAATAGAAGCTGTCTATAATTTAATTATAGTACATACAATAATAATCAGTGTCATTAGGACCTTGATATTCACTGTTATGTACAAATAAAGAAATGCCCAATTCACAACAGTGAGGTGCTGTGTGGCTTGCAGAGCAGCACTGGGCCCTTTTTTGTGCAAAACTGGGCTTTTTATTCATTTCCAGAATTTATTTCTGGTGACAGTATTTCACCCTAAAGTTTTAATTGCACACAGTGAATACACGCCACTAACAAGTAATTTATTTTTTATGCAAATCATGGTAGATGGGCATGTTCTAGAAAAGGAATCAGAAACAGTATTCTTATGTCTAAGTGATTCTTGTTTAATTTGTGAGCTTGTGCTACTATTTTGAAATTAAATGCCATAGTCACTGCTCTCATGTTAGAATTTTGTTGATTATTAAATATCTTTAACAGCACTCAGGCACACACCAGAACAGATTGATAATGCCAACTGGATACAAACTGGAAGTGTTAAATTCTGCTGCCAGTTTCAGATGCTCCAAAACACTTTACGAGTAGAGTTATGGTGAGTCCAGATTGAGGGCTGTGCTAAGCATTGTACACATTTATAATGAAAGGTCTCTCTCTCAGCCAGCTTACATCCCAAGCATAAAAAGATTCCCATTGACCAGATGAATGCTCAGGTGACACTGGGCAAAGGTCATTAACACAATGATATGAAGATATGAAAAATTCAAAGTCTAATTATCGTAGATGTGCAACTGAAGCAGAGACTGGCAGGAAAGATGTCTATAGTCCATCGAAAGACAAGTGAAAGTCTTGTGGCACAGTGTGGAGAAATACACACAGCCTGGGAAGTACCAGAAATAGCTTTCAAACATATATAGCTTGTACTGAACATGTGGTGCTACTAACTAGGTTTTCTGTACATGTTTTGCATATTAATAAATTAATTAACAAATCAGAAAGTTACATGATAAAAATTATAATCTATAGGATTTCGTGTAAGGAATTGATCAGACATCTGTGAAAGAGAGGTGCAAGTTTGATTCCAATTGCTGGACAATTGACACTATGGTGCAAGTGACGATTAAGCAGCAAAACACTCTTGAGGCTTTTTGGCTGCCTTGCAGCCTTAATAAAGAAATCCAAGAGGTAAAGCAGGTCAGTTTTGAGCCACTTCAGTCAGTCTTTCTGCCTGAGCAAGGCTAAGCAAATCTGGTCCTTTTGAGAGCTGGGATTTGAAGTAGACCCTGGGCCAGTGAGTAATAGCCTCTGGAAGAGCCCATGAGCCCTGTAGTGCCTGGCAGGTCAGGGTAACCCCCTGCAGTGGCTTTTTCAGTGGCAGCTGTGGACATATTTAGACCCTCTTTTCCACCCACCACCAAACACAAGGAATTTCTATAAAAAACATGTTAAAGTTCTATATTGCATGTTTTGAGTTTTAGAGGCTTTTTTTTTTCACAATTTTCACACTCAGTAAAGTGCCTAAACCTGCACACTGAAAATGGCTACTAGCTCCCACTGAAATTAAGAGATATTACTTTTCAGACCAGCAAAGTTCTCCCATTCAGTTGAAGAACCCTATTCAAGACTACCTGAAAAACATACAAAAAACAAACACCTCATTCAAGACTGCACCCCACTGCTAACATACCATTGAAAACACAATAGCCTGCTTGCACAGGATCTTGATTGCTGATAATTTCACAGACATTTTTTGCCACAAGTGACAAATTTTCATTACAAAAGGGTTTTTTAAGACCTTAGCCCTCAAACTGATGCCATTAAATGAGACTTGCAGTTTTCATGTAACAGAAATAATGATTTCAGGCTGTCATAGTTGCAAGCACATTCTTGAATGCATGACTCAGGTGAACTTTGTGGGCTTAGAAACTGAAATGTAGACCAGTTATTTACAGATTTGCTCTGCAGCTGCGGGATGCTTGGAACTGCCTGCCTTAGTGCCGATGTAATATACCTGAATGCCTTTTTCTCTCCCTTACTAGATAAAACTGGACTTTGAGTTCTTAATAGTGACTTGATCCAGCACTAAAACAGGGAATTGCATACTGGTCACACTAAACCCACTGAGCCCAGCATCTAGCAGGGACCAGCACACTTCACTCAAATCTGCTACAAGGAAGGCTTTTGCTCCAAGTAAAGCACAGAAATTACTCTGTGCCTACTCCTTTTTTTATGTAATGGATTTTACACAGTGTTTGCCTGCAGAATTATACATTTAAGCTGTGCTACCACATATTTTTTTAAAAGTTACAATTTTTTCAATTTGGCTTCTTCCTTCCATGTTATTTATAAGGAACATCTAATGCTTTTGGCAATATGGAAGTTTTGAACTACCTTTAGTAAGAGCATAGTTAAAACATGTAGGAAAAAAATTAGCTCTGTATCACCACAGAATTTCTCTGCATATAAAGAAGAAAATATCTACTAGCCAAAAGACAAATCTGCAAGCATTTCACTTCCAGACAAATACACATTTCAGGAAATGGTATCAACAAAAAGCCCATCCTCTTTCATTTAAATATTTGTTCTTACACCTGTCATACAGGATTAAATACAGCCTGATTCTGTGCTCCGTCACCATATGTTGCCAGTTTCTGAGTGCAGCAAAAGTGGCTTTAGATTTAAAAGGTTCTATGCAAATTCCAGATGCTAATGGCACTCATTTTTATGTTCAAAAGGGGTTTACTGCTTTATGTAGATGTTTAATTTCTACTTGTAGTTACTTAAGGTATATTCAGACATCAGATGGCACTTGTCTAAATTTTATATGGTGTATTCATTCTGTACACCTGTGAAAGGTTCTTGAGAAGAATAAGGTACAGCCAACTACTCACAGAAAATGTTAGTTATGTTAATCAGCACATTATGAAAACACGTAAATCATTGCTTAATCTCATAAACTCCATATATTCAATCCTTAGAGATTACATCTTCTCAAATAGAATTAGAATTATGGTCTTGTTATTACATGCTTCCACAAGCAAAATAGGGTGTTCTGGAAGAGGGTTAATGACTCCCTATGTTTGGGGCAAGACTCTTGCTCATAAACTGTATGTGCAAACACCTTTAGGTCAGGCACAAAGTAAATCCACAAGCAAACACCATTCTGCACATAAAGTGGTAACCTTTTACAGCACAACTGGATTATAACATATTCAGCAGAACAAGACTCCAATGAGTCCCACAGAATGGCAGCAACAGAGGAGAGCATCTGTGGAGAGTTAAATATGTCAAACCCCAACAACAGAGCACTAACACAATGTCTTACTCCAGGAATTTTACAGCACATGAAAGGGTTGAATCCCTCATTCAGTCATCTGGATCACTTATATTCATCCTGATTCAGCTCAGCTGTTCCCTGGGTGAAGCATTCTCACTGAAGCATCTCATCCAGATGTTGCCTAATCACAGCTTTTCAGACCTAGTCTGCATCACCTTGCAGACCTTCCTCAGCATCAATTCTGTCATTTTTTCCTAGAAAGTTTAGGCCATGCAGAAAAGCCTGTTTGTTTTGTTCATAGAAAAAGAGGGTAGAATAAAAGTTGTCACTACTACATCCTATAATAAATGACTATTTTTTTGGTTTCCAGTTGTTTCTATTAAGTCTTTACAACACCTTTCACACTTGATGACCTCTCAGAGAATTATCTTTTTTGTTACTCGGTAGACCCTGAGCCAGGAAAACTTTTATATGCCGTCCAAGTTCATGCTTATTTTAAAGAGTGTCCTCACATCCTTCTGGAGCACAGAGTTTTCTTCAAAACTGTTCAGAGCAGGGAAGAGGATTTGGAAAACCAGTGTGACCATCTGATAACTTATAATCTATATTCGCTATAAACTGAAAAACAACACCTGAAATGTATGTCAATTTAAAGTCAAAATGGTGCTCGATATTTCAAAAATACTGATTAATCATTTTCTTCAGCGATGTGGAATGCACTAGTGCACAAAAGCAGTTATGACACCTTGTGAAACCCACACCTGGTTTGTCTTGCCTAAAAGGCAATGGGTAGAAAAACAGGAGAAATGCAAAAAGCTTGGAAAACTGAAATTAAACTTGAGGGGAAAAAAAAAACCCACACAAAAAAACCCCAAATCAAGTTCAAAAGCTGGTTGAGTGTATCTTATCTTCAGATGTCGAACTTGAAATATAACAAGTGCTTCTGATTTTCAGGAAGCTTCAATCTCGCTTTCTGAAGACCAGCTCCTGTAGGACAAGGCATATTGAGAACCCCTTGTCCATTCAAATTCCTTGAAAAGTTACTGCCAATGTTGGTTTGAGTTTTCTTAGTTCTTCAGTTTAGCTGACAAGTTGTCAGTTGTCTTCTGAAGAGATACATTATAGGATGATTTGAGATTGACTTTTCTTGAAACTTAAATCAGGATCCAGCAATTAATTATATAAAACTGATAATCCAGAGCTTGTATAACTAGTGTGTAACTATTAACTTGTGTAATTTATGGAACAGTTACATCATCCTATTTTGCATCCGCCTTTTCCTATTTTGTGCAATTAAAGACAGGACATGAAAAGACCATCAAATAGGTACAGGACACATAATGATAAAAGGTTTTATAGCCATGATTCCGGGAAGAGTACGTTCCTCACAAAGAAGTTACACAACTCATTCTTAGAAGTGACAATAAAATCTTTATTCCTCTCCTTCCCCACCCTTTCCCATCCACACACACACTAGCACAAATTTTTATGCTATGTTTTGGAAAAATGTATTTCATTACATTTTCAGAGTTTGTTTGTCACTAATCTAGTTTATTCACTATTCTGTATTAGTAAGAGGCTTTCAACAGCTTCATATACATACCAAACATATATAAATATATGTAAATTTCTTCTTTATCCTATCCCTTCATTAGGTATTAGAAAAAAGACTTTAAAATATATTAGGTCAGGTCTGGAAATATTCACTGCTAGGTCATGCTGTTCTGAACATACTATCTTGTAAAAGAGCATAACTGGAAACTTGCAGATTATTGCATTGGACTACTGGGATTCCAGTCTCTCCTGAAAGTTTTAAAGCATTTGCAGTAAACCTCCTAGTTAGAGAGCTATCAGTCATATAATCAAAACATGCATTTTTAGAGATAATCCTTTTAATCCATTTTGAAGTTTTGCATTTCACAACAGAGTGCACAGGATGATCTAGTAAGGCAGAAGATAAACTGCCAAACTGTACTGCAGATTTTGCTAGGGATTTCTTATCTCAGAGCAGGCAAGCGGACTTCTAACTGTTGTACACTGTGTCTTCCTCTGAAGTAATGAATCAGGGTTTCTCTCTTTCCCAGAGCACTCCAGATTTACAGGCCAAGTGCTCTTTTCTCCCCACCCCACTCCCCCTCAAGAGGAAATAAAAGTCACAAAATAAAAGGGGGTTTCTTGATCAGAACAATGACAAAATCAAAACTCAAGGAATAAAGTCAGACATTTCTGCGGAGTTTATTGCAACAGAAAGTACAATTTAACAAAATCCAAGAAAGGATTAGATATTTGGGGATAGAATTTCTAATATAGATTTGTTAAAGATAATGAATTAATCTAAAACTTTTAAGTGAAAGACCTACAAAAAAAACCTAAACTCAGGGTTTAAATCAGTCACTGTATTAGAAATTAGTAAGGCATTTAAAGTATAGGAAAATTTTTTACTGAAGCTGCTTATTGGAGTTTTTGATACTGGCTTCTTCAATCTATACTACAGGTCACTGGATATTGAAAAAGTCTGGCTATGGGTTTGATCCACTGTGTCAATTCCAGTATATGTATTCTGTTGTTTATTACATTGACAAAGTACTACGGCTTCACAGACTGAAAAGACAAAAACGCTACCTAAACGAATCAGCAAAGCTGAAAAAAGCTTAAATGGTATTTTGTAGTTACTCTATTAGATTATGTGCAGTAGTGGTGAATTCCTCTGAGACGGCTCATAAATTTCAGAGAAAGACTTTGACTCCTGTAAAGTCTGAAAGTTGTAGGTGCCGCCTTCTGTAAATATTAATAATGGCACCGGAGCGAGTGCCACAAGCAAAGGGCACTCAACCACTCAGAGCCTTCTCAACAAAATCCTCACTACCACACAGACTCTGTATTGCTTGTTCTCAAAGCTTCCTATAAGATTGCAAAAGTAAAGGAATGTTTCTATATATACCACAACAACATGAATTAGAGACCACAGTTTCTACTTCATTGCTACTTGCATTCAGGACTTAGCACTTACATATTTTTCGCAGCAGTCAGAAAAGCTTCAGTGTGCTTTTGAGCACTCACAGTGACTGACCCGACCCAAACCACATCCATCCCCCAGCCAGTCTTCTCTCAGTCTGCTCTAACTCTTCCCCAAAATGTACTCTTCAACTGTAAACTACTTGAAAGCAGAGGCATTTAAAACTCTTTTACAGATGATTTAAAAATAAATAAATAAAGTATGTAACTTTTCAATCACTATAAAAGACACCACCCAAAATTCTGCTAACAACCTGACAGCTAGAGCGGGTGTCCAGCAGAGATGCCTTGTGCCTTGGTTCCCTGGGTAACAAGGACATGGGCTCAGGGATGGAGCACAAACCTGCCAGGAACAAGCAGGACCCATTCCACTTTTTTGCTGCTCTGTAATTTAAAAATATCTCACAAGCATTCACTGTCTCAAAAGGTGGCTTGAAAGAGGCAGAAATTGACTTGTGTGCATTCTCCCTTTATATTCAGTGCAGATCTATGGTTGTTTATTTATCCTGAGTGAAGCAAGTGATGTTTTTTCTCCAAATTCTAGCAGACAACGCTCCCATCACCGAACCTGGCATGATGTGTCACACAGAGCTGTGAAGGGGCATGGGACTGGAGCAGGTTAGAAACAGGCTGCCTTGGTCACGCAGAGAGCACAATTACTTAATGACAGCAATTTACCAGTTTTACAGTTTGCAGAGCCAAGGAAATACCACTTGTGACAGTGGAAACAAATCAAGCCTGAAATGGTTCTTCAGCACAGAAAATCAGAGCTAGTTCTTCTAACATGGAAAAGCATGGAATTTATTTCAGTGCTTAATTACTGCTTTGGATACCCAGTCCTAAGAAGATTTGCTGGAAAGTTTGGGACACCGATCTTTTTAAATAACCCTAAATTATGGATTAAACTGTTTTTGCTTCTTCCAATTATTAACTTGACACTAGATTTTTTTCTAATGATTGTTCACTGTATGCCATTAGTCTTCCAACTGTGAGAGTTATTTATTTGTGCTGTTTTCCTAAGCAACCCTACTAATTCCCTAGCGAAAGATTATGCATAAGAATAGAGCTACCAAAACCAGCTGAAGCCTTTCAGTTCATTAGGACAGGACATTAAGGAAGAAAAGGGTTGTTGAAACCTCTCAGGGCTAGATTAATACGTTCACCTTTCCACATTAAACGAGTGCTTTTCAAACTTGTTTTATCATCAGTTTTAACAGGTGCTCATAGACAGAAAAATTATGACTTTTTTGTATTTAAAATCACTTAAAGAGAAAAGACAGAAAGGGATTTGGTTTAACAGGTAACAAACTCACAACAGTCTCTCAAGAATAACGTCATCAGTGCACAGGAGGTGAAATCCCAGCTATACATATTTTCCTCTGTTATGCACAACTCCAGTAATGATTTCTTAGAGTTATGGGAAATGAATGAGAGTAAAAATGTGAAAGAATCTGTATTAAATTAGGGGGTTGATTTTTGACTAAAAAAATAATTAGCCCAAAAACTAATACACAAAGGCTTTTACAGTCAAATAGTTTTCAAAATGAAAAACACTAGAAATCTATCACTGCTTTCTGACCTACTTTCCATGGTCATTGCTAATTCGATCTT
Source organism: Pterocles orientalis (assembly GCA_011057875.1). NCBI lineage: Eukaryota > Metazoa > Chordata > Aves > Pterocliformes > Pteroclidae > Pterocles > Pterocles orientalis. The sequence goes on along the minus strand of WKFP01014806.1, from coordinate 1,535,042 downwards.
CTTGCCTTTCACATCTCTCTGTCTCTGCCAACAGACAGATGAGCAGTGGAAGACCAGAAGAGGCAGGTTGGGTGAAGAGGCCAGCCAGATCAAGGCAAATCGTAGCAAACAAGAGACTGGAGGATTTCAGATACCTACTCCCTAAATAAGCAGACAATTACTCTTATTAGGATGAAGTCAAAGGACATTATTATCACAAATATAGCATGTCTCATAAATTAAAAAAAAAATTGTCCAACTAAATGATCTATACATGGATAATGTAATGTCTGAAACAATTATTATACCACTTAGAGTACCAAATCTAAATTCTGCAAAATGTTAATCAAGACAGTTGAATAAATAGACCTGTTGAAAAATGAAACCTCAGAAATAGGGGGAAAAATTGAGCACATCAGGCATTTTCTAAAAGAATGATTGTTATTTTTGTTTAAGAACTATGTATTTGTTTTGAAACAGAAGCATTTTATAAAATGTTAAATAATCCAGAAATAATACATTTCATTTCAGTCCAACTGCTTTGTCTGACCTGAACAACATAAAAGAAGGCTTTTCAAACTAATATAATTTTGCTTTTTTTCCCCCTACGAAACTTCTTTTAGGTCCCAGTTTCTATCCTGAGCCCTCCCACATCGATTTTATGCCAGTTTCCTAAGTAAATTATATTTATGTAACAGCACTGTCAATTGTCATTTGTACCCCATGTCTTCCAATAGTTTTTCATCGCACTGACCACTCTAACACAGCTTAGATGAAGATACAGATTTCTATAAATGTCTCTGAGAATTGACAGCTGTTTGGAAAAAGACCCAAATTCATGCTCCTATTTGAAGCAAGACAGTGTAACTCCAGCAGTTTCCTGTTAGGCAGGCAGCATATACATGAACTAAGACAGCCTCTGCATGGGTGCTACGTGGCCAGCCCAACATGGAAGTGATTTAGGAGCTAGAAAAAAAAAAACAGGACAGGAGCATTAGGTCATCAGGATGTTCTGGGAGATAACAGAGACATTTAAGACACAGATCAACTGAAAGCTAGACCACTAGTTTTACTGTTCATGACCTCTTTTTTTGCCTCAAATTCTTCAATTTAGCCCCCAAAATGAAGTAGACACTGTTTGCACACTCCTGATTAAATATCAGTAAACTCTCAGGTACAAGAAACATGAAAGAGATCCAGAATCTAAACTTCAAATGATCAGAAGGATTTAAAGAGAGGTACCTGACATCTAATTACACTGCCTTGATTCTGAGGATCTGCATCCTCTGACCTTGTGCCAGGTGTAAAAGAAGCCACGGACTGCACTAATCCATGTCTACAATTCCTAAAGGCAACTATCATGTCTTTCCATGTTTACTTCTAATAAACACAAAACACATTGCTAACAGGAATTAAGTGCCTTTCTGAGATGAACGGTTTATACCTCATTGGAAATTATACTGGGACTGAAACAGATGTAAAATTGGCAGGAGTGTCACATCTGTAAAAGAAGTGACAGAAGTCTTCCCAGTCCCATGTTGTGTATACACCTATGTAATCCTGCTTTAAGGAATGTGTTGACTTTTTCAGCCTTAAAAGAGCTAACTGGATTTTGTGCACTTCAGTTATGACCATAGGAACCTACAGGACAAGTTTCAATCACCTGTCCTAAGCTCTGCCCTCTTACACTGAGATTTCTAGGGGAGCTTTGTGCTCCCCACCACCATGAAATAACAGCACCTGTGCTATTGTTCTTCATAGTTTTGCAGAAATCAATTTTTTTTGTTCTTGCCTGCAAATTTCTCTTTCAGAAAGCTGTCAACATTGGAAATAACAAATATTCCTAAAATGCTGTTCTCTGATTTGCTATATTCCTTTTACAATCCCTTAGTAAAACAAAAACAACAAAAAAAGCCAACCGCCCTAAAAACCTACTACGTTTTGGGGTTTTTTTTTCAATAAAGCTGTGGAACAAAAAAGACTAATTTCAGTGCAAGATTTTTAATTACAAAATACTATGACAGTGAATTTTCAGCCAGCTTGATGACAAAAGAGAAAGTAGAAATACAGAGGTATTGTTTAGCTCCATGGTTAAGGTTGTATGAACTGTTAGACCTTCACCTAGATTAAACACACTTGGTTTCACAATGTAATAATCACAAATTTGGTAAAAAAAAATCTTCAGAAGATGACAGAATTAGATACAATTTTAATTTAACCTATAATTTTAAAATATAGGTGCTTTATTCTGAAGTGTTTTGGCCACCCAAAGAAAGGGAAAAGGGGGAATTAACTTCACTGCAACTTTCAGTTTCAAGATTGTTAATAAAATGCATTCCTCTGATTTCAAGAACTAAAGCCACTGTTTGTATTGTCTAACGCCACTACAGATTTTCTTTTTAATAGATATTTTGTCAGAAAATAAAGTAAAAGTAACTGGAAATAATTTTTGGAATTTACATTAAAAATAATTAACAGGAAGTGAACATTTTACTGTAAAACCATTTAGGACTGTTTTATTTTTTTAAATATTATTTCTTTATACCATTGAAGACTAATACACCTAAAAAAATAGTGAAGTACCAATCATTTAGGTAGTGAAACTCCCTGGGGCCTGTAGTAAACCTAATTTAATGTTTACAGGCTTTTGGTTTTTTTGTGTTTTTTTTTTTTACTTTATAGCCACATCAACTGAGAGATAAACTATGTGGGATATTGATAAACTACAATTTTAGCCTAATGGCTGTAATTTAATCTATATTGAGTAACCCAGCTGATATTAAAAGTGGTTTAGTTACTGTGAGTACAATAGTTCATGCACATTTGCAGAATACCAGCTTGCAGCATGGTGCTCTCCTTCAAGTTTGTTTTCAGAAAAGCAGGTTCAACTAGGGAAAAATATGAAATAAATATAAAGGAAAGAAAGTTCACTTTTAAAAAAACAAAGTCTTTCACAGTGCTTCTTAAACCAAAGAGGCTATAATCTTTTACTGTTATTCAGAAACAATAATAGTTTTCTGCTTCTGTACTTTTTTTTTTTAACCTTTGAAGCTATGCTTTTGTAAAAAAAGAAAACATTTTTCTTCCCTCAGGACAACAGGAAGAAATTTCTGTCACGTAGCAAAAGTACAAAGTTCAAGTTCAGAAACATATGATAATTATTTATTTATAATATTTTACCTTCCACCTTATATGGACTAAAAATATGTTCAGAATTCTTTCACCTTTTTAAACACTAGAAATAGTTCATGTATTACGATATTGCTTCAGAGGTCTACCAAAAAATTGTTTTAGAACTTCTTTTATAGAGGCTATGTGCCATTTTAACTCTAGGAATATAATAAAACATTTTAGTACAAAATTCTGTAGTTCTCCACTGAAAGGAATTATGAATCTTCAAAGGTCAGCTATAAATACCTTTTCTAATGCCTTTGTGACTGAAAAGAGCTTCATAATAATGAGTATAATCTTTGTCTGTCCAGATTTCCTTTTCAAGGAAATCACAAATCGGTAATTTCTGCCTGCTAAATTGGTTTCTTTAACTCTCTTCTTTACAGGTCCTCTGAAAGATTTATCCTTCATAGCAAAAGAGAAAAAAAATAAACCTGTTTAAAAGGAGTAGCTGGCATCATTGCGAAGTAGACTAAAAGACTCTGTCTTTTTTTTTCTGGGAAAAAAAGTCTTCAGGAAGACAGAGTTCAGGGGAAAAAAATCAGATCTGCTTCAGTATGTGAAACAAAGTGAAATGTTTCTTGATTAATATAGAGAAACACAGGAAAACCAGATTAACAGGCAGGATTGCCGTTTTCATTGTTTCCTTAGATGGGCCTCACCCATAGTTGTTCCCAACACCAGAAGAGATGTAAGTCCTGAAGGGCAGAAGAAGCTTCTGAATGTACCTTTCAAGACCACAGTATTCAGCTGTTTTATATGAAATCTATAATAATATGAACAGATAGTAAAGTTGAAGACATTGCAGAGTTCTCATGCAAGTGCATCTTGCCTGCCGTTTCAAGAGATCTCAGGTAGTATGTCTTTCTCTGTTTATGTAGTGCTCTCCTTAACAAACAAGACACTGAAACATGGAGTTGAGTAAACCAGAGTAAGGTCTATGCTAAATAAAATAACTCCCAATATCTAGGGTTTGGAGTTTTGGGGGTTTTCTTGATTATCATCCCTTTCTTAATTTGGAGTGTACAAATGTTATTTGTATCACAGCAACTAGCAGAGAGAGAAATATATTGACCTTTGTGGAACCAAAATGTGTACTGGGATGGAACTAGCCAGCAGTCTTGCTGGCTATCTCACTCTACCTTGCTTTCCTGAGAAGCAAAAATTATTATATATATATATATGTAGAAATATCTCTAAGCATTTTCTATATATCTCAGATAAATATATATACATCCCATGTCCTTACTTAAGATAATTACCATCAGAAGACAAACTACTCCTAGTCCTTTCTTGATGACTCAAAAAGAACACTCCTGAAGGTGTTTATAACAAAAAAAAAAGAACCTATACACATAAAAGTGACAGAATTAGGAGCCTCGGTTTTATTTGAGCTGACACACTGAAAACAGTTCATTTAGTCTGTATGTGAAGACATGGAAGAACATAATTTTTTATGCCTCAGCTACTTAGCCTTTAGACCCCCAGGGCACCAGGGTGTCTTTCAGGGCACTGGGTCAGACTTCAATGAGAATAGGAATCACTCTTCAGGTAGGTGTGACACGTACACTTATCTAACAGCAACCAAATGAGGAAAGACAAGATTTCAATCTCTTCCCTTCAATCTAACTCCAAACCAGCCAGAAGAGTAGGGTTTGGGCTTGTTTTTTGTTGTTTTGGGTTTTTTTTTTTCCAGGAGTAGTAGCACAGCTAATCAGTTGGCACAAAAAAATCTTGCTTTGGAAGGCTTGCCAGCAACAAGTGGTGCTCAAAAGCTCTGTAATGAGCCAGATATCAGTTCTCAACAACCTGCCCCAGGAATGACATGAATATAGAGCCAGAAGCAAAATAACACACCTCAAAATGACACACAATGCAAGTGATCTGAGGGCTGAGTGATCACTGACCACTACACAATGCCAGATACAAAAAGGAAACTCATCTGCAAATGGATCATCCCCAACCACAGCTGACACGCTGGATATGTGAAAAACAACTAAGGAAGTGCAAAATACTTCTTAAGTTTTTAAGTACTAGCAATGGGGGCTACAAAAAAAAAAAAAAAAAAAAAAAAAAAAAAAAAAAGATTTACTTTGTTTCCTAAGGTGGCTTTAAAGAATTCAGTGCATGCAGCTCTGTTACAGAAATTTGAGGATTATTTCACATCAAGGAACTGTAAAATGGTACTAATTTTAAAAGAGCGCTAAATAATGAAGTTTCCAGTGCTCAGGTCAATGCAGTAATAATTCATTCTGTCTGAACTGTTGCAATCAGGAATGCAACATGATGCCTTATGTCACAATTCCCCAATTAGTTTCATTCAGTATAGATTCACACTTCTGCTGAAGGGGTTGAGCCTGTCTCCTTCCCCCTTCCCAATTCCTGTCCCCTCTCTTGTGCTAGCACTAGCACTCAGGAAGACACATGATGCCACCTCCGTAAATATTACGTTCGGGGCATTAGTTTCTAACCAGATCAGTGGCAAATCCAGTTCACCTTGCAGCTGCAGGAATGTTCATGTCTGCTCAAGGGGGCAAGAATAAACAACGAAGGCTGTGCCCTTCAGTAGCAACGATGATTTATGCCAGTTAAATTGCTGTTGGATCCCCCGGGTAATGGTTGTCACAGAAAACCTTAACATGGAGCAAACAGACTGTTACCTGCTGTAGCTTTGCATAGGACCAGTGATGGTGATTCCTCAGCCACCTCTCACAGCTTCTTTTTCTGCCTGACACTTCATCTATTTTTCTATTATTTAAGCTATTCAGTTGCAGTAATAATAGTTATTCCAGCCTCATTAACTAAAGAGAATAACTGGCTATTGTCATCATTAAATCACTTCTTTTTCTTTTTTTTTAAATAGCCATGTTTCTTACAGTACTTCTTTCCCGTAAATTGATAGGACAAGTTTTCTGCTAGAATAGGATGTTGGCTTAATAATTATGGATTAAATCCCTGTCCAAATTAAATCAAAAGCATTTCTCTCTTATTGCATTGCCATTTCAACTAACCCATTGCTATTCAAATGCAAGTATTCTGCTAAAAGAACTCCAAGCCTCTATTGTTTTCTGTCTAGGAATCAGCATCCTTACTCATGCTGTAACTTCCCTGAGTCAACAAAGATTTTACAGTGCCTCTGACCTACTGTGAAGGGAGTTGTATTTTTCACCCCACAAGCACACAGATCTTCCCTAGCTGCCCTTACACTAATTTAAGGACACATGGAGAATTTGGCAGAGACTATTACAGTGCAGTGAATGGAACCACTGTAGTTAGTAAGGGCTTCAGAAGCAAGCCCATATTACAGTGTCATAATACAAACATATAACTAATTAACTAAATAATGAAGGGGAAACATAAAAACAGTTTCTTATGCCTGGGGAATTATAGACCCTAAGGCTCAAAGGGCAGCTTTAAGTGAGTATTCTTTGCTTTTGTTAAGACAGGTTGCTTTGTTTTAATATACATTTTATATTAAAATTAATTATAATGTATATTGGATTCTGTGGTTATAATTGGTATTTTCTGCTTTCTGTGTCACTCTCTCATTAGTTTCCTAAATAACAGAGAACACGCTTAGTCAGTTGGCATTTTCCAGTGTTTTAATTGCCTGCTGTGATATAATTATTGTGACATTTTGGGATGTTTTTAACATCCTGAATTAAATATTCTGACATCCCACAGAGCACTTCATGAAAGCAGTCAAACTGTATTAAAGTCGTTAGGAGTCTACAGTTGTCCTTTAATATTAGAATTATTTTTGACACAAAAAATGCATATAAAGTATTTAACAACTCCTATCTTATGTCAGTTTTCATCTTTAAAACTGTAAAATATTATTAGAATATAATGAGTAACTATGGAGCTCAAAATACTGCACCAATTTGTATTTTATTTTCTTTTTTTTTAAGTAGCTATCAAAGAATGCTACCTATGAAATCCCACCTGCAAAGCTTAATTTTTGGTGAATTCTCACAGCAAAATATGCTACCCTTATTTTAAAAAATAAAATAGATATTTTACGCTATTATTTCACAGCAATGGTTGTGAAATACTGTACATTTTAAAAAATTATTTTACTTGTCACAAAAAGTTTATGGCACAACATAAAATGCTTTGACTTTAAGATTAGACTTTGTTTCTGCAAACATTAATTGTTTAATGAATTAAACAATGAGAATTACATATGTCAAATAAAATTTTGTGAATTAGCTCCTAATAAGGTCCAAGAACACCTAAGAAAAAGATAAATTTACATAATAAACAGACATTTTCTCTCTCTTGGTCTTTTCAGCCCTGTTTCACAGATGGATTGGAATTTTCCTGGTACATGTTAGGAGAGTGAGGAAGAGGTTTTGGGAATCACAGAGCCAAAAAGGTCAGCTCCATTCAGCCCTCCAGTCCAGTCCCTTCTGTATCTACTTCCACTGATGCTGAAATGTGTAGGTCTTGTCAGGGACAGACAAAGAAGTCAGGAGACTGATGAGAGTTATATTGCACCCTGGCAATCTCCAACTAATACCTGATCCCTAAAGACTCATATGCTGGCTTGTGCACAGTGCTATATTAAATTGCACTACAGTCAAGCTAGAAAACTAGACAGACAGAACCTGACACTTAACTTCCCCCTGTGGAAGTGTGGCTTTAGGACACAAATTGCACCTGTTTATGAAATATACTTGAAAAGAACTAGTCAATGACTTAATACATACCTAATGTTTCATACCTAGCACTGATAATACTGAAACTAAAACAAAATCCTCAATTCATATTCTCACATTTCAAGGCCTACATAATGATATTTTTTTAACTGCAAATGTAATTAGTCTATAACACCAATCAACTAAATTTCAAAAGATTGTCTGAATTTTCCTATAATCAAAATTACAAATAAATGTGATACTGTAACACTGAAGCAATATTCCACAAATTTTAAATGCAATCTTGTATGTTTATACAAAAATACATTGGGCTATTAAGTGACCAAGAAACACCCTGTGCAAGATTAGTGACAGAACAAGTCTTCATAGGTTGTAGGAAAGACAGTAGTCGCTAGTTGTCAGAACTGAAACTAGAAGCGAGGAAGCAACAGCAAACAGCCCTGTACTATTGGCATAAGTTTGATAGCGAGAACAGAGAAAGTGAAGTTCTTTCTATTTCTTAGGTACACTACAGCAAAAACCTTCTAAGTCAAGTCAATTATCTGATACAGGTGAAGATGATGACAGCATTACTGAGTATAGTGTATGCAAAATTAACGTTCATCGTAACTTTAGTGAGAACCTGGAGAGAGAGATAATGGAGTTATGACTAGGGGACAAATCAGCAAGGATGCTACTTTTATGTATATCATTACTTGTCTTTTTTATTAGTTATAGCTTTACTTATACAAGCACTTATTTACTTTATATCTTTCTGATAGTACACTGATTCATATTGACTTGAGCATGCCCTAGCGTATTTACTACAATAAAATGCACGGAAACAATCCCAATTATATGATCAAAATCTTCAGTAACCCAGCTGACATTTAGTGCTGACACTCCATTGTTAAACTTCTATACAGAGCTGAGAGGTTTTTTTGTTGAAATCATATTTTCTAAGTCTTTAAAACACTTTAAATGAGTTAATTACAACTCCAAACAGCACATGTGGGTTTTAAGAACCATGAGGTTTGCACTTACAGGGTACTTGAGCAAATATCCTGTCAACTTAAGTGAAACTAGCTCTCTTGCAGAGCAAAAAGAATATGGAAACAAAAGAAATAACAGATTGCAAATAATATGGTTAAAATTAAGCTTATGTAAACTCTGTCTGCGTCTATAGCCAGGAGCAGATCAGCACTGGTCTTCTTTTACCCCAGTTCTGAATAATATTTCAATATAACATCAGTGCAAGCATCATCAACCCTATTGATCTTATTGAAGTCAAAAGTCCCTCTTACTTCATTTTACCTGCCGTTTGGCCAGGCATCTAAACTAACTGTGCTAAATGCATTGCCATTCAAGAGAGTATTTAAGTACACACTTCATGCAGCTGAACTGGACATAGACTTAAGCACCCATTTACAATGAGTATGGTAATACATGGCCCTGAATTTGCCTTCCTTTCTACTTGTAAACATTGCCAAGCATGAAGACAGTAAACAGATCACTGGAACAGGGAAAAGATTATCCAGAACAGTTTATTTAACTGTTCATTTTCAGGCACAAAATCTGAGGGGATAGAGTTTTTTAATTTGAAATATAGTCAGCTGGCATTGTACTCCATTGTTATGTTGTATTAAAAAACAAAGAATAAACCACTAAGTGCCAGAAGCAAGCCTTTAAAAAGGCTTCCCAAAAGTTTTATGAGATTTTTTTTTTGCAGGAATGCCTAGAAAAAAATATTTTTGTGTTTGAGTGTTGAAAGATGCTAAAATATTATCTCTTCATTAAGTTAGAAAATAAGCACCCCTCTAACCAAAAAACCTGAATGTTCTAGTCATTTCATTCATTACTTGCTCTGAGTTAGTATGGAGTTACTGTCATATACTTAACTTACATAGCTCTTTCAGATATATCAAAGTGATACCTGAGGTCATCAGTAAAATTGTATGCATGTTTCAACACTGTCAGCCAAGATATTTCGCTCTTAATAAATTATAATTGGATCATTATCTTTACAGAAGGAAAATTATATTTGGACCAGCTATGTTAGCATTTGAGTTCAATCAAAAGTTAGTGTTTTCAAGCCTGTGACCCACTTATCACTATGCTCCACTTCACATTACAGGGCTCTTTTAGAGGGCAAAAGCTGCATTATTTTCCAATGAAACTAAGCTAGAAGGTATGTGCCAGAAACAGACCCAATGGTGTCCATTTATAGAATCATAGAATGGTTGGGTTGAAAGGGACCTTAGAGATCATCTGTTTCCAACCCCTCTGCCATGAACAGGGGCACCTCCCACTAGACCAGGTTGCTCAAAGCCTCATCCAGCCTGGCCTTGAACACCTCCAGGGATGGGGCATCCACACCTTCCAGATAATTAGTCCATGGGGCCAGACTACAGCAAGTTCAAATTAAGCCTCCAAAAATATAAATAATGGGGACATAAGACATGATCACCAGACCTGGTCACTCTACAAGCTCAATGGGCAAAGCCACTTGCTGGTGTGAACATAGCTATTCTATCCAGAACAGTGCCATGGTGTTTAAATGTTCAAACTACTGAAAATCGAGATTTTTAAGATAAATCAAATGTGCTACGGTAACTGAAACAGATGGCAGTTTTTCTCTTCTTATGAGGTATATAATAATTCAGTACAATATCATGTCCTCCCTTGTCAATGGTTCAGCTTCTAACTCTACAGGTTTCCCAAAATATCCAGCGATAAGCCATGCCTGAGACTTAAGCTTCCAGGTTATCTCTGACAAATACTTCTTCTCAATGCATCTTCACCTCTTTAAATAACAAACCCAACAAGGTGATCCAAACTCCACTCCTGCGTCCATCTGCACGGACTTAAACCTTTCCCTCTCAAAGTACAACCACGAACCTGTGTGTAATTTGGGGGAGGAGGAGCTCTCCATCCTACTGACACTGTGACATCATGCAGAAAGGAACTTGTGATAAATTGAATAGGAAAGAGGGAGCTCAACTCTAACTTCCTGAATAGGACACTTCTCTTAATGTCAGGAGTACTCAGTGACAGTCTGCAGGTAGTTACAGCTGCCCTTACAGAAAGCGATCCCTAGCACTGCTTCTGAAAAAAAACCACTACAACTGCATTTTGCCAGGGGCCTAATCCTGTCGTGAGTATTAGGCATGCTCTGAGAATGCCTCCCGGACCAAGCTGCTTAGAGGATTTGGTAAAGAAACAGTTCCCAGATCGCTGCCAGACCAAGGGAGAACATAAGCAAGCTCCAAACAGCCTTGGACGTGCATAAAACAAAATTCTAGACACATTTGCACCTTTAAAAGCAAAGAAACAAGGGAAGTCATGTACATCTAGAATGAAGCTGCTACTGAGCAAGGTCTTTTTAGATTATATTTTAGGCTTCATGACCGTAAGCCCTTTATTTCAGCTACTACCTGATTCCTCTGATTTTGAGGCCTATGAGTACCTTCCCTACAAAAGAAACAGCAAGACCTTGGGAAAATAGAGAGAGGCAACTGCTCTGCCGAAACTAGAGCAGACTAACAGAAGGAAGTGTACACTGCAAGCTGCATAACTTAACGGGCTTTACCAAGGCAGCTTGAGCACTGGAAGCAAGTCAGTGAAATCACCCTGAGCGCCAGGCAGCTGTGGTTACAGGCCGTTTCCAGCCTCTGAGCAAGCTGGGATGGCTCTGTGCTCTGCTGCAGTCAACAGGCGCAGCATAAAATCAGTCCAGCAAAGAACTTTTGGTTTGTGCTTAAGTTCATAATTAGGAAAGTGAGTAAGTGCATGCTTGAAGTTAATCACCTACTTAAGTGCTTTCCTGAATTACAGCCATACACTGGTATAACCGATAACTATATCTTTACATAGACTCCATTTTATAATTCTATACAGAAGCAGAGAAGTGAAGCATTCAGATTAAAGGAAGGGGAATGAAGCTGAGTAAATTCTATTCATGCTAGTTTTGTTGTCTTTCTTAATGCTGTCGTACCAGTTTGACCTTTGTTGAGAAATCTTTTTGATTTTTGTCATTTGTGTTTCTGGAGGGAAAAACATTTCTTCCTTTCCCCTTTGCTTTTTGTTTTTCCTCATATTATAACAATTTGTCCCATTTCTTGCTTCTGTTGCTAAATAGATACAGTTGTTAGGTTTGCAGTAATTCCAGCCATAACTGTTCAGTGTATATGGCAGAGAGCTGTTTCCTGTCCCTCACCCTGGTGAAACAGCTTTCTAAGTAAATATTTACAAAGAAATAATTTGAGTACAGTTTAATTAAAATGTTAATTTTTAAAGAATGAGAAATACATAAAGTGGGTATGATTAAATCAAATTTAAAAAAAAAAAAAAACAAATAAGAAAACATGACCTAGAGCCAGTATAATCCTATTGCTCATTGTAAACAACAGAACATTTATTCTTGAAAATGATCATGCAGCACAGAATATTTTATGTTCACTGAATTAATACAGAAACCCTTACACACCTTCGTGTTTACTAACATTCTCCAACATACCTCATAGCAAGTGGAAACAATATTGTCAGCTATTCTGAAAAACTCCCAGTTTTCAGTAAATGGAGTTTATCCTGTTCACACCAAAATCGAGCCAGATGCAGCTATAACATCAGCAAGGGGACCTATTAGTCCAAAGTTTGATCTTCACTCTGAAAACATTGTTCACGTCATTAAATACTCACTGCTTTCATTTTAAGGATAGGAAAACCATCCCTGGGCAGATTATATTTCAGATTTGGTGTTACTCTTTTCTCCAGAACAAAAAATACCATATATAGACTCACTCTTGCACATTTTAAACCCAGATTTACTAAAAATTCACCTGTGAAAAAGTGTCAAAGAATGGCTACAAGATGACAAAGGAAATAATTATTTTGCAGATACAGATCTTTGCCCAGTCACAGATTTACTAACAAAACATGACATAGACTGTGTACAAAAAGTTCAATTGTCATAATAGGACTGGTTATAACTCTAAGCTTGAGTGATCAGGTTAGACAAAAATAACCTTTGTGTTCTGTTTTCTAATCTGAAATGCAGCTCTTTTAGAAGAAAGAAAAAAGAGATGCTGATTCACAGCCCTTATTTGGGGAGTGATTAGATTGTGTTTAGCATTATTCAGTGCTTGTACTGGGTGAGTATTTGAATATTTTTTTCCTTTGCTCTCATTCTTTTGAAGATGGCACATTAAAGTTTTTTGATTCTGGTTTGGTTTTTTTGTTGTTGTTTTGGTTTTTTTAAATATATATGCTGATACTGCCTACAAAGCCCACAGTATGTGCTGGAGAGAGGAGCGTGTTCGAGGCAACTTAGCAGATCCTCAGGCAACCTTTCCATAAATTCCAGGATCCTTACTCCTTTCCACAGAGAGAAACAAGATAACTACCAGATCACTTAACATTTTGAGGAAAGGTAATTTCTAAGGCATTATTTCTCAAGCAAGCTATATAAAAATGAAACTAAAAGCTCACTAAAATGAAACCTCAAGAAGCTTACGTATCTTGGGGGTTCATGTAGCTTGTACCAAAACTATTTCCTTACAACCTTTTCCCCTAGCTACTCTTGCCTGTCATTTATACAAAGAAGCAAAATTTGTTCTCAATTTACAGCAGAAAAAACTTGTCATAACGACCGTTTCTTTATATACATTTTGCTTTTGTATTTTATTATCAAAGTCCAAGGTTTCATTTCTGTGAAACAAATAAAATGCATCCCAAATAATACACACAGTACAAATTGGCCATAGAAGTGGTATAACAATATTTAACACTTAATGTTGAACTCTTCATATCAAGATGTCCTTGGGCAACATTGATTTGTCACTGGGTCACATGCTGTATAAGACTTTGTTTATGACAATTTTGATCAGAAGTACTCAAATTTAACAAACAATCAGGCCACAGATGGCAGTTAATCTAGTCTTTGACTAAATTAATTGCTTTCGTAATTGGGTACACATGGAGCTGTTTAAACATTAAGCACAGTGCTCTCAGGTATCTTTAACAAGAGAAAGTATGGCTGTTGCAACCAAATGCTTTGAGCAGCTGAGAATAACAGGAAAGTGTGTGTCATAGGAAAAAAACAGAATGCTGTGACTGCATTTAGCTCTGCAGAGACAAGAAAAAGCACGATTACAACTGGCACGTTTGGTTAAATCTGAGAAATGTTTTGCAATTGCACAAAGGTAGTAAATTTGTTACCGTTATCCCCTCACTGGACACAGAATTAGCTAAAATGTTTGGGAAATAACATGTTTTATCAACACTTTACCAACTGATTATCCACATATGAAAATAAGGGGAGAAGAGTTTTAGTTGCTACTTGCACCACATTTCCAGTGCTAGAGTGTGCAAACCTTCTTGAAGTTCTCATGTATCTGATAGACCCTTTGTGGGGAGGATGATGATAACCAGTGTGAAAACACGACAGCTGTGTTAAGGGAAATCTGATAAGTACTAGAATACCAGGGAGTGGGAATTTTGTACTGGTGAATTTGTACACTTACATAGCACTTAACAAGTTACTTGTGTATCATAGCAAGTTGTGCTGACCTTGACTGTTTTCTACCTGACAGGCCAAGTTCTGTCTTAGCTCATCAGGTAGTTTTGGGGAGATCACTTTTCACATACGCACAAGCTCCTGTCTAGCAACCTACAGAGATCACAAGAATTCCCCAGCATCATACCAAGTTCCTGTCTTGCAGGCCGCACCTGGTAAGGCTACACCAAACAGAAAAGTATCTTCACTGAAAGTCCTAATATTTCTGAAAGCACAGTGAAAATTCTGTCACTTAGACTCTATTTATATCCCAATATGCTCTTCCTATTGTTTCCTTTTCTACAAAGGAAATGCAAGATGTTTTAAAACGTAATATTTTCACTGATATGACACATTGGTCCTAGCAGTGAAAAGATGCTATTTATTTCCAATAATCTGTTGCCAATAATCATGCAAAACAGTTGTACAAGGTCAATGTGGAAATGGAGCTGAAGTTTATTTTAGAAGTAGCACTCCATGTATAGAAGTAGCACTCACAGGGGACAAGGACACTGCAGAGGAGCTTAATGAGTTCTTTGCATCAGTGGTGGAGGTAGGAGAAGCTAGGGAGATTCTTATGCTGAACCCTTTATTTCTGGGAGGAGGCAACTCGGCAGAGTTGTCTGAAACCAAAGTAACTATGCAAGAGCTATGGAACAAGTTGCTAAAATAAACACTAAAAATAAATCACCAAGATCTGAATATTCACTTGAGTTCTAAAAGAATTCCAGACTGAAACAGCTGAATTACTAGTAGAAGTGTATGACCTCTTATAACAAGGATATGAAAAGTACTCAGTATAAAATGTTGCCAACTAAATCTGACAAAGCGGTAGTACAGCCTTGACTTGTACACCATACACAATATTTGTGTAACACTTGAGTCTATGGTTAATTTTTTATTTTTAATAGTAACACACTACAGTTAAGATAAGAGTCCCTACCTTAAAGAACAAAACATTACCAGCTCTCACACTTGCATTACAAACTCTGTTATTTCTTTAAGCTCAAAACTGTAGAATCAGTGAAGACAGGAGCCTCTTGGCTATCTTTGAAAGAAATTGTATACATAATACTGCAGAAAAGGTTGAAAACATACCTTGATTTTCTTGCCAGAAAGGCAAGAAAAATTGCACAATGGAAAGCAATACAATAGAGAGACTGGATGGAGAAGGAGTATGTCTGAATCACTGTGGCACTGTGCCCAAACTTGAAGGAGCAGGATCCCAGCATTGCTCTGAAGTGGTTATAGCACTTTCAGATCTACACCAGCTTCTTAGCCATCTTGCTCTGCACTGTGAGGAGGCATTTCCAGGGACTATAGATATCTAGCTGTGAAAACATCCTTCAAGGCAAATGGTCGGAACTTAAATACTTAAACAAGAGGAAGAAAGGGAATAAACAAATGTTTGGGGTTTTAGAGGAAGTGGTATTGCTTAACATAGAGAAGAAAAAGACTAATTCTGTTTGCATCTGAACCCATGAATACTTGGAATGAAAAAGGCCTTTCCAGGGATGATCAAATTATGGGAAAGGACAACAGCAATGTTATGCTTTTTCTTATGATGATCTGCAGTATATCTACTCTGCCGTCTGCTTTTCTCAGCAGGAATTCAATGAGGAACTGTTCAGACTGTCATATTCAGCCTACTGTGACTTCATTATTTTATTAGTTGAGGGGATTTTTTCATGTAGTCCCAAGAAGGAATACTTAATGTGAATCGGTAATTGTTCTGTTAATTTGTTTGAACTAACCTAATACAAAAATAGTCTTTATCAATTAATATGAAAATGGTCAGACAATGTAAGAAAATAATAAAATCAAGTTTAAAGAAGATACTTGAGAAATAACATGAACAAAATAAACCTTCCATGCGTTTGATTTTAAAATCTAAGTATGAAAAAAGGTACAATAAGAAAAAATATCTTGGTTATGTTGAATTAACTGCCTTTGCAAAATAGGAATGCTGTTTTCAGTCCTTTTGCAGCACTACTGAGATTGATTAAAACCACATGAAAAGATACCTATTGAAAACCAGCAGAAAAAAACACAAACATTTCAAGAATGTAGTTATGTGAAGGAATATAAGGCCATAGCAAACTAAACCCTGCAGCACTGGTCTAGCTAATGAAATAGTTGCATTTCAAGAATAACCAGGTACTTATTTTCAAATTATTTGAGGTCTGAAAAATCATGTTCTCTGTTTGTTTTGCTAAAAGGGTGGTGAATTTAATCCACAATGTTCCACCTCTCTTTTTCTTCTACTTTTTTTTTTCAATTAAAGATGTTTAGCTTGAAAATGGAAGGGACTGAATAGGTGGGAAAGGAGGGAGAAAGGAGTTGAGTGGGGGATTCAGAAGATAACCCAACTAAAACCACAGACAATTCAGTAAAGAGAAAGGTTATACATAAAATTGGCAAGATGAAGCTTATAGATGTAAAAAAAATAGTTGTTCTAAACCAAACCATTAAGAGCTCTACTTGAAGAGGCAATAACTCTGCAAGTGATGTTACAGGAAATAATCTGCTTTACTCAAGTGAGCAATGAGCCACTCAGTCTCATTTCCTACCACCTGCCATGGTGGATGCTGGTTAGGTTGGCTATAAAATTCCAGGCTATACTGGAACCCACTGCTGGAAACAGCTGCAAAGGGCCCCAAAACATGAATTTCTGCAGTATAAACAAAAACCAAAAGTCTGTTACAGGCATACACCTTCCTCCTCCTAGAATCACACACACATCCACTCCTGGGGAGATACTAGAGACCCAGGAAGTGGTACTCCACGCTCTGCTTCCCAGGCAATGACTATTGGAGCAGCCAGCTTGTGAACTGGGTGTTGCTTATGCGATACTCTCCCTCTCTATTTAGACTGCAATCCTTCTGGGAGAAGGACCCACATCCTCAGGGTGATGCTCCACGTGTGCTGTACCTATTCACATGCCACGTTGGTGCTACTGTCATACAGGGAAACCCACGCAGTGTGAGATTCCACACGAGTAGTACTGGCAGAAAAAACTTCCTCCTTAGGTTAAATGATAATTAATCTGTGGTCTGCAGCAGAACTAGAAGCCCTTGTATTACTTAGCTTCAGTGAGTACTTAGCTAGTGTAATTGTAAAAGTCATTCATGAAGACAGTAAACAGTTCTTTGTCTTTTCAATAATAGCGTAAGTTTGGATTACCAGTGCATGCTCTGATGGCTGGCTCAGTATTTCATGTCTATCTATCTTTAATATTAAGCTGCAATTAGTGATCTATTCTCTCTGGGTTTAATAGCAGTATATTTTCAGCTGCAGAGTTGCTCTGGTGATGGCATACTTAAATGACTTGGCCACTTGGGAAACTTCAGAGAGAGTGAGTGACATTACTCAGCTGTGTGGAACATAGGATAACAGTTTAAATGGAAGGAAAAAACAGACATATTTGATAGATAGCACTATGGAGACACCATTTAGGAGTATATATCAGATTTTACCTTCCCTCTAAATTTAATTTTAATAGTCAAATAATGACATGTTAAAACAGCAGTCTAATCTACAGAAGACTAATTTGTTATTTTTTGGCATTTCAAGCTGGCTCCTTTCACTGCCTCCTTATGCCAGGCAAGTACTGAAATATAGGATATATCATCCTCTTAAAAGCACTTTAAGAATAATAAATGTTTTAAATTAGTACTGAACAAAAGTTGCTACATTTCTAGTTGCAAAATATTCTAATTATTTTTGTGTAAGCTAAAACTATAGAGTCTTTCATGTAGTTTGCATATTAACATTTGATTTCACCTTACAAGCCTGTGTTGTTTAAAGCCCCATATTTTCTACCTTACTGTGCACTGAAATGTAGCTCTGCTTTGAGGACTGATTCTGTAAAGTAACACTTTGGATTCCGTACACACAGCTCACCACAGATTGTGTGATTTCTTTTCTAGCTCTAGGGGTTTGTCTAAATGTAATGCAACCTTTATACCTGTGTGCTCTTGCATAGCAGAACAGGTGTGATAAGATCATGGCCCTTTGGCCACAGCATCATTAGACCCTTAGCCTCTAAACAGTAGTGATAAACAATGAACTGAAAATAACGTATGAAAATTTCATTGTGTATTCTAAAATGGTGTAAACTGAAAGCTCTATTCATCTTTTACTTACCCAGGTAAAATGTGCATCTATTTTATGAACATTTACTCTAGAGTTTTATTATAATGCTTGTTTGTTATAAACAAAGGCTAGTTTGACACATGGAAGTGACTTCTCTATTAAATTAGCTAGTACAGTTAAAGAAGATAGGACATGAAGAATGTTGGTGTTCTTGAAAGCTTGTCTGCTTTCTGCTATGTCAATTAGATGGTCTGATAAGAAAACATGTGCTCAGATACAAACTTTGCTTTACCTATTTAGATCCTCACAGCTTTAAGAGCACCACTGCTAGAACATACGATAAGAAGCATTTTCCCATTTTTCTACCTTCCTATACAAGGGATAAAGATGTTTGTGGAAAGTGGTCATCTGGCTGCAATCATCATGTTTCATTTACTTAGATTTAGGTCAATAACAGGGGCACAAATATAACACTGACTTGACTGGCTTAGTGCTGCCTTCCTACGTGAGGAGAGCTTCTTCACTTCATTAATTTCCTGGTACCTTTTTCTAGGTAGAGATTCAAGGAGCAGGTTTTGGCTAAAAATGTTATTGTGCACTTAGAAATTCACCTTGGCTAGCTTTCTATTAACCTGTGCATTGATGCAGTTGTGCACATATACTGGAAGACAGCGATACCAACTGGTGCTGATGAGATTCACAAAAGCAGACCCTGTAATTTGGGGACAGTGGTACTTTTCATTGTGTATATTGCTGAATTACTCAGTCTCTGAACACCAAATATTATACCCCAAGATTTCAGATGTAAAAAAGTGCCATCTCTTTCTTAATCTGCAAGATACTTGGTATTAAATTATAGCTTTTCACACATCCCCATTTGTAAACTATTTTGAATTTTATAGGAGCACAGGGAGATAAAAGGCCTAAATCTTACAGATCTTATTTTTTCCTGGTGATCCAAAAGCCAATAGGTAGACCTGAAGTTGCCTGACTTTTCTGCCCTGTTAAAAAGATAATTCTTTTGCCTGTATGTGAAATGGAAACTTCTCCAATTGTTACTATTTGAGTTTGAGCTTTCTTTTTTCCCGACAGAACTGATGACAATGCAAGGAAATGTTCTGGGTTTAATTTTCAAGGCTCACAGAGCCCCTAACCCAGATGTCTGCAACTAACGGTCAAAGATTTTAGCCATTTTAAAAATAATTCTCTTTTTTTAAAGATATTTTTGTGTAACTTCACACTGATTGAGGTTGTTATGAAAACTTGAAGTCTAAACTATTAGATTAGGTGTAGTCTTTTCACGTGGGCTGCAGTGCTTGTCACCACAGGCAGGGAAGCAGAAGGTAACAGGATGGCCCCTCTCTCACAGTTCTTGCCATACTGCACTACAGCTGCTGGTCCAGCTTCTCCTACTGAAGGTTACCTCTCTCCTCCACTGGAGGAAAAAGAATAGACTGTGTATCAAACTTAGAATGGTGGAGGTATCTGCTGGCAGTAGGTGAAATAGTGGGTAGAGCAGTAATGCCTCAAACCATATGAATCCAACTGCAGTGACAAAATAGTTATCATTCCCTATCTTTCTGCGCTTACCTCTGTTTTGGAGGTTGCCAACCTATTCAGCCACAGTGTTTTTCAGTACAGTGTATCAGTTTAAATATCTGAAATTCATGGTATTCTAGCTGATGAGATCGTGCTCATGCCAGACTCTCACAAAACCGCTATCTGTGCTGGCAGTCCACTCATCACAGCCTGAATCTAAGGATGAGATTGTGCTTGAAAAATTCTGTTGCTACTGAATAGTTGTACTTTTCTGGCTTCTGAATGCAAACTCTGCTTTATGCAGGTAACTCTGGAGCAACTTAAATACTTTGTATGAATGTGCCTTTAGGAGTGACAAAAGGGAATCTGCCTTCAATGCATGAATAAAAGCATATGTAGATCGCTGAACAGAGCTGGAAGGTTTGTTTCTCAGAGCTTCTTCTACAGAAGCAATGTGCTAAGTCCCCTTGCATTTTTTGAGATTAAGTCCTTAATGGTCAGTGAGGAAAAAATTATAATTTAAAAAAAAATGAAAAATGGCCTATATAATTGATTGCTTAAAATTACATTTTTCCTACATCTGACACTGCAAAAGAAAGTGATCTTATGAGCATCTCTGAATTCTTTATAATGTGCTAAATTGTTAGAAAATGGATGTTGCAAACAGGTTTAAGTAGTCATGCATCGGCAATCTAATATTCACACTACTTTCTAAATAACCATTATCCAGTTTGGCTAGATCCTGAACCTAAACAATCACATTAATGTTTATGGTGAAACCTCCTCCAGTGTTATTTTTTTTTTTACCCTTCTATTTTCTGCTGTGGTATATCTTTCAAGTATGAATGATTCTCTGCAATACTCATAAAGCCATCACACAATTCATCACTCAACTCTTTCTATCTTACAAACAACACTGACAATTTCCAGGTTTACAAATTGCATTAATGTGAGAGAGAGAGCTCACCGCTTCAGGATGTATTCAGTCCAAGAGAGCATCTGTGAAAGGCTTACTACAGGGTTTTGACTGTTCAAGTTAGACTATTTTAATTGCACTTCATCCTTACCCCCAGTTTCCACAAAGCAGTACTTATGTGACAAAGAGCCATGCAAAGCTGTCTGTACAGGAGTGAATTTCACCTTTGGGGATTAATTATAAAGAGGTTTTGGTGATGAACAATCTTGCAATATTTCAATAAGATAGTTAAATCTCCCCAAAGTGTGTTCAAAAAAATTAATTCAAAATATCAGATTTTGATGGGGTTGTGGTATCAAACCTTAAGCATCTGTGACTATTTTAATTTCTCTTTACACCCAAATTATTATAAGATGAAACATACAGAAAGAACAGCAGTAATAATTCCTGTAGCTTCAAACAAAATTGTACTGGACTTTGCCTCCAGAGCCATTTCTAAGTAACTGACTCTCTGATCCCATAAAAAATTACCTTGCATAGGCAGCTGAAATCAACTAAATTGAAATTATCCCTCACTGCTCCACCTTCTGCCCTCAATCAGCCTTGGAGTTTTGATGCAACCCTTGTTCAGAAAAGTGGAATCATTTCTATAAAATCAAGTACAAATTCACGCAAGAAGTGATCTCTTGGCTGGAAAGTAATATTCGTAGAGAAAAAAAAACCATTACAGCTAACTGTAACTAACTACCCCTGATGGTCTGACAAAGCTGGATCCTTGGGTTACCTGGTTTAGTTTTAAGTTTGGAAGAATAAAACCTCTCAAAGGGAGGGAGTGGTTCAAAACTTCATCTCTACAGCTAATCTGATGTCTAGGCAGTATTTTCAGAAGGCCTAGGAGTACAAAATCTAGCCAACTATAAAAATTCAGTTTGAAATTCTTTCTTTCCCCTTTCTTCCTGCTCCCTGAAAGTTGCCCACCAACTTTGTCAGACAGGTTTACTTCTCTTTTCTTTCATGCATGGAGAAGTCTCTCAAACAGGAGGAACACTGAAACTAAACAAAAAGTGTGTTAAATTAACAAAAGCAGGGGTGGTGTAGTTTCTTCTCTATTCTTTATTTAATCATAGACATCTCAAAATAAAACTCTTCAGATGGAGGGCATTTGTGTCCCTACAAAACTGATTCATGTCGGACAACCTCAGGGATTCAGATAAATGAATAGTGTTTAAAATTCCTGTGTGCTGAATTCATTAAGCTCAATTAGGTGTTTTACAGAAGTGACAAAGTTTATTTTTATGAAATTTCTTTACAAAAAAAGATGTGACCTGCCATCTGTTACCAAAGTTTTGTTCATTCCACTGGAAGCAGAATTGTTCTTCAGGGCCATGCTCTACAGGCAATCCCTGCATATGTCCTTCACACACAAAAAAAGAACATTTTTAAGAAGTTCAGAAGGAAATATCCACCATGGAAGGTTTGCAGGAGAAGCAAATGCATGACAGATTATTTTTTTAAGCCTATTTTGTGGCAAAAAAATATTTTTAATGGAGGTTATTACATGTTCAAAACAGATGCATTCTATCCAAATAAGGTTCCATTTTAGCTTGTGTGGGCTTTGACAACACCTTACTGGAGTTGCCTTGTTTTTTGCTCTTTCTCTGAGACAAGGCTGGTAATTTTTGTTGGTGTTTGGAAGTCCAGTGCAAATGAAAGAGTCAAGGTACTCACTACAGATCTGAGATGAAGAAGGAGGAAGCCAGGAGACTGAGAAGCTGCTGCTTGCTAAGTAGTGCTGGCTGCTGTGATGAAAAGCTAGAGGAAGCAATAGGTTGCCTTTTCAGCTGCACTTCCAGTCTTGCCATTCTCCTGAAATGCTCCACTGAAATGTGGTAAGGGCTCCGTTCCCAAATAGCCCTGCTTCTGGTTGCATTGACACTCTACAGAGACTCGTAGAGGGACAAATGAGTGGGGAACAGCTTCCTGTTCTTTGTTCAAGGTTGAAGACCCTCTGCAGCTTTGATGCAGGATCTTTGTTATTAACTCTGCTCACCACTAGCACAAGAAAAAAAAAATTGTGTCAAGGTAGGAGTGACACGATTCTTTCCAGAATTGGTCCTTTGACCCTTATGGGGGGAGGGTGGGGAGAAACAAGGGTGTCTTTTCTATGGCCTTATTAAATGCTGTTTTCTATCACAACCTGCAAATAGGCACAGAAAATGCCATTTCTTGCTGACATAACACACCTACAAAGACTGTTCAGAGGAGGGGAGCACAGGGGAGGAGGTGGCACTCAGAGATGCACCAGGATTTGAGAAAACAGCATGAACTTGATTTTTCTGTCTAGGGAATTCAGGACTGCTAATTGCTCTCTTGTAAGGCATGGGTGACATTAGTCATGTTAGATTGGTGCTGAGGGATGCAGTGAATCCAGAGGTACAGCACGAGGGTGACTGTGTGTGCAGAGCAGGGAAACTGGCTCTCCTGGTGGTTGTCAAACGCTCCAAGTAAACCAACCTGACATTTGTGTGTTAACTTTCTTGAGTTATCTTAATCTGACTGTAGTTCTGCAGTCATTCGTAGGTCAATAGTAAGCTTTCTCAGGCGTGCTCCCAGATACTGAACTAAACTGACTTGCTCCCAGTTGCCATGCTGGTCTTTCTCAAAGCAGGGGCGGGAGGTAACACTGAGTTTTGTGTGATGCTGGCTCCCAGCTCACCTGCCTGTCTGACTCTATGGGATCAACACCCTTCAGAAAAGTAGGCTGAAAGCAAAGCCGTCAAAAACAGGCTGGTGAACCCAGCAGCAGTTCAGGGAACTTTGAAACGAGTTGAGTTTGGCGAGCTCGTGTGGAAGGCGTCACGTTGTGCCTTCCCTCTAATGACAGCCGCGTCCACGCCGGTGGCAGAACAAGGGAAGGAAGGGGCACCGGGCTGCCGCGCCGAGGAGCAGCCCCAGGGTCGGATGTGGGCGACGAGGTGGCAGAGGCCGCGGGGGGAGCGTGGGCCAGGACGAGCCCTCTCCCGAGAGCCCCCCCGGGCAGAGCCCGGGCTGAGGGCGAGACCGGCGCCGGTTCCTGCCGCCCTGTGAGCGCAGCGCTGCCGCCAGCCCAGCCGTCGTGCCGGGGGGCGGGAGGCGCGGGCAGACCCGCGACGTGGGGGCTCGGCCGTTGCGGAGCCGTTGTCTCCCCAGTGGGGAAAGCTCCGGGAGCGGCTGCCGCTCTCCGTCCCGCAACGAACTACGGCTCCCGGCGTGCATCGCTGCCGCCTCGCCGGGCCGCTCCGGAGCAAGCGGCGCGCTGCCCTGCGGGACTTGTAGGCCGGGGGGCACCGGTGGGACGCGGGGCGGTGGCGGGGAGGACGAGGGGGTGGCCTCTTTCGGCCCAGTTACCGAGCGGCCCGTTGTCTGCGGGGGAAGAGCCG
>WKFP01014806.1:1463384-1510710 GCA_011057875.1 Pterocles orientalis | reverse complement strand
GGGTCCGTGAGGGGAACAGGGTGGCGAGTCGGCGAGCAGGGTCTCCGCGGGGGGAGCGGGTAAGGCTCCCTGAGCCTGGGTCTCGGTGGGCGGCGAGTGGGGGGGAGCGGGGATGGAGCAGCGGCTCCAGCGGCTGTCTTGGAGGGCGGAAGCGGAGCCGGGGTCTGGGGGGAAGAGCGGAGGTCCTCGGCCGCTTGCAGGCAGCGAGGGGTGGGTGTTACGGCTTCAGTTGGGGCCGCTCGGTCCCTCTCGTCGCCGCCGGCCGATAGGCTTTCTGGGCTCGGGTCCTTTTGTTTCGGCTTCTCACCGTTCGCGCGGTGAGTGCCGATGGCTGCCCCCCTCCTCTCCTCCTCCATCACCAGTGCCTGGGGGGCGGAGGGGGGAGGGACCCCGCCTCTGCCTCTGTGTGTATGTGTGTGTGTGCGCCTTTAAGAGGGAGCCGCTCCTGCACTGACGGTTGGGATTTGAAGTTTTCCCTCCCCCTCTGGAAGTTGTCATGGCGACGGCAGTTCTCCCCTCGCGCGTCAAGCCCCCCCTCCCGCCCCCGGGGCTGCCCCGGTGGCTCTCGCGCCGAGAGGGTCCGTGTCCCGTCGTCCCCCCCGGTCATGTGACTACCCCGCGTCTCGGGGCGGGGGAGCGCGGTCCCTGGAGGCCCCTCGGCGGCGTTCCCGCGCGGGGAGAGCCCCCTCCACCCGGGCGGGTGCCCGCGCCGCGCGGCCTGACGGGTTAACGGCTCGCTCGCGCCTCTGCCCGGCCCCCTGCCCCTCTGCTGCGGGCGGCGGGCAGGCGGGCTGCCCGCGCGGGGTGCTGGCATCCGGGACGTGTGCCGCCGCGGTCTCCGGGCGGGGGGCGCTCTGGTTGGGTGGTTTGGGTTTTTTTTGTTCGAGAGGGGTGAACGCTTTGATGGCAGGAACTGCTTATTTGTGTCGTTTCAACAGACGTTCCTCTTCTTAAGGAAATAGATAAAATTGTTGATCTTCGAGTAGTGTGCTAGTGTCAGTGCTGATCCTCCCTGATGGCTGAGCGGTGCAAACGCATCCAGCAGTAGCTGGGAGGATAAGCAGCAATCCATTCAGTGTCTCTGCATGTGCTGGAGCCGAGAGCAAAGTAAGAAGTAAATATCTAACAAGTAGGTACACTTACAATTACAGTGATTAGCTTTGTCCGGATTTGTGGGGTATTTACATATTTTCAGTAACCTGGTAGCTTCTTCATGCACACGTGCTGCTTGTTCTTGCTGTGTTTCCCCAATAACACTTTCAAACACCTGTTCGAACACCTGCATATATATTATGATACCTTGCATTTTTTTAATCCTTTAAGTTATAATATTGTTTAGGAAAACAATGTTTGTGTTTTTCCATATGCTAATACATTGTGTAAGACTTCTTGTGGAAGGAATAAAAGTCTACTTGGCAATTGATGGCTGAAGGGACTGACTTACAGATGGTAGTGGTATGCTGTCAGGTGTATTCCGGGAACAGTTGCACAGCACGACCAGCACAGACAGGGACTGCAAAGAAATGCAATGAATGCTCTGTAAGACAAAATGTCACCATAATCTGCTGGGCAGATCTGTTGTGTTTAGGGGACTTCCTCAAAGTTCTTCTTTGGAGTGTTCTTTTACTGGGAATTGCAAAGTGTAAAACCACATGAGAATTGCTTCTTAAACTGATTGCACTGTGGTGTTGCTTCGTGCTCAGTTTTATTTTCCTTAGAACAAAAGTTAATTAGGGTATGATTTCCTTCTATGTCCATGATGCAAAATTCAGTTAATAGAAAAAAGCCCCAGAATGATTAGCAGCTTCTAAGGAGGAAGGACATTGGTTATGGTTTAATAGTCAAGAGCTATCTCTGTTAAGAACTGTTAGCTGGGATGCTTATTAAGCAGCCCTTATCTGAGTGAAAGTGTAAACAAAGTGGCAAGAAAGTGAGTAGTCAGGATAATGGAGGTAGAGTACACTTAACAGGTTTGGGTTGGTTGTTGTTGTGTTTTGTTTTTTTCTTTACTCCTTTGAAATTACAGCATTAAATTCTATAAAATAACCTCCTACACTAGCTCAAATTAACTTCCAAAGTAAAAATGGTTAATTGTTTTCACTTGGCAAAGTATTCCCAAAGATTTGAAGAGTCAATAGAATTAGTATTAACTGGGAGGTCTGAACAGTTGTCTGGTTGATGGCAGAAATGGCAACATGGCATGAGGAGGAGTGGTGAATATGATGGATTTGGCATAGCTTATTTTTTCTTTCTCCACCTTTCTCAAGAATTGTACACTTGCAGCAAAGTGAGGAAAACTGTGTTAAAGCCCCTGATTTTTGTCAGTCTTAAACCAAATAAAAACCCACCACCAACAAAAAAACCCTCTGATCATTCTACCCTTAGGATTTTTTTTAGTTAAAAAACATGTTGAAAGGTGATATGGTTCTCTGGACTGTCTCTTGTCAGGCATAAGTCCAGAGAGCGAAGCAAGAAAGTAGGGACTCCTTGGACATGTATTTTTTCAGCTAAACCCTTAGGATGAGTAACTTTATTTTTATGTCTTCTATCACTTACCATATTGAGACTAGATTTGATCTTTGCATTTCAGTGATATAGTCACTGGAGCACTTTGAAATTTTTTTTATTTGTAAAGGATTCATCATCCACTTAATTTATGGAAATAGTAAACTGAGACAGATACCTCCGAGACAGTGATTGCCTAGCTTGAAGCTCATAGTCAACAGATTTTTTCATATCCATAGCAGTGACACAGAGATAGTACACTGCAGGCAACTAAGTACTATTTGCTTGAGGGTCAGTTACAGTTAGGGACTTCTGCTCAAGGGACTCAAGTGCTGAATTGTTTGTTTGTCAAAACCTGGTTGCAGACTTGAGTATTTGTATGGGCTTTGGAATTGAAAGCTTGGGTTTTGCTAGCCTATGACTTTAATTTGACCTGTGGAGTATGATTTAAAGTCTCAGGTCAAAATGTTCAAGCATTTAAAAAATTTGAGAAGAAAAACAGTGATAAAATTTCACTCTGACCTTACTGAGAGTTCTGTTTGGTATCTAAACATACTTGAAGGTACAAAAGACTTCATATTGTAAATGAATGGAATATATTCACAAATTCTGAATAGATGTTCAGTACAAAATGGCTATTCAGATGGTAATCTTTGTGTGTGTTTTTTGAACACAAACATTCCTTAGATGCCTAGACTTGTGCTTATGGATGTACCTAACTAGATGCTCTTAGAAGGCACCTGAAGATCTTGATTCTGTTGGTGTTCTTACAGCATGCATAAGACATGCTAACAAGTACTGTATATAGCAGCACTCACTGGTATATTTTGTCCTAGGTACAGTCTTTGTGACATAACTAACAAACAAAATACCCTGAATTCTGTTTATGGAAAAATGCCAAGAAAGCTCAGAGTTGAAGTACCTAACTTAGCCAGCAACTGAGGTCTGTGGTGGTTTAAATTGGAAGGTATTTTATAGAGGTATCAGAATGGTTAAAAATTGCTCTTTGATTAAAACTTTGTAATGAGAATTGGTTAAATGAATTCCACTGGATTGAGAGGCCTTGGTAGTTTGAAGCTATAAAAGTCTAGATTCATTCTGTGGTCAGTCTTAAGAAAAGCAATTTATGCAGTTTTTCCAAGCAGTCATCGATCCCACTGACTGATTTCATTTGAACTTTACAGGTAGTGTTTGCAAGTACATTGAGTCGCCATAACTTTCATGAATAGGCGTGGAGGAGACACCTAGTAATAGCTGGGGTGCAAGAAGAGGCTTCAGCATGAGCTGGTGCTTTTTACTGTTATCAGGGTATGCTGTCAGTAAAGTTTGGAGGAGTAACTTGAGGCTTTTTAATGGAAAGTGCCAGGTAACTCCAGTCGTGAAAGGTGAAATCTTCTTGCTAGGGCCTTGTGTTGTATTGTGGAAACATAAGACTCTAAATCTTTTGTTGTAAAAATGTAAGTTTAAAATATTGTCTCAACTACTTTAAAAAAATACATTGCTATCTGGAGGAAGGGAAGGGTAAAAGTTTTGCTGTTTCTCAGCTGTAGCTCAAGGACACATATTTGACAGGAAATAGCCTTGGTATTGCTTTCTTATGAGAAGTGAAATTTGATCAAAGTGAGAATCCATTTTTGTAGGCTTGTGAAATCTAACATACAAATACTCCTTTAGTCTTGTTATATTTTTTCAGTCTTTTTGCTTTAGACTGGGATACATTGGTGCATCTAATTCTGTTTAGATGAATCAGGATTTTTAACTTTTTTTAAAGATTTTGGAACTTCTGCTCTAGCTTACTGTTTTGAGAGAGCTGTCTCTCAAGTGCATTTTCCAGGAAGAATTCCCCCTGCCCCACCCCCTGACAAACAAAAGACTTGTAGCTAGTGCATTTGGTGTTATCCCTATGCTTGCAACACTCCTGCATTAACTACGTGGTCTCTTTTATTTCTACAGTATGCAGAAGTGTTTTCACTTTCACTGTGGCTGTAGGTAGTTCACAGTAGGTTAGTGTCACTTTTTTGTAATATTGCTGTGGTTGTAGGTGATTTTCTATAGTTGCCACAGTAGTAGTGGCAGAACTAGTTATTTTACTGTACATCTATTATGTAGTTGTCTATTTGCTAGTGATTGTTTTGATGGCTTTATTACCTGTCAAGTCACTAGTAGACTGTATGCAAGAATTATTTCAAAATGATACCTACTTTGAACTGCTTTAGACAGCAAACAAGGTTGCTATGGCAGTAGTGCCATCATCCAATATGATGGGCAGTAATACTGATGTAAGGTGTTCCTGTGTATCTGTTATGCCTTGAGCTGTGATGTGAAACTCTTGGTGAGATTCCAGGGTAAAACAGATCAAGGAAATAATCTCTGTTACTGCAAATGTTGGAAGAAGAACAGGAATTAAATCTAGATCAGAATCACAGCACAGGTTCAAAGGCAGTTTTTGGTGCAATGAGGAAAGATGGTATCGTGTAAGGGAATAGCTCAAACTAGTAAATAGAGGCAGGTGTGCAAATCGGCGGTAGCGTTGAACACTTATTATGAAACCACAATCTAAGAATACAGTAAAGTGCCATCTTGCATCATCAAGTCTCATGGACCTATTACCAGAATGGAGGAATTACAATCCTGACTGCATGTTCCTGCTGCTTGTATGCTTGCATCAGCACCCACCACACCCCTGTCTGATCTGCTTTAACTCAGTAGCTGGTCAACTGTTTGAGAGGATGGGTACTGGTGCTTGCACAGGGACAGGGGTGGGACTGTGGGACAGAAGCAGGGTGGGTAGTAGCAGAAATAAGCAGTTGGATTGGTTTAGCTTCCTATAGCACTGTTAGCTGCCAGGAGTGGAACATAGCCCCAAACATACTGTCCTGATCTCCTTGGAACTAAGCAGGTTAACAAAGAGGAAAAAATGTGCAGTGTGCATATGTATGTAATTGAAAGTTGCTGCAGTGTATGTATCACATTAACTGTCCTTAGATTGAAATAAAACGTGTTTTGTTTTGCTTGTGTTGAACTATCTTTGCTTCAGATATGTAGTGTTAAATCAGCTGCTTCTCTGTGTCCTCTCACAATCCACTTCAACTCATCAACTTTTCTCTCAGAAAGAAGCAATTGTCTACTGTTTTCATTATGTGTTTTTGAAGGGATGTCTTTATGTAAGAGAAATTTTTTTTGGGAAACATAGCAAGAAAAGTTAAAGACACCCAGAGGCTTAGCTAGGAGGCAGGGGAACGAAGTTCCGTGTATCTATCAGTAGATGCAGTACTAGTTCACTGATCTTCTGCAATTGTAAGGATGCATGGAGCGTAATTTTATGAAAGACAAAACTGTATCTGCTACAGAGACTAATCTATGGACTGTACAGGCTGTGAGCAATGCTTGCTTTGATTTCTTTGCATTCAGAACAGAAATGTGTGGCAGATCATGCAAGTAGAAATACCTATCTTTGGTAGTGTTGATAAAATCTGTGATGATGTTTTTGGTGCTCCTTATGTCTAGATACTGGTATGTGGAAGCAGTTAAATTTTTAAATGTACCAGAAACTACTGGAATCTTTGTTTTCAGGCATAGCTTGAATTTTGTTATTGTATGTTCTTATATGGTAGCTGTTTACTTTTTATGTAGCTGATAGTGAACTGAGAAATTTAGACAGGGATAGCTTTCTGCATTGTAGGCACTAAGAGTTTCCTAAGCTGGAACTTGGATAAACCAAAAATGTGGAGTACAGGTATTGTCACTGAACTCGGTCTTAGTTCTTCCCTTGAACTGGCATTCAGTAACCGTGTAGTAATGCTTGAGGTTGGTAACTTTAGGGTTTTTTTTTCTTGAGGCATAACACTATTCTGTTGTTTTTTCTTTCTGGACTCACTGTACCTTTCTTCATGATTTATGTTGACTGGTATGAGCATTCACTTGTTAAATAGGTCAGTAAACTAGATTGTAAAACTAATCTAGCTTAACACTAATGCTAGAAAACAGGAGGGGAAATGTGGCAGGATGGAGAATAGGAAAGAAAAGGTCAGCTCTAGTTTAACTTGGATCAGTTTCCTAATCAGGTTTACTACATACCTGCTTTTTCTCCTGAGTCAAGTATAAGTAGCTTTACTGGAGGGAAAAAGGCTTTTGATTTTTAGTAACTGTCTATTTTAGCAACAGTTTTTTGGGGGGCTTGAAGTGAGCTGGAAAGTTAAGTTGGCTCAGTAGCATCCTAATCAACAAGATGGTTGACGAGAGCAGGAATACAGTACCACTAACAAGAACATATTTCTACTTACTCTCCCTTTGTAGTGGAACGTGTTGGATATCAGAGTGAGCTGCCCTTCTGTTGGAAGTTAGTCTAGGGTCGTGCTCTGGTTTCTTTCTTGTTGTAGGTTGGTTTTCTGTTAGTTGAGACTCCTGAACTGTCTTGCTATGGTAATAAGTACTGGTAGTTGTGTAAGGGAAATAAATTGATCAGCATGACACACTCCTATTATCAGATCAGTGTATACTGTTGAGGAGCTATATTCCAGCTACTAGCAGGTAGCCAGGGCTTGTAGAGCCTACAGCTAAAATGGGAAAAATTAGTACCTATTCCCCTTAACCACCCTTATCTTTTTTTTTCTTTTTCACTTGCATTATATGGGTGTTTTGAATAGATAGTTACAATGGATCCCTTCTTCTTGAATATAACTCAAGTATCAGGGCTTCAAACAAGATTGTTATTCTAACCTTTAGAGTTCAAAGTGTAGAGGTCAGTCAGAGCTTTATAGACTTCACTAACATAAAATTCTTCATCCCAGTTAGGACTGCTGCCTTTTATGTTGTTCTTGAACCTTGCTCTCTTTCATGGATTGGAGGGAACTTTAAGTTGGGTTGGAAAGGAACTAAATTCGTGTGATTCACATGTCTAGTATCAAACTTGGAAAAAATAGGATGGTATTATAAATTTAGCTACTATACATAACTTTACACTCTCAAGTGAGGTGTGTTTTTTTTTTAATGTGATATACCTTTTTTTTTTTTCCTACTGCTAATCTACCACTTGATCCTTCCTTCCACTAAAGGCAGAGACAAACCAGGAAGGGAGGAGAGAGTAGGGAAGGGAAGGTGGATGGTAGTGGCTCATCTGTAAGGAAGTAGAAGATGTTTTACAAAGAGTAGAGGACTCTACAAAAGTCTTCTGGAGTCTCAGCTGCTGCTTTTAATTGTGTTTGGTTCTCAACATCCATCCAGGCTTGCATCTCCATAGCAGCATGAATTGTGTTGTAGGAGTGAGACTTGGGTAAATGTTACTAGATGTGATTTTTTTTTTTTTTAAGTCTGTTGGTAGATGAAAGCTCACTGAATTTGTGGCTGCTTTAACTATGTTCCTTAGCTTCCAGTTTCTGTATAACTCGGTAAGGTCCTGC
This sequence comes from Pterocles orientalis, assembly GCA_011057875.1. Classification (NCBI taxonomy): domain Eukaryota; kingdom Metazoa; phylum Chordata; class Aves; order Pterocliformes; family Pteroclidae; genus Pterocles; species Pterocles orientalis. The sequence continues at coordinate 1,502,806 of WKFP01014806.1, read as the reverse complement.
TTTCCGATTATGAGGCATCCTAGTTTTTATAGTACCTGGGGATTGATTACCCATGTTTAAAGGGCTGTTCAGTGGAAAAATTTCTTGTTTTGCAATATGTGTTATTCTCAAATGCTACCAACTGCTTTTAAAAGTACTTAATTTTCAGATTATAAATATTTATCTTCCCCATTCCACAATTTCCAGCTTCTTCAAATCATCGTAATTAAGGGCTAGTTTAAAATCTTACATATGCATAATTCCACTGCTTTATAAACTAGCTTTAGTGCTTTTCTAGTCTGGTGAACCACTAATAGGTCAGAGGGCAGTGTAATTAATCTAGGGTTAGAATATGCTACTGCTTCTCATAGCTACTGTCAAAAAGCATTGCACATCTTACTTAAAAGTTTTGTTTTCCATTGTAAAAGCACTACACCATTTTATAATGCCATGTTAAAATACTCCTGGTGCAAAACTGCTGGACATCTTTTGATTAAAAGTGAACTAATATTGCTGCTTTACATGACAGATTATAGAAGACTGCTTGTGACTGCAGCTGGCAGTTTGGCTCACAGAACAGAGGGTGTGCCACAGCAAGGCCCAGTTAAATGTGAAGATTTGAGTTTAAGTGTAGCTATTAAGCTTCCTAATCTAAATATGGGGGAGGATTATTAAATGGCTACTGCTTCATGACCTGTAGTTCAGATGCAGGTCATTCTGGTGTTAGCCATGAGGGGGAAGAAAAACAGGACCTACTTAGGATCTACTGCTGCCTTAAACTGCTCTGTATAAAGGCTTTGGTGCTAACTGTGCCAACCTGTCTCTAAAGTTTGCAGTGCTACCAGCTAAAATAATGCAGTGACTGTGGACTGTGTTTCCGGTTCATATTCCTTCAATTTTATTCTTCCTGGACCACCCTCTCTTCATCCTTCAGCTTTCATAAGCAGTCATTTCCTGTCTTTGACTTCTCCTTAAAACCACCGATTTGTCGTTGCTTCCAAAACTTTCCTTTTATTTATTGTCAGTGACATTAAAGAAGTTTTGACAACTTTATCTGTCTCCACTAGTAGTTTTTATTATCTTTTGATTTTTTTGTATGTGTCTATGTCACAATTGACTTCCATTACACCGCAAACATGTTGACCAAGGCAAATTATACTTTTCATCTTTTCGTCCAGGAGACTTGCCATGTCTTCCTGTAAGTGTCTAATCCCACCTGTTTCTTTCTATATGTACTGCTGTTAGATATCCTGTCTCATGGTGCTCGGGGAAAACAGGTGTATGCTTCTTCCCTACCACCTTATTCAGGAAATGCCAGTCTCTGGAAATATTGTCATGTCAAGAAGTCATCTACCTTGTTATCAGACTTTCGCATACTGTCAGTAACTGTTTGGAAGGACTTAAATAGGGATTTTTTTTTGGAAATGGATCCCAAACTCATTCTGGCTAGAAGTTAGGACACTTCTAGCCTTAATTTATTGCCTTTTTTTGTGTTGTGCCAACACTGTCATTTAGGGTTTTTTGTTAGGTTTTTCCCTTTTCCCATTTCTCCTTCCATAATTGTTCCTATTCAGATATCATCACTTATTAAATATAGTAACAACTGAATATTAATGGATAATGAGCACTAATGACTCTCAATCTGGTATAAGACCACCTAAGGAACCTGAAGGTGCACAAGTCCATGGGACCTGATGAGATACATCTGTAGGTCCTAAGAGAACTGACAGATGGATAATGGCTTAGCAACTTCATCATATTTGAAAAGTCATGGAAGTCTGGGGAAGTTTCTGTTGACTGGAAAAGGGGAAATATAACCCCCATTTTTAGGAAAGGAAAAAATGAAGACCTGGGGAACTACAGGTGTCTTGGGTCAGGACCACCACCACATGGTCGCAACCCCCCCCCTCCTCCCCTCCCGGTAAGATGGGGAAGGATAAGAAAAAGTAGAACCTCGTGAGTTGAGATAACGATGGATTTTTAATAATACCACACAAGGAAAGCAAAGGAAAGGAGAATGTAACAACAAGAAAAGATATAGAATACAATGGAAAACACTGATACAATGAATATCTCACCACCAAGGACTTCACAAAAGAGACTCTTCTCGGGGCTAGCTTCCCCTTATATTCTGGGCATGATGTCAGCATGGTATAGAATATCCCTTTGGCTATGCCCACCTCCTAGCTTCTGTGAGGAATTAACCCTATCCCAGCTGGACCCAGGACAACAGGCCAGTCAGTCTCACCTCTGTGCCTGGCAAAATCATGGAGCAGATCCTCCTAGAGATTTCTGCTGAGGCACATGGAAAATAAGGAGGTGTTTGGTAACAGCCAACATGGCTTCACCAAGCGAAAATCATGCCTGGCAAATTTAGTGGCCTTCTACAGGGGGCTGTGGCATTGGTCGATAAGGGAAAGAGCAACTGACATAATCTAGCTGGACTTTGCGAAGCATTTGACGCTGTCCTGCATGGCGTTCTAGTCTCTAAATAGGAGAGACAGATGGATCACTTGGTGGAGAAGGAATTGGCTGGGTGATTACACCCAGAGAGTTGTGATCAAGTGTGGCTCAGTGTCCAAGTGGAGACCAGTGACGACTGGCATTCTGCAGGAGTCTGGGACTCCTGTTGTTTAACGTCTTTGTGGGAGATGTGGACAGTGGGATCGAATGCACCCTCAGTGGGTTTGCTGATGACACCAAGCTGTGTGGCACTGTTGGCACGCTGGAGGTAAGGGATGCCATCCAGAGGTACCTTGACAGGCTTGACAGGTGGGGCCATGCCAACCTCATGAAGTTCAACAAGGCCAATTGCAAGATCCTGCACGTGGGTCAGGGCAACCCCAAGCACAAATACAGGCTGGGAGGAGAACGGACTGAGTGCAGCCCTGAGGAGAAGGACTTGGGGGTGCTGACAGACAAGAAGCTCAACATGAGCTGGCAACATGTGCTTGTAACATAGAAAGCCCCCGGTGTCCTGGGCCGCATCAAGAGAAGTGTGGCAAGCAGGTTGAGGTAAGTGATTCTCTTCCTCTGCTCTTATCGGACCCTACCTGGAGTACTGCATCCATCTCTGGAGTTGTCAGCACAAGAAGGTCATGGACCTGTTAGAGCGAGTCCGGAGGAAGGCCATGAAGATGATTAGAGGAACACCTCCTGTACAAGGAAGGGCTGAGAGAGTTGAGGTTGTTCAGCCTGGAGAAGAGAAGGCTCCAGGGAGACCTTATAGCAGCCTTCCAGTACTTAAAGATGGCCTACGGGAAAGACGGGGAGGGACTCTGTATCAGGGAGTGTAGGGATAGGACAAGGGGTAACAGGTATAAGCTGAAAGAGGGTAGAGTTAGACTGGATGTTAGGAGGAAGTTTTTTTACTGTGAGGGTAGTGAGGCACTGGCACAGGTTGCCCAGGGAAGTTGTGGATGCCCCATCCCTGGAGGTGTTCAAGGCCAGGCTGGATGAGGCTTTGAGCGACCTGGTCTAGTGGAAGGTGTCCCTGCCCATGACAGGGGGTTTGGAACCAGGTGATCTCTAATGTCTCTTCCAACCCAAACCATTCTATGATTCCATTAAAAGTTGCTGTAGTGGATTTTAATTTTTAAAAAGTTGTTCACAGACAAGTGAAAAAATGTAGGTACAAATGTATAAGCTAGCACAAACTGTTAGTAGCAGATGTTGTCCAAAGTTTGCTGTCTGGACTGTGGTATGATCCCAGTTGCAGTGTAGAGGCTATAATAATGTCTCTGTTGTGATTTGTTTGAGTATTTTCCGTCCTCCTGTTCCAGTTTGAATGGGTTCTACAGAGTCATGCTAATCTGCCTCTGCATTGTCAGATAAGAGCAGTTCTACTAGTCTGTGTAGTCCAGGATCTATTGTCTGCAGCCCGTGGTGGACTGCTAGGGAAAAATTATTAATACACGATTATATTTCTTAAATATCTTCAATGACACTTGTATTGATCCTTGAGAGAAGAACAGTTTTCTTGGTTTTTATAACTGGTTTACTAGATTATTCTAACCTAAATTATTGTTGGTTTTGTGTGAGTGTGTGATTTCAAAGAAACATAACACTTTAGTGCATCTCTGGTGTCCCGTGGTTAAGTTGTGTTATGTGACTCTTCTGTTTGTCCTCAAACAAGAACTGGAAGCACCATATGAAACCATTACTTAAGAAAGGCAAGGGATAGTAAAGGTGTTTCTTATTCATGTGATTCTGGGGGGTTTTGTTTGTGTGGTTTTTGTTTGTTTGTTTTTTTTTTTCTGAAGACCTGACCTATTTTTCCTTAGCCATCTCTTCCATCCCCCAAGCTGAAGAGTTCTTATAGGTGTTCCTTGTAGAGTTGTTGTTTGTTAAATTTGATCATTCTTCCCTCCTTTCTTATGTTTTCTTAGTTCTGCTCTTGTGTTGAGATGGGGAAACTAGAACTATGTGTATTCAAGATCACATCAGTGTGTATTTATATGGTGACAAACCAGGGTACAATGCAGAAGATCTTCCTTTAAGAAGTCAAAACATTTGACATGCCCTTTATGGACCTCATTCTTTTGCAGAACTGTGTGTTTGAAACCCAAGATAAAACTTGAGTGATAAGTCAATTCAGAGCCCATTACTGTTTATGTAATATGAAGATTTGCTTTCTCCACTATTTAGCTTAATACATACTTGCTTTTGGTAAACATCTTCAGTTTATCACCTTGATACCTCAAGTACTTGGAAGTTCCCCTGATGTTTTCTTTGTTTTCTTTTCTGCTAATGATTTCTTTGTTTTCTTTTCTGCTAATGATTTCTAATACTAGACCCTCCTGGGCAGTGGATTGTCACTTACTAGATCATCTCTTTGGGTAGAAGAGCAAAGGTAACCCTGGGACACTCTCGTTTGTCACTTTCTGCTACGAAAACTAACCATTTACTTCTGTCTTTTAACCAGTCCTTTATCTATGCAAGGACGTCTTCTCTGTTGCTTGGGAAGTTTTAAAGCTTTGAGATAGATGTTTCGTCTTGAAATCTTGGTTGACTCTTAGTGTCCAATGCCTACTGACATCTTCAAATAACTCAGTTGTGTTTGAAGTATGACTTCCCTTCACAGAAGTTATGTTAGATCTTCTGTAATATGTTGTAAGTCTTAATGCATCTGGTAATTCTGTTCTTTGGATTTTGTTTGCTCGGTTATGAACATTTGACTTGCTGGTTTATGAAACAGCCTCAGTTTGCACCAGGGGAAGTTTAGGCTGGGTATTAGGAGAAATTTATTCACTGAAAGGGTTATCAAGCACAGAAACAGGCTGCCTAGGGAAGTGGTTGGGTCACCATCCCTGGAGGTACTTAAGACATGTAGACATAGTGCTCAGGGACATGCGTTAGTCGTGGACTTGGCAGTGCTAGGTTTACAGTTAGACTCTATGATCTCTAAGGGTCTTTTCCAATGTGATTCTGGGTGTGCTCTTGCTGGCTTATGTGCTAAGCAGATGTCTCTCTGGTAGGAGTATCCAGGCCAGTATAAGATTGCAGATTGTTTTTTTGATGATTGGTGTTAAGCTTTTCCCCTTTCTTGTTCTTCAGTGTCAAGGTTATTACCTCGCCGATTGCTTCATAAGTACTAGTTCAGTTGTATCAGCCTCATTTCCCCTCAGTTTTTCTTGTTGTTACTTTCCTTTTTTGTTCCTGTCAACAAGACGCTATTACAAGAAGCATGTTTTATTTACTCCTTAGACTGGTCATAGTATGACTGGGTTAGGCAGATCCTCTGAGGAGCAGAAGAGGCTGCTCCTTCCCTGGCATCAACTGAACTTGCTTGGAAGAGGAAAGATCCTGGTGGACCACCACAGCGACAAGCTGAGAGCTTGCAGCTTAAGTTGGAAGGTGAATTAAATGGGGAGGGGGGAAAAGCAATGGAGAGACAGAAAGGTTAGCTGATTTATGTAGATCAGGCTATATAGAACTCGCAGGTAGTATTTAGCTGACTAAATGCAATCAGACAGAACTTCAGGTATACTTGTATGCTTCTTTTCATTGTTGGTAAAATGTATTTAGCAAGGTAAAACTTATTCCTAAGGAAAAAATCTAATAACCCTTCTCCAGGCTGGACCATCTCCTTCAGCATTGCTTTTTGTTGTCTTCCTCCTCTTTTTATTGGTTCCCTACCTGTCTTACACAGGTTGTACAAATTCCCCTCGGGCTTGACAGCCTTTTGTCTTGAGATGCCAATTTGTGTATCTGTCCTAACGTGTAGCTGGTGTATATGCCATAGGCATTCAATACCAGGCTGCCATAGTGGTTTCTGAAAACATGCACTCCTCTTCCATGTCATCAGTTCCTCCCAGCTGTCCAGTGTGAAATGTAAGGTGGCTCTTGATTTTGGCCTTTCCCTGTTTCGTTAGGTGTCTTGCCATAGTTTATTTTAATCCCTTACTGCTTTTTAAACAGCAACAAAAACCCAAAACTGATCCTGGCCTTTGCTGTTGGAATGCCAAATGTTATACCTTCTCAGAGAGAATTTCTTCAGCAAGACCATCAGAGTAGTTAGGATGTATTGGAAAGTAGTTTTTTTCCTGTCTGCACCCTTGTCTAAGTCTACTGACTCCTGAACAAATGTGTTCAGTGCTGTCTCTAGATCAACTTTTGTGCACAGTCCTCATAAACAATGGTAGATCACTTGAGTCCTGGACACCTCTGTGTTTAGTACATCACTTCTTCACTTGCATAGAGGAGGGTGTTTTCTATTAAGTCCCCTTGGAGCCTTCTCTTCTCCAGGCTGAACAACCCCAAGTCTCTCAGCCTGTCCTCATAGGGGAGGTTCTCCAGCCCTCTGACCGATTTCGTGGCTCTCCTCTGGACTCTCTCCAATAGGCCCAGGTCTTTTTTATGTTGGGGGCCCCACATCTGAACACAATATTACAGGTGAGGTCTTAGGAGAGCAGAGTAGAGGGGGAGAATCACCTCCTTCGACCTGCTGCTAATGCTTCTTTTGATGCAGCCCAGGACACGGTTGGCTTTCTGGGCTGCAAGCGCACACTGCCGGCTCATGTTGAGCTTCTCATCCACCAATACCCCCAAGTCCTTCTCCTTAGAGCTGCTCTCTATCCATTCTCCACCCACCCTGTATTTGTGTATGAGTATCAGTGTTTTTGAGGTAATATTTGTCTGTAAATCAGTCACATCTGAATTAATGTTTTCTTCTCTGGTAAGCACTCTTTGTCCCACAAACCTTTAGGGAGTGAACTGAAAAATCAAGGGGTCATGGGTTTTTTATTTAACTAGTCAATGCCTTCTGCAGTGACATTGCAGGAGAAAAGGCTGCGAGAGAAACGCACTGTACCTGAGGAAACTTGCTTATTTGGTGTGATGTTGGTTATTAAAATCTGGTCTTACTTGCTGAATATGCCTTTTAATCAGTGACTTTAAGAATACTTGTCCAATATTTCAGGCAAGAGTTTTGCTGGCCCAAGCCCAACTTTGTAAGGCCTTTACTAGAGTTTGTCAAATGTAGTTGCATTTTGAGGGCTGGTACTTGATGTGACTTGAAGTAATTTCTGGCTCTTTCATATTGCCTGAGGAGATCTTGGCATCTGTTCAGAATCCGTCTTTTGAGGAATCAAATTACTTTGAGGAAACTGATATTAACAGAGCATCTTAAAGGCAGTAGAGTGACTTTGTGGCCTTTTAATTACTTTCCTAGGTAGGAACAACAGATTGCATGCTTTCTGTTCACCATTGTCTGCCTCATTCAACCATCAGCAGTACAAACTCGGAAGAGCCAGAGCAGTTTCTTCTACTGTTGTCTGCAAGAATAGCTACTCTGTAGTGATTTGGATGGTGTATTTGAAGAGTTATTAACTTATTCTGTGTGGTGCTGTGCTTCTCCACCCGTCCTTTAATAACCAAATAACGTGATTATGTGGCATACAGAACAATTGCGAACTGCATACTCAACAGCTTTGTCAGTTGTACGTCTCTAGCAGTACTCTGTCATTTTCCCTTGATTCTCGACCTTGCAGATTAGTAATAAAGGCTGTTTTGCTCTCTCTGGGATATAAGTGACCTTGGCCTATGAGATTGATTAATGAGTTTGGTACCAGATAACTAACTTCACATGAAATTTTCAAGAATGCTGGAAACAAGATTTATCTGGCTCCTGCAGGAGTTTTCCTCTTTTCTGAAAATGCAGACTGTAATCGTACCTTTCTTTTAAGAAGTCTTATTCCTGTATTCTTGACCTTGTAGTTCAGTGTCCTTCGCTAGGTGGTTGCTGTTGTCTTTCTAAATTGTTTAATTAAGAGGGAAAAGTACCCTACTTGCAGATCAGCTCGAAGTATGGAAGCTTCCTGTTTTGCATTGCTTGAGACTTGTGGGAAGCAATAGGATATGACTGACCCGGGTCAAGGAAACTCACTAGATTCTGAATGGAATAGTGAAATCTGGTAAAGATTCTGCATTTTCTATTTATCTTAAAATTCATGGTCCTTCTAAAAATAAAAAAAAGCAACAAAAAGCCAGTATCTGTTTTGCTTAAAAATTGATTCAAATACATTTTTTTTATCTGCTTAAACTTAGGACAGAATTTGTGCTGAGCTTTTCTTTGTTTAAAGGAGCAAAATATGGACATAATTTTTTTTTTTTGCACAGTATAAAATGAGGTGTATCTTCTTATTATTTTTAAAGCAGAATAACATATTTAGAACTGAAGTCTGGAAATAATTAGTTTGCTTCTGCTAAGGGAAGAGCCAGTGCTGGAAAACAGAAGGAACAGAGTGTTTCTAAGACAGGATAGCTTACTGTTTAAATTCATCTGCCTTGTATAAGAGCTTTTGTCTGTTCTCCACATGATTAAAGTATTTAGAATCTTGCCACTAGGTACTTGAAATATGTATGTGCTTTTCCTTTGTGGTGTTCTACCCCCTGCTCCCTGAGTCAGGTTGGACAGTTGTTAGTAATGTGAGTTCATTTCTGTAAAGAGTGTAATTGGAAATTAATTACAGAATTGTTCCAAAATAGATTATCTCCTAATAAATTCTCAGAACTGGTATATGGCTTCATTTGAGTACTGTATGAAGTCTGCTCCACAACATATGATAGTCTGAAACTTTGCACCTTAACCATTTTGTGCTTGTCTCGTGCCATTGGGAGGAAGTTTATCAGAAATTTGTACAGATGTGTGCTAATTGCTTCAAAAAAAAGAAACAAATCCCACCCAAACACCCCTGCTTGATATTTGAGTTGTGTCAAATGCTAAAACCAAAAAGAGACTAATTAATTAAACTTTTTCCTGTTCTCTTCTTATATCTGTCTTTTATATGAGGCACCTGATGTGAAGCTAAAATTTGTATTTAAAAATCTCCTTTTCTGTATTTATGCTTTTTCAGGCTCTAGTGGGAAGTGAGGAAATTCAGCCCTCTTAAATCAGATGTTAAACAACTAGAAACTTGTGTGTTCAAAAGACGTATGCTTACAAATAGATTTCAAGTTGGTTGTTGTGATATCTAAGCTGAGATACACTACCTACCTACTTTGAGCAATGTTGTCTTTTATGCACTGAGCATGTTTAAGAACTGATTTGAAATCACAGTTTAGCTGAGTTTAGAGTCCTTCCAATCTAACTGGAGCATCTGAGGCACTTGCAGTTTTAACCTTGGTGTCCAGAAAATCCTTTTAGAGAAAGGAGGCATGGTTAATACTTTTTATTTCAAGTGAAGTTTTTACATAGATAAGTGTCCAGTTCTTGTTGACCTAGTTGACGTGTTGCCAGCTCTAAATTTTGTCTAGTTTGCCAAGCCAGATCTTGGCTGGATACAAAAACGATGGCTGTTTGGAGGTTTTTTGTTTCTGTTGGCTTATTTATTTTTTTTAACCAGCTATTCATAAAAATAAGTTGTAACTTAAAGGTGAAAATACATGGCATAGGTGTTACAAAATGCAGAAAAGGAAATTTATAACAAACTTCTCAAATTAACTGCTAGTTTAAAGGTATGTTACGTTCATTTATTGGTAAAAATGTAGTATGTTTGGGATTATTAAAAATATCCTTTTAATAAACTGGTTTCAGTGTTTGTGTTAATATGTTAATACTTTGAAGAATGCAGAACTGCAATTTATAGGGTTGATAGTTCACTTACCATGTTATAATTTGGCATCTAAATACAAGATGCCTTTCATTCTGTAGCTTTAGCAGATACGAGATAAGTCTCAATTGATTTTGGGGAACTGTTTTAAGTGCAGTCCAGTTGCAGGATTGCAATCAATTTAAAACTTTTTAAATAATGGAAACCGACAAATACTTTCTGGATATGAGGGCATTGGATCTACTGGGAGGTAAGAATGACTTTTCTCTTCTATGTAATTTCAAAACGGTTTGCACTTTGCAAGGAATAGACGTTGTTGGAATGACACAAAAATGATAATTGAAAAGAAACCTCCTGAAAATTCCCATGAAACGCCAAATCCCGTAAGAACTTCCACTTGTGAAACAAGCTGTTGGGCATCAGTGTCGTGGAGTGCTCCTGAAGACTTGTGACTGCATTAGCTTGCAGTAGACCCATGGTGTAGTACAGAATCCGAAGCTTCAGTTTCTCAAAAACCCATCAGGCTAGGAATGTTTTGAATTAAATGGTTTTTTGCCTCAGTGAGCTGGCATTTTCTGATAACTCTATTTTTCTCTAACAGCTTCCAGCTAGCTCTCCCTTCTTAGTAGAAGGCTTCATGTTCTTCAATCCTGATAATCCAGGAAGTGTGCCAGATGTATTTAGTCATTAGCTGACTGCTAGGCTTTCTCCCACATGCTGGTTGGATGTGTGATACTACATAGTAGTAAAGCAATGTTGTGACCTACTCATTGTTACGGATTTGCTGTGGATTTCACTTTTGCGTGATGATTTAGTGAACATCTGACTAGGTCTTCATGTAGAAAAGAAGCCTTTGTCTGGCAGTCCTAAACTTCTTAGGTAAAATAGCCAAACTTTTCTAGTTCTTTTGTACATCTTAAAATTATGGCTAAGAAACCAAGAGCATCTTCAGGCACATGGCCTTCTGAAAGTGACAGTTGTTTCTGTGTTTTCATCTTGGGCATTATTCTCCTCATATTGTAAAATGGTTAAATTGATACCAAATGAGGAAGTCACAAGCGTTTTTCCAAGCTGAATGTTACCTTCTTTTACAGTGACTTAATCCTTCTGAATTTTCTTATCTAAGGATACAAACTATAAACTTTTAACCAGCCTAAATTATCACCTACCGTCAGTGCTGTTCTGAGTAATGGTATCTAGATAACTTTTTGATGTAGCATCTTGAAAGAAGGAAGGCGGTAGAATAAGCTTCGGTGTCTGAAGTACATTGATATTCATACCAATTCCATATCTAAATGTCCCTGTGTGACAGCTAGGATTACATCACTGTTAAACAAAAGTTTTTAGAGAACAGAAATAAAGTTTTAGTAACTTACTTAAAAGCATTTTTCTCTCCCCCTATCCACAGAGCAGCACAGTCACTTCTGAAGTGTTTTCCTCATGCCTTTTAAATTATAACACAAATCTCTCAAAATGTCTTTCTACTACATTAAAAATTAAATCTAATTTTAATTTTGATGGTGTCTGGAAGGTACAGTAAAATGTGTCGTATGGGCAAATGTAAATATGACAAGTCTATAAGGATACGTTCTTACTGGCATAGAAGATTACCTTGGAGTGCGGAGATGCTCCCTTATTATTAAACTGTATTTTTCTTACTGTGATTTATAAGTGCCTGAAAAATAGACCTGAACTCAGAATTGATGCTAATCTCAGTTTTTACTTAACCTACAAATCTTTTTTTTTTTTTTTTTTTCCTGTTGGCTGTCACCCTTTTCTTTAAGGTTGTTGAACAATTGGAGGGGAGGAAGATGTTTCCTCTTTTTGTTTTGCTTCTGAGGTATGGCCAATGTTGTCTCCCTAGCACTGTAATATTACTCCCTCTGTGTATTCTGCTTAATGCTTATAACTGCTTAATGTTATAGCTAGTTCTTTTGATGTATATATTCTCTTCAGGAACTATATTTCATCATGTCTGCACCCCCTCAATAAAACACAATATAGAGAGTTGAAAGCACATGAAAAGTGGCCAGTTAGAACTGAAGCTGTTCTGTAGTCTTTCTTCAGTTTTTGGTCACCCCGTCTCTTCTCAGTGACAGTAGCAGTGTTCTCAACTACATTAATTCTTGCAAGGTCTGCATTAGAGAAAGAGAAGTATCTTTTTAGCTATGGTTTGGAATTTCTATTGGAGTCTAAATAGAGGATTTCCTCCCTTTCACATTGGAATCTCTGGTATGTTGGTTCCTGTTTGCTCAGGGACCTGAATCAATATGGTAAAGAAAATCAGTGTATTAAATTAAATATTTAGAACTTTCTATTGTAAGGATACTTTTTTAAGTGCTCTAAGCAAAAAGTGGATTCAAGTTAGACAAGATTTTCAACAGAAGCCCCCTTGCTGCCCCAGCCCTATGCAAAATCTGTCCTAAATCATGTCCCAGGAATTTTTCTGCAAGAAAAATGAGCTGTTTTTTACCTGAGAATCTGGCCAGCATTTTGTCAGATAATGAATTTTACTGAATAGATATTCTGTAGTGACATTACAAACAGGAAAAAGGTAACATTTAAAGATTTATTAATTTTTGCTTCTGTTGTCTTGCTCTATATCTTGAGTATTCTACTCAGCAAGCTAGTTTATTTTTTCCTTACCATTTGTATAAATGGCAAAAACAGTGATTGAGTGTTTGCTTGTTTAGTTTTTTTAAACTTGGTGCTTCAGTGGTTTCATAACCTGGTCAGTACTTTCTGAATTGTTGTTATAGTAGATTTGGGAAAAAAAAAGGCATACACACAAAAAACCCCAAACCACCACTGCCAACAAAAACCCCGTGACTTTGAGAATGATGTTAGTGTATCAACAAGACTAAGACTACAAATCTCTGGCTGGGGCAGTGGGGGCAGGAGGCTGGGGGCAGGGACTACAGCTGCTGACCTGTGGAAAGAAGGGAGAGGCAGAAGAAATGTTAATGTCTAATTCACGTTACTCTGTTAAACACTTTTCTACAATAACTGTCTTCTCTAAGGAATATTCTCCTTGAACAAGTTGCTGCTTGTATTCTAATGGTGGGATAAGCATAACTAGGTGTAATGAAGAAAAATGTCAAGATAAATATTTAATGCTTTTCAAAATTTTGAATTAGTGCTGCAGAAGACTCAAAATATTTTCTAAGTCAATTGAAAGTGGTCTTATGTATCAAAGGAACCTGGTGATGGCTGAGTAGTAAACAGCTGTTCTTAAGGGTTTGAGTTTCTGATGCGATTAATTTTTTTCCTGTCACCTGGAAGCAAGAGCGTTTCTCTATTTGGAGACAAAATGCAAATGTTACAAGCAGATAACCATTTTGTCAGGGGAACCAGTGACCTTTTGCAATGTCAAATATGGTGGAAGACAGTGCAAGTAGTGCCTGTAAACTGGGGGCATACTAAAAGGCAACAGAACATGAGCTTCAAGTCTTTCTTATGAAAGGGATAACTTGTGAGAAAAGCAGATTACTACTTTGCCTTTTTGAGTAAGCCAAAACAAAATACTTCTTCCTACTCTTGCACCTGTATTTTGAAATAAATATTGAAGCACTACTGACAGAAAATCTGATGAGAAGTGGGACTTTTTCTTTCAGAGAAACTGAGAGACTTGGTGCTCTGTCTGTCCAGGTTACTTGTTTTAAAAAAAAAAAAAGGCAGTTTTAATGTTTGACACAACTAATGAAGCTAAATTCTGTCTGTGGTATGATTGCTTAAATTCAAGATAGCTGACTTACTAAACTGACTGACAAACCATAAAACTTCCTTCCAATATGCTTCTATACTGAGCTAAACTAGATAATGCAGTCACAAAACTCTAGAGAATTGGGAGAAGTAGAACTTACGTTTGTCTTTTATGTATAATACTTTTTTGAATTGCATGTAGTTTTCAGCAGGGATCACTTTTTTAGTTGAGTGAAAGAAGGCCAAGTGCCAAGGGGGGTAAAAAAAACCCAAAAAACCAAACAAAAAAAACCCCCAAAAAACCCAAAATCCACCAACAAAAACAAAAGACAACTAAAACCAAAAAACTTAAGTTATTACTCTGATGTGGAGGAACCAAGCTTAATGTTTTTAGCTGCTTATTTCTTCATGTACAAAGGGAAACTTTTACTTCTCATGATAACATCAATTACATAAGTGAGTTGTAGCTCAGAACTGCATGTTTGTGTTGTACCTTGCCATGAAGTTACTGCTACTTAAAAGCCTATGGGGCAAAAGAGGCTAGCAGTTAAGGAGGTTAGCCTGTTGGTTAGGGCAATAAAGTGGAGTGTGCAGGATTTGTCTTTTGGTCCTTACTTGTCCATGATTACTTTCCAGTGTGATTTTATTTTCTGAGACTCCTCATACACTTTATGTAATAGTCCTCATAGATAAGAAATACCACCTTAAAATATGGGTTGTATTGCTTCTGAATGTGAACAGAATTTCTATGAAAACTAGATGAGTGTTCCTCAGGTCAGAGGAAAGTGTAGGAACAGGAATTGAACTTAAGTGTAATCAAATCTCTTTAACAACTACATAAAGTAACACTAAATACTGTTGCAGGACACCAAAAAAGAAAAGGAGGAAGTTTCATTTTAATGCTGTGTCTGGCAGTACTGTGCCCAATCTCATTAAATGTAGTCCTGTTCTTAGGGTTTTCCTAACTATATTTTAAAGACCATTTGTTAAATTTTACAATCCTCTAAGAGTTGGAATCAGCGATTGTGAACATACTTTCACATTTGTTTTGATTTAAAAAGCAGTATTAATGGGCTAGACTTTGTACTGCTTAGAATGTACAATGTTTTTCTATCTTTTTAAAATTTCATTTACTCTACTTAGAATATTGAACAAACTCAAAAAATGAGGAGACATGAATCTTCCTTGCTGATGCATGTTACTTAACAGTGTCTTTCTCTTAAGTAGGAGAGGCGAGACCTGATTTTACTTAAGAAGCTAAATAACAAGTGATTTGGACTTTATGGTAGTTAAAATTGTTTTACTAATTCAAATGTAATTCTTGGTATAGTAAGCCACATAGTAGAGGGTGGTGAAATTTCCTGTGGTAAGTTAATTTTTAGGCACATGGAAGTTGTAAAGATTCCAACCTATGATTCTGCTAACTTTGGTAGGTGGGCTAACACAGATTTGTTTTACAGAGCATCAAGATCCCCTTTTCAGTTCATGATGCCTCCAGAGGCTGTAGGGCTTTAAGCTAAAAGTCTCATTTCATTGCAGTAAAAATACACATGCATGCCCCGTCCTTCAAAGCGGTGTGCGGCAGTCTTACCCTATGCCTAACTGAGGTTATGCTGGAGAAAAAGCAGAACTAGTTTGCATGCACCTGGTATTTTCTAAATTCCTTAACAGATTGAGAGAACAACATGATCTCTTCTACTAATAGGTAACCTTTCAGCATTAAGATGAAAAATAGAGCAGTAAATATGAATCAGATAAGCAGTATTGTTAAGCATCTCCCTCTTCTGTTTAAATTTTGTGTATCTGTGTAAGGAACATTCATCTACCATTTCTGGTATGCAGCCAGAGATATGAGTAAAGCATTTTTTAAAGTATCTTGGAAAATGAGTAAAACAGTTTTAAAAGATACTTGGAAAGGTATCAAACCAAAAAGCAAATTTATTTAGAAATATTTTCACTGAAAGCTTATCAGTTCATCTGCTCATATCCTCCTAAACTGGAAAAAGCTGCAGCAGATCAGGGGAGGGAAGAGCAAGTATAAGTAAAGGGGTTCTTAGGTGGTTTATTGTGAAGTCATTGATGTGATGAGAATTTGAATTACAGGGTTTTCCTTCACCATTTTTTTTTTAAACTCAGTGGCTACAGTGTGGTAGCTAGTTACATGAATTTCCAGTTGTCCTGATACAAGTGACTAGGCAAGTACCTCAACATGTCCCTGCATCAATTGAATTATTATAGTTTGCCTAACTCTTGTGAGGCCCCTCCTTGAGGTTTAGTACTATTGTGTTCTAGCACTGTGTAAAAGAGCAAATAAAAAGCCTTTTTTCTTTTTCACTTAAAATGATTAAATTTTAGCAAAATGTCTCTAATACAGTGTCTTTAACAAAAAAACCCCAACTTGTAGCTAAAGCCCTAGCATGGGATTACTTGTGAAACAGAAACATGTAAGTGGGAGAAAAGACTGCCTGTGAAGGAACAAAGAGTCAAGGATGAATGGAAATATATCTGCTTTTATGAAATGGACTTTCTTTTGAAAAGAAGATACAAATACTGGAGTTAATATGACTACGCACAAGAGTAGGGTAATAAAGAGATTAGTATGACGTAGAGTGTACCAAACCTATCAAAAACACTTTAAATATAACCTGTGCATATACTATGGTTCTCTTTACCAACTGTATGGTAGTTACTTCTCCTATCTTCAGACCTGCCAAGTGGTGTATTTGAAAGCAGTACTCAAATACCAGCTTACATCTATTCCACAGTATTTATTCTTTTTTTGGCTGTTCTTCTAACGTTATAGTTTGAGTCATTCAACCAAATTTGTTGAAAACATACTTGGAGTCTCAGTTGTGATCACCTCGGGGATGTAGAGAGGGAAAGAGAGAGGTGGTTTGAGAAGATACTGACTTGGGATCAACTGTGAGGCTGAAATAATTATTTCCTCTCAGAAGCATTGTGGAGATACAGCTTCTGAAAAATAATAGCAAATGTAACTAAACCTATTTGACCTCAATTTGTATTGTACAATTGTTCAATTACATCTGTCCAAAGTTAACCTAGGCCAACCTTGTGTTAAAAATGCTAAGTCTGCACGTTGTGACTTCCTCTAGACTCAGTGCAACAAAGAACATACTCTATAGATAGCTTCCACAGTGACAGGCACAGCTTGTGTATATACTAGTTTCTTGATGGAAGAGGCCTTCATAATACATAGCCACACTACTGCTAAAGAGCAGATGGAAAAGTGGCTGTATTTGGTCATGGAAGAGTCCTTGTGTGTTCTTTAAATACCTCTGTAAGCCTGTATAAGGTGCACAACCTGGGAAGCTTCCATGGAGTGTGTCCCTTTAATCATTATTCTGTTCTATTCGTGTGACAGACACTAAGTATTTACAGTGAAAAAATGTTATCAAAAACTTAAATCTTAAAGTTCTATGAGCACTTCAAGGGTAGTTTCTCTTTAAGAAGACTTCACTTAAAAGTTGTGAAGGCAGTCTAAAGTTGTCTTTTGGATTTAATGTTGCCATCTAAATACTCTGTTAAAAAATGAGTAATTGTAGAGACACTTAAATAGCAGACTGTAAATAATTCATGAAGTAATGGTTTCTGAATTGCTCAATAGTGGTAGTTTCTCTTTTCCAATTTCGTTGACTTTTATAAAGTGTTGGTAGGATAGTTCACTAAAAACCTTTCTGTAGGCCCTTGGCCCATTGAAGACTTTTCTGGTTTAGACAAGACAGTATTAACAGTCCTACCTCTAGCTTCATTTCAGTTCCCCCCTCCTCGGAGAGTGGTGTAGATCAGTGATTGCTAAGCCCAGGGCAATTACTCAGCTACTCAAGTTCCTCACTTCCCTTGGGATCTTAAATTCCGTCTCATGGCTGTTGTGGCCAAGACGACTGTTATCATTGCTGATCAATTCTTCCTTAATAATGAGTATCAGGTCTAGTAGAATGCCTTCCTTATTGAGCTTGTCCACCACTTCAATCAGGTTTGTCCTCCAAGCACCATAGAACTCTCCTGGCTTGCTTGCGTACTGCCATGTTGCATTTCCATCAGATGTCAGAGTAATTTGATACCTTTCATGGGAGCTAAGGCCTGTGATTGTGCAGGAATTTTTTTGAAGGCTTCATCTACTTACCCTTGATTGGGCAGTCTGTAACAGATGTTCCCCTGGTTGAATCCTGACCTGTGTGTTTTCAGCTGTCCTGTGTTCTACACTAAAGCTCCATTTGTTCAAGTTCTTTGCATAAAGTGTAAGCACTGTCCTCCTTGACTTTTTGCTTCTCTTTTCTTGAAACCAGTATCCATCCACTGCAGTTCTCCTGTTGTGTGAACCATCACACTGTACCACGTACTCCCAGTGAGATGGTTATATGATCTGGTTTCTAATCCCTTGTGCTTGCTTCCTGTGCTGAATGCATTCATGTACAGCTACTTAAGATGTGTCGCTCCTCATGCCACTTTTTCAGGGTGGCTGTAAGATTCTCACCATTGTGTTGTCCTGTGCATTTACCTTCTCTGCCATTCTCCCTCTTTCTTGGCTTCAGTCTCCACTTCCTTGGCAAACCTAGCTTAATGCCCTCCTTATGAGGCAAGCCTGTTGGCAATTATGATTTTTTGTCACCAAATGGATCCTCTGTCTCTCAAGCGGTCTTTTTTTCTCAGAAGATCTTGACATCTTAAGAGCTGAAGTCGTGCCTGCAGCCTTGTAGTCTGATGTTGATCCACAGAATGTGTTTGCTTCTGTCAAAGTGTTTCAACACCTGTGCTCAGGTGTCATTCACCATTGTCCCTTGACTCCTCCTGTAGCCAGCTTTGATCTGCTGAAGATCTCCTTTAGCAGTATCATGGTGGCCACGTAGATGGGCAACAAGCAATAATGCAAAGGCCAGATGAGCTCTAAGTTTCTCTGCAACATCCCAGGCCTTCCAGTACTTGAAGGGAGCATATAAACAGGAAGGGGAGTGACTGTTTACGAGGGTGGGTAGTGATAGGACAAGGGAGAATGGTTTTAAATTAAGGCAGGGGAGGTTTAGGTTAGAGATTAGGAGAAAGTTTTTCACCCAAAGGGTGGTGGCACACTGGAACAGGTTGCCCAGGGAGGTCGTGGATGCCCCATCCCTGGAGGCATTCAAGGCCAGGCTGGATGTGGCTCTGAGCAGCCTGGTCTAGTGGTTGGTGGCCCTGCATATGGCGGGGGGGTTGAAACTAGATGATCACTATGGTCCTTTTCAACCCAGGCCATTCTATGATTCTATGATCCCAGGTCTGGACCATGGGCAAGCAGCAGAGCTTTTAAGACAGCCAGTCTGGCTGCTGTGCAGAACCCTTCAGTACTCTGAGAGTCTGCAGTTACAGTCACCCACTGCTTCCTTTTAATGACACTACTGTAACCTTAAGTGCCAAACATGGTGGAACAGCTTGTTCCACCTCACCTCTTCCTGGGCCTGCTTGCCTTTTCAACACCTGAACAGGTACCAATGGAAAAAGAGAGCCTCCTTCCTCTTGCTGGAGGTCACAGCTTCCAGCCCTCCTTCGGGAAGTCCTCATCCTAGCCCTGAGCGAGAAAAGCAATATATTTGGTCGAGGGTGGTCATGGGGCAGGGGGAGAGCTAATGTGGAGAAATGAACTGTTCACAACTTTGTTCAGGAAAGCATACTGTGGAAACTCTTACCTGGGTTAAGAGTCTAGCTGTATCATAAATTTCTGCTTTGCTGTTGGAGGAACCTGGCTTGGATCATAAAGGGTGCCAGGTGATGAAGAAAGCTGATATTCTTTTTACTTGAAGATACAAGAAGACAAGTAACAAGAAATTTATTGGAGGTAAAGGGAGTTTGACAGATACTGCAAGTTAGTAGAGCCAACCTTGCATCCTTTCCATACGGAGCTAGACAGTATCAGGGCTCGAGTGGCAGTAGTTTTGAAAGGTAGTTTGGAATTAAGGTGTCAATTGGCCACCAAAAGACATGAAAAATTTTGTAAAATTAATTTAGAGCAGATTTTTTTAAATTGGTGAATCACAAGAGATATAAGCAAAATATGTTTCTGACTGATATCTATATAGGCTCTTCAGGTTCTGAAGATTTGCAGAACTACTACTACCATTTGCTTATACATATTGTCTCCTGAAGTAAAACAAAGGTTTATTGAAATGCCTGGTTTCAGGTGGTTGCATTGTATGAAATGGTGCAAGCACATGCTCATCAGTAGCTGTACAAGAAACTAAAATGTATCTTCCTGTTTAGTCTACATTAAAATTGTATCAATCCTTCTGAAAAGCAGCAGCAGAACTTTGTATACAGAAAACTTAATAAAGTGGAAGTACTAAGGGTCTCTTCTGTGAAAGCTTTAGAATAAGGGCTGGAAAAAAATCTCTGTTAGGTTGTACAAGCAAAATTTCTTTTTTTAAAAGAAAGTGTCAAGTATCCAAAGGTGAGGAAGCAAATGATCACATTGGGTGATTTTAAACTGTGGCTACATAGGAAAGTTCTGGGAGGACTTGCAAGAGATCTGTTGCTTTGGATGGCTGGGATGGACCAAAGTTTGGTGAACTAGTAGAGAAAAGGGTTGCTGTGTCCTTTGTTCAGGAAAAAAACCCTCAGTGTACTAATTGACATCTTTAATACAAGTTGTTTTGTATGTTTGGAAACTGTTCTTCCTTAACAAACTGCTGTTTCACAGAGCTGTGATTTCTGTGCTCATGTTATTGCATAGGCAGGAGGAGGCAGTAGGGCAAGCAGGCATATAAGTACAAAAGTAAAGGCAGAAACAAGTAACATCCTACATACCCGGGGGTGGGGAAGCAGGTGGGTGTCCAAAAAAACCAAAGAGTTTTTGGGTGCTGACTGGAATGGTAAACAAGCTTCCTGTTGTTTGATTTACAAAGTGCTAAGAAATGGGAGCTAGTGTCTGTTCTTTTGGAATAGTTACAACTGTCTCCAGGAGGTACTTCACTCCATTCATGTCTTTACCTGCTGACAATAACTTGCGAGAACCTAAGTGTTGGCTAGCTGCTGAGCTGAAGTGACTGGCAGTTTATAACATTAAGGATCATAATAATACGTGTAGTGTGCTTTATATTTCCAGACTTTTTTGTGTTTGGGGACTTGCTATCTTAACTCCAGACCTCTTAATCTCTCTTGCTTTTTTTTGTCTATAACCCTTTGAAGCCAGAAGAACTGGGAATTTATACAATGCTAATATGATGTGATTTTATATTACATTGAATCTAAGAGTCGGTGGATAATGCTTTAAGGTAATTTTTAGTATCTGCTTGGGCCTTGGATTTTTGTTTCCTAGTTTTTGTAGATTTTGTTTAAACAGCGTGTATACATATATATTTGTGAGAGGGCAGTGGTTTTGTCACTTAATTTGTGTTCTTCCCTAGGACTGTATTTATTACAAAGAAAAGTGGAAAATTAAAATAGATTTATTGCAAGTATAATTATAACACATTAGTTTAATAATAGAAATATATTTAATATTACAACTATAAAATAAAAATTGAAAGGTGAATTTTAATAAAATGTCACCTGTTGAGCTTAACAGCTCTGAGTAAGGTATCTTCTCTTGACTACATTAGGATTTTAATATATTATTTAATTTGCTACTTAAGATGGTACATACTTCCTTATTACTAGCATATATACAATCTAAACCAAAAAATAATGTCATTGTATGTTGTGTTGACTTAGAGGGCATCACAGCTGATGAGCAAAATTTATTATTCTGAATGTTTTTTGGTACTGGTTAGTTGTTTCCTGAAGATATTGGCTTCTTACATAGTGTGATGACAAAATAGCCTTGCAAAGTACTGTAATATGGCTACATGGTTAAAATAGACAGGTCTTGAGTATGAAGAATGAGAGTATTCAAATGCTGCTTTGAATTAGCCTCTTAGTTGAAAGTAAGCTTGTTATTTGAAAGGAGAAAAGAGGAGGCACTTAGGAGCTGTTTGTATATTGAACAAAACTTGCATTATATTGGTGCAAATTCTCACTGTATTTCATCAGTTGTCATGCATCTCCTCTTTTTTTGTTGCTTGACTTTTTTTTTTTGTTGCTTGACTTTTTTTTTTTGTTGCTTGACTTTTTTTTTTTTTTTTTTTTTTTTTTTTTTTTTAGTAATTTAGTTGGCTCTGTGTCTCTTCTCCCTTGTTACAGTATGCGATTCTTCCAAATACTGAAACAGACTAGCTGGTAAATAAATCTGGAAAATAATTGGATTTATCTAATCCTCAATTTTAGAGCATTTTTGTACATGTACGGAGGACTAGAGAGAACATTTACAATATCAGAAGCAAAATGAGCTTTCTTTTCTTGTATATGTAGAACTATTAGCCCACTCAGTTCACGTAGTCAAGTGATCATAAATGAGAAGTTTCCAATTTTGAAGGTTTCCTCCTTTTTTTTTTCCTGCCCCTCCATACATGAATCTAATTCTCACTGTAACAGAGAGACTACTTCACTTGTGTAGATCGATGAGGCTAATCCTCCCACCTTTAAGATTCTGTGGTAGTTATTTTAAGTCTAATAAGGTTGTTGGGGCATGGCTTAATAGGCTGATTGTGTGCAGATGGCAGTTGCCTTATTTTTATCTTCTAATTCACTTGAATAGTGCTAGAGTGGAAGGAGTAAATATTTGTGTGATAAATGTAACAATTTTTTAAATTCCTCTCAGAATTTGACAGTATTTGTTGTCAGTGTTCTTGAATTTTCTTTCTTCCAAGAAACTTTTCATTTACTGTTTTAAATGTTTCTTTTGTCTCCAGGTTTTGAAAGTATTTTAGAAGGGCTTTATGGACCAAGGCTACGAAGAGACCTCAGTTTATTTGAAGGTAAATGAGCCAGCTTTTAGTGCAATGACCTTAATTTATTAGTTTTTCTTCTAGTTAAAGGTAGTTTAAACTATATATTGAACTCTAAAAAGGAAATCTTCAGCTGTTTTTCTAATACTTATTTCATCATGTTCTTGTCAATACTTGTGTAGACAAACCACAGGTAAAATGGTACCTAGGTTTTGTTCCTATGCAGGAAAATTCTGAATTAGCTAAGCTTTCCTGAGAAGCTCTTGTGAGAGATTTACTTTTCTGGAATATTGCATCACCCACTTCATTGTTTAGACAGCTTTTGTAAAGAGAAGACAAGCTGCTCTGCTTCCTATTGACGTTAATGGGGAAAAGGAAGGTAATTAATGCTAGTTTGGTTTGCTTGTAGAGGTCAACAAAATTTGAACTGCTTTTTTTTTTTTACATTTTTATATATATAAAAATTAAGCTTTTTGTATATATAAAGCATATCTATATTTAAGTGTGTCTATGTATCTTTTTTCCATTACCCTTATGAGACCTATCCTTTTTCCAAATGGGCTTGGTTTTGCTGGAATAACTGTCAATAACACCTGAGTCTTTAGTTAAGTATGAAATGATTTATCCATCTTTAACAAAAGCAGAGGAGGAAAATCCAGCACAAAATTGCTTTGATGTGTTGAAAGAAGTATTCTGTCAAATTAATTTCCATGGCTCCAAAAATGTTCTTTCTGTTAATCAAACCTTCAAAATGTTGTTTCATTTCCTTGCAATTTATTATCTGATAGCGTAATTTGTAAAGCATGTAACTTGTATACTGCTAGTACATGAGGCAGAGTGGCATGTACTGTTTATGTTTGCCTAGAATAGGTTTGGAATTATTGCTTTAACTAGGTTATGGTTTTGTCCTTGTCATATTGTGCAAGTTCCTTGGCCTATATCATATGCGTAACACAGTATTTTTAAGGGAAAAGGGGAAAACTTGAAATACTACACGTGGCCAGTGTTTTAAGAATATTTTTTGACACTTGCAAAGCTAAGCATGCCACTAATAAGACTTAAAAACATTTAAGAAATGTGTAAATTTGGGTTAAAGTTTGTTTTCATGAGTAGTACTCACATCTGCTGTGATAAACAAGCACTTTACTGCTTTGGAAAGGGAATAGGGCATTGTTATTACGGTATACAGTATCTTTTTTTTCTGTCTGTAATTCCAATGGGTTGCTATATATTGGGCTTTACACTAATTAGTGATAAATAAAAACTTTGTTCTTTTGCATCAAAGAGCTTACATTTTTAGAGATAACTCAAGACACCTTTTTTTTCCACTTTTGCGTAAAAAAGGCAGAAAGTACTGTGCTAATGACCAGAATATAAGTGTTACAGTTAAAGGAGCCTAATAGTACACAATAAGGTATTATATCTCTCCTTTAGAGTTCCTGCCTGCATATGTTTGAGCTGTCTTCTGGGAAAAGTTTTAGCTTATTTGCATCATGCTGTTGAGGAATTCTTGTAACCTACTTAAGATCTTCTATTTCCATTGCTTACAGAGGACCTTTTGATATTTGATGCTCCAGGGACTCTCCTGCAAATTAAATTCACGTTTATCTAAAATGTGAAGTCTTAAAACTAATTTTTTTCCAATTTTTCAAGAAAGTCTGTCAGTAATGTTCCTGAATCTTTCAACAGTTAAAGCCTATTTCCATGTTTGACACATCTGTAAAATTGATTTTACTTCTTGAGCAACTGTAGAAGAGATTGTTAGGTTGGGATGCCCACCATACTGTACTATTTTTGGTTCATTTTTATAGATACAGCATCTGTAGCTTCAGTAGTCCTCTTTGAAGTTGACATATCTGGTACAAACAAGGTAGAGGTAGACCTTGTGGTACAGGATGCAAGGATATTTCTAATTTGAAGTCTGAATTACATTATAAAGATTAATACAGAACTCTTCAGTAAAAGTTGTTATACATCTTTCCACTGGCATAATTTAAGTGCCACTGTTCACTTTACAGGTAATGAAACTAGAATACAAAGTAAATAATTTGCCTTAGTTAACAAAATATACAGTTGGTAGAATCAGAACCCAAGTTTTTAAACTTACCAACATGCCTAAATCACTGCATCTTGTAAGGGGTCCTTTTTTCTCATCATAACCACTGAACCAGTACTGTCAACGTGCAGCATTATGCCTTATTAGCAAGAGTGTATGTTTCTTGGAACAAACCTCCAGGAAATTACATGGCTTTCTTATATCCAGAAGTGTGTGGGAATTGCCTCAAATACATGCTACTTAGCTACAATACCATTTTTCTCTTATGTTGTTGTTATGCATTGTTTGTAACATAGAATTAACAGTGTGCCTAAAATGCAAGGTGTGTGTTAGTATATTTCCTGCTTAGTTGTCTTGAAGTAGTATTAAATCTATACGTTATTGTTTTCTCTCAAAGTTGCTTGAGAGAATAATTGTGGTGATAAATATAAGTGGTACAAGGTATGCTTCAGTTCTACTAGATCGAGGTTTACAAGATATTTTATTTGAAAATTGAAAACAGTCTTGCTGAGAAACCCAACTAATTAAACTGAAATAGCCATCCATAGCAACAGATAATTACCTGAAGATGGCAAGATTTTTTTTTTATCTTGAAATTCGTATATGATGTGTATGTGGGACTTACCTTTGGCTTGCTTAAATGGTTTTCATCACCCCTGTTATTCAGCACAAGTTTTTTTCCTGACTGCTTGGATAATGCAGCTTCTGGTTGCAAAGGTGACGAGTTTTATATCTTGGCATCTGACCTGGTTGTGCTCTGAACAAGCTTGAAAATTCTTGTGTCATTGAATCCTTAGGGCTTTCTAATCCTTTGCTTATACCCTTTTTTTAGCTAAGTAGATTCACATGTAAATTGTTGTTCTTTACATTCTACCTGCAGATATTTAGCCAAACTTTTAGAAAACTTTTCCTCTAATTATCTGGTATGTATGTATTTTATTTTTTGGGATTATGTGCTGGGGTTCTGTTCTCTTATGGACAGAGGAAAAATGGTGTTTTGTTGGAGAAAAAGCGGCTCTCTTATTCTTTCTCTGCCAGGAGAAAACTTCTTTATACGGGATGAAAGGTTTATTGAGGATGTGTTTTATTTTTCCTTAGGTTGTTCTGGAACATTCATATATAAAATAATGGGATGAAAAATTATATTAAAAACATAATTCTCTTAATATCATTCAATTTTTTATGAAATTAAAAAGATGAAGGAACATGATGAACACCTTAGAATATCTAAGGTACTTGTTAGAAAGCAGTAGTGCCATGTAAAGAAGAAGGGAATGATTTGTTCAGAATTGTGACAAAACAGCTGTAAAATTTACTGGGACATTATTATAATGCAGAAAATACTAGAAAGTAAGGGTTGAATTTTTTAAGCTAGGTCATATTTAGATTTACTAGACCATTATTTAACACTTTAAGAGGTAAGCATGGAATCTGTTCAGTACTACAGAAGTCTCTATTAATATTAATTTGGCATGACTCCTCGGGAAATTGGTTTGGGGAGACAAAGAATTGTAACGGTTTAAGAAATGAAAAAAGGTAGTAGCATTTGGCAAAGTTCATCATTTTAATCTTAAAATATGGGAACAAGTTTAACAGCTTTGTACTAAATGACTTTGGTTTCAAGTAGTAATCTGTAGTATATTTAGTACTAAAATGCTCTTTGCACAGACTTGACTTTTTTTTTTACAAGCTGACCAGTGTTGTAGATTGTCAGCAAATCTTTTATCAGTTGACTCCAAGCAAGATAAAATGGAGAGGGGAGATGCTAGCGATCCTAAATTGAATGAAGCTAAGAGAAGGTTTGTTCTGTTTAAAGTGCCATCTGTGCCTTTGATCTTTGAGAGTGTGGTTGTCTGTAGTTGAAAACTGATACTGTACTTAAAAACTAATACTGGTCTCGGTACATTTCCTGTGGTAGTGACCGAAGACCTAAATGCCTGGCATTTGATATATCTGGTATATATCTGCTATCTGATGGCAGTTTTGCTTAGTTCACTGGCATATTTAATGTATTATGTTTTATATTGTTGTATATGGTTTGTACTTCTTTGAGTAAATGTAATGTTATGTAGAGCTGATGTTTCTCAAGGTTTGCTTTTTCGGTGACACACAAGGATTGGTCTCTGGTTAGACTTTTAATAGTGGAACTTCAGGATTCCAAGGTAGAAGAATTGTCTCTGAAAATATAAAACCTGTCTTGGAGTTATACACAGAATCCCAACATTCATAAGTGGATTTATTGTGGTTGCAAGGCAAACTATGAAAACATGAACTTGTTATGAGTGAGTAGTGTGGGTTTTTTTTCATCTGTGGGCATCTTAAAGAAGTAGCTCCAACAGGCTGAGACAGCTAGATTAATTCGGCAAAAATAACTGGACAGTTATCTTTTGTTACTGTCCAGTGAAGAAAAATCCCGTGGCTTTTTTTGGTCCCCAACTGTTCAACCTGTCAGAACTGCTGGTTTCCATCCCTGGAAGCATGTAACATATGGTTAATACAGAATTCTGTTCTAGATCAGCATTTTAGAGCTGAGTATACTGAATTTAAATAGTAATACAGAGTTAATTGTGTTATGTTTGGGCTCAACTTAAGAATCTAATTTTTTCAGATTAATTTTATTTCTGATGGTGCCTGTGTGATAATATACTTCAGAAAAGGTAAAAGCTCAGCATCTGGTAGGGGAGCAGGGAGTAGGCAACAACCCTGCAGACAGCAAGATCAGAAGGAAGAGGGGAGAGGAGGTGCTCTGGGCACTATGGAGATGACCATGGTGAAGCAGGTGGAACCTGCAGCCTGTGGAGAACCATGTCGGAACAGATACCCACACTGGAGAGCATGGAGGACCCCACACTGGAGTAGGTGGAGATGCCCCGAAGGAAGCTCTACAGCCAGTCGAGAGCCCATGCTGGAGCAGGCTCTTGGCAGGAATTGCAGCCCATGGAGAGGAGCCCACACAGGAGGAGGTTTTCTGGCAAGAACTGTTGGCCTGTGGAGTGGTCTCTTCCTGAAGGACTGTGCCCTGTGGAAAAGGCACATGCTAGAGCAGTTTGTGAAGAAGTGAAGCTGTGGGAAGGACCCACACTGGAGCAGTTCATAAAGGCGTGTAGCCAGTGGGAAGGACCTCATACTGGAGCAGGGAAAAATGTGAGGAGGAAAGAGTGGCAGAGAGGGAACTGTTATGAACTGAGAATATCCCCTGTTCCCCATCATCCTTGTGCCATTTGAGGTGGGGAAGAGGTAGAAGAGTCAGGATTGAAGGAGTGAAGTTCAAACCTGGGAAGAAAGGGTGGTAAGGCAGTTTTAGTTTTGCCTTTCTCATTATGTATTGGTAATAAATGAAATTAATTTTCTGCCAGTTGACTCTGGCTTGTCTATGACAGTAATTGGTAAGTGATCTCCCTGTCTTTATCTTGGCCCACCAATTTTTCTGTCTTTGTCTCCCTGCACTGTTGAGGAGGGGGAGTGAAAGAATGCCTGGGTGGGGGTTGGTGGCCAGCCAAGATCAACCTACCTCAGTGTGTTATTGAAAGAAGATAACCTTAAGAACCTCCCAAACAGAGCTGTCTTTCTGATTTAGTGGTACAGAGAAAAGGAGAAAGCATATTTGGTGATTAATAAGGAGGGGGGAAACAGTTGTTTAGGTTGCAAGTGCGTGAACTGGAAATGAATGTGATGGAGAGGATCTTGGTGCTGTAGTTAAACACTTGCCAAAATGGTGGAGCTGTGATAAAGATTCCTGGGATGCTGTAGGAAAAAGTACAGTCTACAGTTTAAGGAAGTCTGGTTTAAGTGTAGAAGAAAGGCACCACCTTGGTCCCCTGTGTTCAGGGAACAGGTGTTCAAGTGAGAATGGTGTAGAAATACGGGCTTGTATCTCATGTGAGAAGACTTCCTGGTATAGATTAGCCTAGCAAAATGAAGTGCAAAAGGCAGATAATGATATTATCTGTAGATAAATCAAGGTGCTAAATACCCATTAACAAATAACTTAAAATAATGTAAGTATAGCACATGTAGCTCAAATGGTGACGAGTCCATATCCTAAATCCTGGCTTAGTTTGCTACAAGCTTGCACACCTTTTGTTAAAAGGAATGATGACTGGAATTCAGAGCTTTATTTATTGTATTCAGATGCGTCCATTAACTGTGATAGGTAATAAATTGAAATGTGTGAGTTTATCTTTTCCTTTTAAGAAACGTGCACTCTGCCATTTGAAAGTTGAGCCATATGAGCCAGACAAGCCTTTGGAAGTATCTGAAGAATTGAATGCTGCTGACTACATTGTATCAATAAATGCATATTAGATTAAGAGGAATCTATTTAAGAGAATTGTAGGATGTGTGTTTTGTTCTGAAAACCCATTTTTACTTGTTTCAAACATCTAGCTTTTTCTCTTCTTTTAAGACTGTGAGCCAGAAGAGCTAACTGACTGGTCTATGGATGAGAAATGTTCCTTTTGTAATTTACACAAAGAAACAGTCAGTGTAAGTATGAACATGATATCAAGCATGACTCCCCAACACCCAATTTCGTTTATGCAAGTAAGAATCAGGGAATTGAATGTTGCAAATAGGTTAATATTGCATTTTGACTCAAGATACTTTGTCTGTGAGAGGTAGTGAGGTGGTTTGTCTTTTATAGTAAATATCTTTTTAGAAGTTCTTTTTCACTCAGTAGCTCAATAATTTAATTGTACTACCAGTAGGCTAACTTCTAAAAGCCATTATAATCTTTATATGCCTTCTAGGATCGTGCATCAGTTATTGGTTCTTCACAGTCAACGCCTACAGAGGAACTGTCATCTCAGGGCCAGTCCAACACTGATAAGATTGAATGCCAAGCAGAAAACTATCTAAATGCACTCTTTCGAAAGAAAGGTAATAAAAGCATGTCTCTTATATTAGTAGATATGATGCAAATCTAGAAGAATCAAATGATTTAGGGTTGATTTTGATTATTAGGTTTTTACTTACCTACTGAATGCTGTTTCTCTTCTTTATTCCTTTGGTTTTCTTAATCTTTTTCTTTACTTCCTTGAATAACCAAATGAAGCACTACTCTTCTTGCCATTGCTGTTAGTCCTATTGCATGTTGTTTTATTCTCTTGAATCTTTGTTATATACTTTTTTTTTTACCATGAGCTGTTACTTTGTTTCCATACCAACTTCAGATGCCATTCTCTGGAATTTTAAGCATTTAAACATTTTCAGTTCCTAAACTTTCACTTCTAATTTTCAGCAGGAAGACTGTTTTAGTTGAGAGAATGTGTTTTACAGATTGCAAAATGGAATTTGGGATCTTCTCTCACAAAAGCTGCTACTTCAAGTACATCCAAGTCAGATGTTGAAACTTCTTGTCAAAACATAATATTTAGTAGCAATTCATTAATTCTTTTACTATCCTTTTTCTTTGACACTCAGCAAGTTATAGCAGTACGAGTGACTGACAGCTCAGCTTGGTTCATGTAAGAAACTTAGCTAGTCACTGTCAACAGCGGTAAAAATACTCATTTTCTTCCCTAAATTTCTGTGTGAGGAATGTGAATGCAGCTCAGTAACTTCAACTTTCACAGATTTTTCTTGGGTTTAGTAGGTGTTCTTGGATGTCAGAATAGCTGAGTATGACTAGGGTAACAGCTTTCTCTTGTTCTAACAAAGAATTAGAGAGTCAGACACCTTCCCTTTCCTCACAGAAGTGGGAGAAAAACCCACAGTTAATTTTCTCACCCTTGCCTTGCTGTAGCAGGAAGAGGTTACTATGTCCCTGAACCTGGTGTGGGTGGAATCTTTTTCTGAACAGCTCATCTGTCTGTACAGCCTATGTTTTGCTTAGAGCTTTGAAGAACTTTGAATGGAGTTCAGCAGTATTTTGAGTCCAACTTCGTACCTTGGCTTTCTTTAAAAACCACTATTTTCCATTCAAAATGTCTAGTGAAGTTGGCACCATATTACTTCTGAAATTCTTATGTTTTCATCATGCGCACAATTGCATGACATCTCTCTAGGCAGGTATTTTAATTGTTTCAAATTTCTGCTTTCTCAGATTTTGTCTTGGTCTTTCTTGATGTATAGCATTTTTTCAACACTTGCCTGCTTTATGCTTCTGTTGGAGGTGTCTCTTGATCCTCCTTGAGAGGAACTTTTATCATGGGAGAAGTGAAACATGTCATAACCTCACCTTACTGGACTGGGTAACCTCTGTGAGGTTTTTCATAAAAATAATTTGGCTTTTAGCATCTTCCTTAGGTTTTCTGATCTGCCAGATCAGTAATACTAGGCTAAAAAGTTTTGTCAGTTGAAGAACAAAACCAAAGTATTTTCCAGTTGTTTTTGTGGCTCTCTGAGGGACTTGTGTATTCTTGGGTAAGCAGTACTTTGCTGAAGAGTTTTCTAAGAATATTGCCTCACTTCAGGTCCCAGCAAAGTCTCTTAAGTTGTTCAAGTTATGGGAAGTGAAAAGGAAAAAATTGTCTCTGGAAAGGGCACGTGAAACCAATTTATAAGGTATTTTAGTTGTCTTGGGTTTATTTTAGTTGTCTTGGCTTTGTAGGAGGAAGGTGAAGACTTTTACTAGGAAAATCACAAGTCTGCTTTCTGAATTCTTGTT
The DNA here is from genome assembly GCA_011057875.1 of Pterocles orientalis. Taxonomy (NCBI): domain Eukaryota; kingdom Metazoa; phylum Chordata; class Aves; order Pterocliformes; family Pteroclidae; genus Pterocles; species Pterocles orientalis. Next base: position 1,471,597 of record WKFP01014806.1, on the reverse strand, counting down.
TTTTGAGATCAGTTATCAACTTAGAAAATAGGAATGAAAAAATTTCAAGTAATTGTTTAGCTAAGGAACAGTTCTTATACCTGGTACTAAAACAGATGCCCTTTCACTGTTTAAAAAAAAAGTAGAATTCTTGGCTGACTGTCTATAAGATGGAAGTAACACGTTTCACTTGTTTGGATTGGAAGCCTGTGAAAATGTGATCTTGCACATGTAATCTCAGCCTACAAAAAAAGTGTTACTTTGAGGTGTACTTTTTAGATAATACTACTTGATCCAATACCTGCAGGTTTTTTTATTAATAACTTTAAGAAATCTAATTTGTCCTTTCAGAATCTGAAAGGTTTTCTGTAAGAAATGAACTGTCACAGCTTGTCCAGTAAACTTTTATGACATCCTTGCTATCCCTCTTTCTCAAGTTCATCAGGAAAGAATATTTAGCAGAACTTCAATTGCTTTCTTAAGGAAATAACACATACATTTTGTGTTGACTGTCTGCCTGCCTGCCACTGTTACTATCTTCACCAACTTCTGAATGTCTTGGTCTTTTTTAACTACATTTAAGAAGATCCTTGGGTATATGACTACGTATATAATAATGAAAATTGCCATCTGAGTAGAGGAAGGAAAAACATTGAATGTTTATAGGAACAGAAAACTGGAGCAAACTTGTCCCTTATTCCTTCTGTTTGTTGATCAGTCAAGTGAACTAGTCATTGTACATGGTGCAGGATATTGTATTCTGTTTCTAACTTGCTGGTGATTTGGCAGTGAGCTGGACAAGTTTCCAAGTAGAGCTAAGAATATTGTTGGGACAGTTTGGCATTTGAGGTGGGGTAGTTCTAGAAAATGTGGCCTTTTTGTGAAAACGGGAAAGCTGGAGTGAATACGGGGAACATACTGGTTAGCAGCTGTGTGTTCTTAGTTCTGTTACTCAAACAGGGTTGTAAGGTACAAGGGGAGTTGTGATTCCCTGCTGATTTCCACTGCCTTTTGGTATTGTGTTAGAAGAGAAGTCATTATTTTGACTGTTTAATGAAAAACTACTGTTTATCAAGAAATAGAATACTATTGTGGAGCACTGTTTTAGGAGCTTTTAAGTCCATGTCCATTGTCCTGCCAAATACATGTGCAGGTCTGAACTATCAGTTAAATCAGTCATTACTTTGTGCGTTGCAGTCTAGTTGTCACCTGTAGTGTTAATGTACAGAACAGTTAACAAGATAGATTTGAATAGTTACAAGGTGGTGAAGTACATAAACTGAGGAAGTCTTAATCGTGAATGTGAGCTTTGAATTAAAATAAATCATTAGTCATAATTATACATCAGCTTTATTACTGCCTTCTCTTGCATTCTGACCGTAATGGTGACAATTGCAAGCAGAAAATATCAGATTATGTTTTACAAATGTGTCATTTAGTCTTCTCTTGTGCTAATAATATCGAATCTACAGTGATCTGAGAGAAACTGGGGGAAAATCAGAGCTACCTTTTACTCTAAATACTTAAAGGCTGTTCAGCTGGGTTTGAACTAATATGTATGTATGTACATGATCCATGGAGTAAGTACAGCTGCCTTGTGTTGTAAATCAACTATATGAAAAACAGAAGTTTAAACAGGTGTAGGAATGTAGATGTAAAACTTTTTAAGTGGCTATAATCTTGACTCCTAATAAAACATCTTAGAATAAAAACTTTTTAGGTCATACGAAGTATATCTAGTGCCATCTGCTGATAATAAAGAAATATTTACTACTGATACTGAGCTCAGAGACCTAATACTTTTCTTACCCCGAAATACATCAAATTGCATTTAAAAGCTTTGTATGACTAACTGCAAATTTCGTGTCTGTAGTGAAACTACCACTAGGAACTCAAAATTACAGGTCCTTGCATGTTTTCCTTAGATGCTTGTGTAATAATACAGACTTACAGCCATTGAATGTAAGTAATTAGACTTCATACAATACCCTTCAAGTGCATGTACCCTATTCTGATTAAAGTCTTATATTGATGAAACATTGTATAAAGTTGCATTTACCCTTTAAAAGTCTGTTTTCTTTCAAAAATCTACAGTGTGTAAAGGGATAACAGTACATGAAACTATATCACTCTCCTTTGAAAACATCTTTCTCCTTTCTGCTCTATATAATTTAGAGAGCCGTGGGAAATTATTTCTAACTTCAAAATCATATAAACCACTTCTTCCTGATAATACAAGTTGTGCATCCACAGCTTCATTCATTAGGAAGCAAAGCAGAATTAGTAGGGATGGATTAAGAGCAGCTTTCCAGTACCTCTGAGGAGGTTGCTGAGAAAACATAATCAAGCTCTTTACAGTGGTGCATAGCAGGACAATGGAAGGTTACAGACAAATTTAAATGAGAGGCTCTTCTTATGTAGAGAAAAATGAGGACAGGCAAGCAGTAGAACAGGCTACCCAGTGAGGTCGTACAGTCTTCATCCATGGAAGCATTCAAAATGTAACTAGATAAAACCCAGAGCAACCTGATTTGATTTCATAGTCAGCCTTGCTTTGAGCAGGCTGTTTTACTAGAGACTTCCTGAGGTGGAAAAGTGAGCTACTCGTGCAAGTATCTAAAAGCAATTCATTCTTGCATATTGCCACTGTGAAGAGTCTAAAATGGAATAGAAAGGCAGTAGGAACTTGGCAGTTCTGAAGGAGTTTTGTCTTGCAGTTTCATAATAATTGATGCTGGGGATGTGGATTAATAATCAGGAATTCATTCCAGGTTGCTGTGTTTTACAGCTAATGGTACATATCCCCTGTGCTGTATACTACTTTGCTTTTTTAAAGGCAGAGATCATACCAGGATATAAAATAACCATCTTTCCCATTTGCACTGATGATCACTGTTCTCCAAAAATCTTTGAAGTTTTTCTTGGGTGCATGCAACAAACTGTTTTCTCTGTATAAGCAGGGCTGTTCTAGACCAGATATCTAGTAGACTGTTCAGTGTTCATCATGTTTCATGTATTTCATTTTGCATGGGTTTCTTGATTACTGGCTGTCAGGTTTGGGTTTTTTGCTTGTCTTTGGGTTTGGTTTGATTTGTTTTGTTTTTCAAGCTAAGCTATTGATCAGTAGTTTTCACTGTCTAAAGCTATGATTCCCCTGTTATGCACTGTTGTTCCTAGATAAATGATGTTTTTAATTCCATGTCTTAACTTTCCTTGTTCTTTTGTCATTTTTGCTTATAAATAGGATTTTTACACCTGTTGCCTTACTGCTTCAATATCTTTTGTTGAATTTTTCCATCCCTTCTAAGTAAGTGCATCTGTAGGATGATAAAATTCCAATTGAACATTTATTGGATTAATTATTCAGGAAAATACCAGGAAAAAAGAAATGGGGAAATAGCAATAAGCAAAGAATACCTGTACCTGGGTGTTAGTGATGGGGAGAGATCTTTTTTTTCCTCTGTAGGTATCCTTCATCATTTAGAATTAAAGCTCATACCTCTCCTCTAGAAACTCCTATCACTTCTAGAAATTTTGGTAGAGGTCTGACTGAAAGATTGTCAGAAGATAGAGCTTCAACCATAGGCAGACTTGTTTTGTCATGCCTTGCATAAGGTCTCTTGAAGCCAAGATGTCTTGGCATATACTCAGTCTTTGAAAATGTTGGAGCTTTACCTTAACTCATAAAGCACTTACTGAAAGGCCAACCAAAAGATATTGATTGATCTGAAAAGTCAGCTGTCCTCTCGTATGCTTTAGACAGATTGCATATGTGCATGTTTGTAATTCCTTGCAATACTCTGAATGGAACATGTTTTGAATAAGCTTGAAACAAACAAAAATATTCTATGCATTCATCCTAAAATTCAGCAGCATTCTTTGATCAGTTTCAGTGGTCACTCTCTAGTAGATGGATAAAGCTTCACTGCCATAAAATGCTTGAGCAAATATTCTGTGTGATATTCCAAACGACCTATTAGGAAATTAATGCTTTGCATGCAAACATCTATCTGATCCAGTCCTTTCAGTTTCTCCTCTTCCATAAAAACATAACTGTTTTAAATTAGTCTGAAACAGATAAGACAGAAGTGTCCCAGTAACTGTTACTGTGTCCTTTAGCATTTCTTTCAGGCAATCAAGGCTGACCTAAAAGCTAATTCTTCTGTATCACATTCACACTTTAAATTTTTAAATCCTTGTCTCTTCTTTGTGAAATCTGTTTCACTTGCTACTTATGAACTCAAGAATGGGCAGTGGTTAAAACATCGAAAAGGTTATTTCTGTGTGTATGTTGAGTTGAAGGAAAGAAGGAAGAGTGGGATACTGAAATCAGTACTAGTACTGCCACTTTAAGAAAGACTGTAGATCTTTGATTATGGGCAATTTTGCTTGCCTTGTAAAATGAAATATTGCAGTCATCAATGCAGTATTGCATTGATGAATAACAAGCTTACTTTGAATCTCTTAATTACATTGTTATTTACACTGTTACATGTCTTTAATTTATTGGTCTTTCTGGTACTTCTGTTTATATTAGGACTTTTTTTCAGTGGTTCACAAGTGTAGTTTCACCTATGCTTGTTAAGAAGAGGTTTAACTTTTTTCTGTCTGACAGATAACATAAAAATAAAGTCATAGGTATCTCATGTTTGATGCTTTTCTTATTTTTGTGTTTTTAAAATGGAACACTTCTTTCTGCGGGACTGTTCCATACACAAACAAAAAATAGGGTACATACAGTTTAGAATAGGAAATAAAGCTTTTCTCGCAAATGTTTTCATAGGTAGGACTCTGAAAATGTCTTGGAAATGTCCTGAAAATCCTGTGAGACTTTACAGTTAAAATTTACACCTTTATTGTAAAATTCTATTGCTTATAGTATTATAATTTGTATGCAACATTTCAAGTAGCATCATATGAGTTTTGACAGAACAATCCTGAATCTACAGTGAGGATAATAATCTAAAATGTAGGTGACACAAGTGTTTTCCCTTTTTTTTTTTTGATCAGCTCTTCAAAAGCTCAACTGTTCTGTGTTATGAAAAGGACTCATCTGTAGAACTGCACTTTAATTATTTTTGTTGTTCTTTGAAAGTCACATGTATTAATTCATAGCTTTATTTAACTTTCACTGTTTTTGTTCAGAATGCTCTTTTCAAAACTGAAAATGAACAGTCTGCAAATGAAAATATTTTGCCAACAATAAATACAGATTCTGACTGCCATACTTGCATTATTCATCTGCCCACATGGTTTGGCTTGCATGCTATGACAGAGCTATAATATCAAAGCTACTGATACGTGCTAAATGTTTTCTTCCAAGTGGCCTCCAGTAAGGAATGTTCATAAGAAACACTTACTAGGCATTTGAATTAATGTGTTCATTACACATGTACTTTATTACTTCTTATAAGCATGATAAGTGTGAGTATTTTTTTTAAAAAGTAATTAAGTTTGTTTTTTTAATACATCTGTTGCCTGTGTTCTTTTATTCCTAGATCTTCCTCAGAACTGTGATCCTAACATTCCCCTAGTTGCTCAGGAATTAATGAAAAAAATGATCCGTCAGTTTGCAATTGAGTACATTTCAAAAAGTAGCAAAATTCAAGAGAACAGAAATGGTTCATCATTTGAACCAAGTCTGATATGTAAAAGTATCCAAATGAACCAAATGGAAAACTCCCTTCAGGAAGAACAGGATAGCCCTCTAGACCTCACTGTGAATCGAACTCAAGAACAGAATACTCAGCAAGGTAAATTTCTATATCTGCTTATGTGTGTTTTGCTGTAATTTATTACTTTACTATGTCTTATTCCCTTAAAAAAAAAGTGTCTATCAAATACGTATATGTTTTGTTTCCCTGAAGTAGTAATTGGTATATAAGAAAAATAAATATCCTATGTGATTAAGGGTGAAAGAAAATTGGCATTGCATCAACTTAACATTTAAAGAAAACTCATACATTTTCCTTTAAACAGCAGGAAAAATGTTATAAGAGAACTGTTGAAAGAAAAAAAAAAACACCCCAAACCAAAAAACTAACCCACTTTCTTTAAACATTTTTCTTAATGTTTGTTAGCAGATAAATATTATTTCTTAGTGCCTGCATTAAGTAAGTGGCATCAGAAATTCTCCACTTTCAAATACTGAATCCAAATCAGCTCACCTGTGGCTGTCACAGGTAACAGTGGTTCAAGATTTTGTTAAAGAAATAGCTGTTAAGCCTTCTGAGAAAGGAGAGAAGATAGTGGAATTTCAGAGAGCAAAGGTCATTTTGTCTTTGTCAGCCCTTGGACACTGATGCTTTAAATACAGACTGGTTAGAATGATGGAAAGAGAAGATTGATTGGGGAGGAAATTTCCATTTTTCGTGTCTTAATCACTATAGATCATTGCAGTTTTCTTAACTGAGGATAAAGCTAGAAAAATAAAAATCTGTCTCACTACCATTTACATAAAGGAAATAATTTCTTAGCCTTGGGGAATATTGCTATCCAAAATTGATAACAACGTAATCATGAGAGTGTTTTGGACTTTGGACCTGATTTGAATTAGCAGCAATTTTTCAGGAAGGGTTGTGACTGTCAGGTGCAACTGAAAGTGGCAAAAGCAGCTTTTGCCTTTTACAAATACAAGGGTCTATGTTAATCCAATAACGCTGCAGACCGAAGGGAAAAGTTCACCTGTATGTCACATACCATACTGTAAAAGTTTAAGGAGACAGAACTGCAGAATTAAGTTTTGTGGTTTGGTTTTTTTTTTTTTATATTACATTGGTCAGAATGAAAGCAGTTTTTGTATGTGTGCACTTAAGAGTGTAGTCTTTAATTAGATGACGTGTCATTTGGAGGGGCGGAAAGGGAATTCTGATATGGATTTACCTTGCTAAACATACCTATTGTAGATTAAATTTCAAGCATCGCTTTTGTTTGACAGCAGAAACATTAAGAAATTGTGGAATTGCTGCTTTTATTTATTAAATATTTTATTATTTATTGTTGTGTGGTCAGCAGAAGCCAGTTCATGTCTAGGTTTAGCAAATAGCTTGTGCAGGTTAAGTCCTGAGAAAATATCTGTTGTGTTTTGACATATCTCTGCTATAGATTAATTATAAATTTTAGAGATTTATAATTGGCCAGGTTGAAGCAGGTTTCTTTTGCAGGGGTAATAAAAAGTACTTTCCTGATATCAGCACTATAGCCTGTTGCTTACTTCAACAGCTGGTTATAGAGAATAAGTAGTTTAAAATGAGCAAAGTCCCCAAATACAGGTTCTGGTTCTTGCTGAACCAAAATAAATCTTTGAGGTATGAAAAGGAAGGCAGAGGGTGAATGGGGCAGGGGTGGAAGAAAGCTCTGCTGCCACCCTCAGCTATTTCAAAATATGTTGATCTTTTGTCAAAAAAAACCCTTGAATTGTATAGAGATTTAGGTGTTTCAGTGTTTTTAAATATCACTTGAATTTTTCTTACAATGAGGGTTATAAAAATAAGTTTAGAATTGTGTGTCTTCAGCAGGATAACTGAGGCTAAGATAGTTGCTCACCATACGTCCTTTACTATGTAAAACTGGTACACTCTCTGAGATATTGTAGATTCTCAGAACTTACACTGCCGTGTTTGCAGGAGTGCTTTGCAGATGTTAAAGATACTAGTTTTGCTGTGAAGTTTAGAGCTGCTGAAGTGAAAGGAAGTATTGAAACAAGGCTGTAGCTGAGGAAAGGTTTCAAGCCATCTTATCTACTAGGGAAGTTATATTGCATTTCCCATTTCCCGTGAACATATCCATTTTGAGCTATCTTAGCTTTCCACTGTAGTGGTAGCAACACGAGCAAGTGAGATCAAGATGGAAAGTCACAGAATCACAGAATGTTAGGGATTGGAAGGGACCTCGAAAGATCATCTAGTCCAATCCCCCTGCCGAAGCAGGAACACCTAGATCAGATCACACAGGAACGTATCCAGGCGGGCTTTGAATGTCTCCAGAGAAGGAGACTCCACAACCTCTCTGGGCAGCCTGTTCCAGTGCTCTGTCACCCTTACTGTAAAGAAGTTTTTTCTCATATTCAAGTGGAACCTCCTATGTTCCAGCTTGAGCCCATTGCCCCATGTCCTATCACTGGATGTCACAGAGAAGAGCCTTGCTCCATCCTCCTGACACTCACCCTTCACATATTTATAAACATTGATTAGGTCACCCCTCAGTCTCCTCTTTTCCAGACTAAAGAGACCCAG
>WKFP01014806.1:1424193-1463364 GCA_011057875.1 Pterocles orientalis | reverse complement strand
TCTACACTTGCTCTTGTTAAATTGCATTAAATTTTTCCCCGCCCAAATCTCCAGCCTGTCTAGGTCTCACTGGATGGAAGCACAGCCTTCTGGCGTGTCAGCCACTCCTCCCAGTTTCGTATAATCAGCAAACTTGCTGAGGGTGCACTCTATTCCCTCATCCAAGTCGTTGATGAATATATTGAACAGCACAGGTCCCAGTACCGAACCCTGGGGGACTCCACTAGATACAGGCCTCCAACTAGACTCCATCCCATTCACCACAACTCTCTGGCTTCTTTTTTCCAGCCAGTTCACAATGCATCTCACTACCCCATCATCCAGATCACACTTCCTCAGTTTAGCCGCAAGGATACTGTGGGAGACGTTGTCAAATGCTTTTCTGAAATTGAGATAGATCACATCTACTGCTTTGCCATCATCTATCCACCTGGTAATATCCTCATAAAAGGCTATCAGGTTGGTCAAGCATGACTTCCCCTTGGTGAAGCCGTGTTGACTGCCTCTAAGTCAGTCAACTAAGTCAGACTGCTCTTTTTATTTCCATTGTGTTCTAGGTGTAGTGTTTCATTAGAAGTCCTTCCAATTAGTTGTTGTCAGGGACTATGTATTATTAGTCTGTGTATCCCTTGCTTCTGTCCCTTTCCTGAAGAAAGCTCTGGTATATTGAAGTGTTAAATGCTTGAAGTAGGGAACTGTGAAAATTTTTAATTGGATTATTTTAAAAAAGATATTTGTGTCTACCGTTATACTTCAGCCTGGAAACTCTTAAAAGCTATACCATGGTTCCTTTAGTAGTAGTGTCATTTAATTGTTATGCAGCTCTTTATTATTTGCTATTTGTAATTCCTGTTACAGCTTCCAAATGAAGTGGCAGTAACAGAGTAGGAAGTTCAAATTTGTACATTGCTCTGATGGATCCTCAACATTGAAATCTTTTTAATTCAAATCCAGTGAAGCAGATAAATATAAATACTTCAGGTTTATTTTGTGTTTAGGCAGATGCTTTGTATTTATGGTAGCTGTCTTTAAAATGAATGATATAAATAATAAAAGTCTTGTTCCTTCGCTGTGGAAGTGATTTTTTTTGAACTTAAGTTGAGGGGAAAGAGCAAGCTGTATTTTCCAGATCACTAGAACAATCTCTTTGCATTGAGCAGATCCAAGCTAAGTGCTAGCTTAATACTGAAAAAGAAATTCTGCCACTGAAGATGTCTAGATGATCTTATGTTCATTTTAAAAAGCTGCTTGCCTTCCTCCAGTATCTGCAGGCTATCTCTGAAGTACTCCCAAAATACTCAAGTCTGATACTTCCATGTATTGGGTTGTCATGACAAGGTTTTGGTAGCTGGGGAGGGCTGCAAAGGTGTCACCTATGAAAAGAGGTGAGCTGCTACCCTGTGCTATACACAGCCAGCTCCACAACAGACCCATCTCAGGCCAAAGTAGAGCACATCAGTGAAGTTTGTGATGCCTCTGTGAAAACATAATTAAGAGAGCAAAAAATGCTGGACAGGCAGAGCGGTGAGAAACTCAGAGCGAACAACAAGGTCAGAGGAGAAGGGAGGAGGCACTCCAGGCAACAGAGCAGGTATTTCCCTGCAGAACATGGAGAGGACCACAGTGGAGCAGGTATTCCCCTGCAGCTTGTGGCAGAGACGACTCTGGAGCAGATATTCACAGTGCAGCCCATGGAAGACCCCACATTGGAGCAGTTGGATATTTCCTGAAGGGAACTGTGGCTTGTGGAGAACCCGCAATGGAGCAAAGGAAAGCTGAGGAGGAAAGAGCTGTAGAGAGGAATTGTACTGACTGTAACACCCATTCACTATCCTGCCTGTGCCACCTGGGGATGGGGGAGAATGGTAGAGGAGTCGGGAATGCAGCTGAACCTGGGAAAAGGTGGGGTGGGGAAGCACTTAATTTTTCTTTTTTTAGTTAACTAAATCTATTTTGATTTACAATAAATTAGTTTTCACTGAGTCTGTTTTGCCTGTGATGGTAATTGGTAAATGATCTCCCTATATTTTTCTTGATGACCTTTTTAATCTTATTTCTCACTGCCCCCTTCTTGAGGAGGAGAGAGGGAAGGGCTGGGTGGGGGCCTAGCTACTGGCCAAGGTCAACCCATTCCACCCCTGGTACTGAATCATTCAGTATTGAGAATTTAAGCACTGGCATCCAGTTACATCCAGCTGGCATCTGACTGATAGCAGAGTCCTAAATTATGCTCTGCTTTCTTCTGCATGTAGAAGTGTGGTAACTTAACACGGTGCCTTAATTCTTGTGCACCTTGGTGGTGACTAATCAAGCAGCTACTTTACTGTCAGTCAGTTAGAAGCAACTGTCTCCAGAAATACTTGTCTTGCTCTTTTTTCTGATCCATGTAACTCTAAGTCTTGTCCTGGCCTTGAAAAGAATAAACTGTATAGTAAAAGAAAATTTGTTTTTGTGCACCACATCTAACAAAAATAGGGTAGTATTGTGTATTTTTGCAATATTACTTGTCTTCCAACTAAGCCAATGAAAAAGCAGCATCCTTCAGGATAAAGCATTGAGTGAGGAACAGTCTTGGAATATGATGCAGGAGTTTATTATTTTCTTGTGCAGTTGTGATGCTGAGCTCCTTGGGGAGTGTTCCCAGCAGCAGCTAACTTTGATGTATAGGCTTCTTTCCCTTGATAGATATGGAAGAATTGATCACTCTCAAAGGTCTAAGCAAAGTGACTTACAAGATGCAGAAGTATAAGCTGTACAAATAAATAATCTGTTAGTTTAGCTACACAAGCTCATTCTTGTTCCTGTATCTTCCTGGAACAATGATGGTGTGTAAGCATAGCGGAAAAATACAAGAGAACTTGCTTAGATGTCGTTGTTTCATTGATCTATCGTAGAGTGGAAGACATCAGAAGGTAGCTGGCAACATGTGACATTTTCTGCGTTGACTTTTTACAGCTATCCTGTAGTGTTGTTGTTGGCTATTACTGAAGAAGTAGGAAAAATAAGGATAACCCAAGCCAAAATTCTGTTTAAATGATTTAAAGTAACATTTTAGTATCCAGTTTCATGGGGTGCATGTGATTTTACCAAAATTTGCATCAAAATAAAGGTTTCTGAGTAGTGGACCAGAAATTGTAAACAATTCCTGATTTTTGAAAAGTAAATGGTTTTGTATCTCTTGAAAATCCACACTGAAGTTAGCAGGGCAAGTGCGATCACAGCATGTGTGGTCTCTTGATTGCTATGTTCAGGGCTATTGAAAGAATTCCAAACACTTAATAAAAATAACGTTTTATGTTCTTAATATACTTTTTTGTCATATGTATTGGGGAAAAATAATATGCTTTTTAAAGGTATACATACTATGTTCCCAAAGATAAATTACATGAGCTGTACATATGTTCTAGAAACTGTTTAATAGTTCTGCATGAAAAGGTCACCCTAAAATGGTACACTTTTGAGGAGAGTAGGTGTTTATTTCTTCCTTAGCTTCTATGGTGGCTAACAGCCAAGCTCCTGTCAGACGCTTGCTTCCTCAATGGCATAGGGAAAAAATGCGAAGAATGGGAAGGAATGCTTATGAGTTGAGATGAGGACATGGTCATTGCATACTGCCAGAACAGACTCTGCTTGGGGAAAACTAACTTAAATTATTTCCTATTAAAACAAATCTTTGATTATTAATTCAGCTAGGTGGTGATGTAATGTATCTTTGTTTTCCACTTTCTTTTCCCCGTCCCAGGCCCAGCTTCACTCCACATTCCCTTGTGACCACCCCTACTAGTGTGGTGCGCTGGGAATGTGTGTGAGGTGTCCACAGTCTCTACCTAGTGGTTTCCCTCTGCCATTTGCCTCTGCCGTTGGTCTTCCTTCTGCTGTTTTATAATTTTTTTTTCCCCTTTTTTTCTCTCCAGCCAACACTTTTTGCCCTTTCTTAAATATGTTTTCCCAGAGGCTCTCCACAAGTGGCCACAGGGCTCAGTAGTGTCCTGTGGTGGGTCTGTTGGAACTGGATGGAAACATCTGTGTCTGGCATAGGGCAGCCCCTGCCATATCCTTGCTGTAGACACCCAATATGTAGCCATATACTTTACATCCTGCACATCAGGTCAGCAGAAATGGTCTAGTCAAAGCAGTAGTAAAGAATTAATAAAAGGCTTTGTTGTTCTTAGTGGCAGTTCTCTGAAAACATAATTTCCATATGCAGCAGCATGGAAAATAGCTGGCAAAAGGCAAGGCATCAGGAAATGTACTGACGGCAAGACAAGACAGTGTCATTTTGATGCTGTGAAAAACCTTATTGAGGTTTACCAGAGTATGATGGACAAGGTAAAGGGAGAGTTATTTACTAAATCTCCCACTGTTAGAACTGGGCAGGGCTTGCTGAAACTTACAGAATCATAGAACAGTTAGAGTTGGAAAGGACTTTAAAGATCATTGTGTTCTAACCCCCTGTCATGGGCAGGGACACCTTGTACTCGACCAAGTCGCTCAAAGCCTCATCTAGCATGTCCTTGAACACCTCCAGGGATGGGGCATCCACAACTTCCCTGGGCAACCTCTTACAGTGCCTTACCACCCTTACAGTGAAAAATTTCTTCCTTATGTCTAGTCTAAATCTACCCTCTTACAGCTTATAACTGTTACCCCTTGTCCTGTCACTACACTCCCTGATAAAGAAGCTTCTTAGAAAGGAAAAAGAGCAGCAGTTTGTGAACATGAGGAACTGCTCTGGCAGGAGTTTGTAGAGCTGGACAGTGTCATTGGGTTCAAAAAAGGTCTTAGACAACTTCACGGCTAACTTCCCAGATAATAAAGCGAGAGTAGGCAGGGAGGTATCCTCCGAGATCCCTAATCCAGTGGTAGCAGCTGCTGGAAGGGAAGGAGAGGAATAAGCTGCAGGTAGTGACCAGGCTGATGTGCTCTCCCCTGCTAGGAGTGGAATTTCTCCCATGCCTGAAGACTGGGTCAACTACATTGTCAGTTCATAGTAGCTAGTGAGAGGTTTCTTGAAACCCAGAAAAAAACTAGAAAAGTTTGCTATAATCAGTACAGAAGTAGCAATTGTAGGAATTCAAGGGTGACCCATACAATTTCTGTTACTTATTCTTCCCCCATTTCTCTAACATCGCTAGTCTGGAAGAGTTTCAAGTGATTGTGGTGCTGATTATTTTGAAGATGACCTTTGTCCATACTTTGTCATGGTGACACTGCACCTGATGATCTAGTGCTGAGAAGCAAAGGCCAGAGGTTGAGTCATTTCTTTGAAGATCAAAATAATTTAATTCAAACAGAAATAACTTCGTTAGAAGACAATGAGCAGCAAATGTGAAAAACTTGTAATATTTTTTTCTATGTTATCCAGTGTTACACTGTATTGTTTATGAAGACTGTCATCTTAGTAGTCATGGCTTCAGCTAAAGAGTGGAAGTGATTTCATGTCTTTCATTAAAACCATCTTAGAGGGTGGGTTTTTTGTTCCTGATGTTATTCATTTCCTGTCCAGGGGAACATTTATTCTTGCCTAAGTACCTATTTTGAGTGATTTGATAGAAATGAGAGAAAGTTCTGGCTGAGTTTAGAAAAAACTTATTCCTACCTTGCAAGTAACAGGTTTTCACGGTTCATTGTCCACCTGTAGGATATCTCTTTGCGAACTTTTTGGTCTTGTACCTAATGAACCAAAGTGAACATCTTTAATGTGTATATATACATCAATTCATTTCATTAGGTAGCATTTCATTCTGTCTTAAAGCTTTATGGCAAATGCTCTTACTTTCCTGACACTTGTAGGTGCTCCTTTATTATCATAGTTGATACTACTAGAAAGCAGGAAGATCTACCAAAACCAGGAGTTGCTGTATATTTTTAATGAACTTTTTTTGACATGTCAGCACTTTCTGCATCAGTTTTGGGGGTTTTGTGTGTTTGGTTTGTTGGGTTTTTTGCTGGTGGTGTGGTTTTTTGTTTGTTTGTTTGTTTTGGTGTTTTTTTTTGGTTTTTTTTTTTTTTTTTAATTTGAGTGAAATCACTGAATAAAAGCCTGGTGTGTGGTGACTTTATCTGGTATTTTGTGTGTACATCAAATTTCTTGCATGGTTCTCTTTCACTCTTTCTACTTAGGATCATCTTTCCATAAAGCGTTGTCTTCAGGAAGTGTCATATACTTAATACAATTGCTGTGTTGGAGCAACCAACTTTATTGAACTAGAAATGACACTTCAGTCCTGCTTACCCTTTAGAGGCCCAAAATGTATCTGATTTTTTGTTTCAGGAGCCTGCATTTTTAGTACTATATTCTTTTTAGTAGTTTTTCAGCTTACTGCTGGCCTTGTGGTGTTAAAGCCAATTCTGAAAGTTTGGAAAATTATTTTGGTTAGATGTCGCTATGGAATCTTGTGAGAGTTTTGCGGGTTTGTTGTTGGGGGGTTTTTCCTAAAAATCTAGGTAGCTTCAATTTTGTTGCAGATGGAATAGAGAGAGAATTAGTTCTTCATAACTTGTTGAGTTATGAACTTCGATGTAGTTCTTTCTCCAGTGACTTTGTCAGTGAGCGCTTCTAAACTTCTTTTATCATAGTGCCTATGAATATCAACTTGTTGTGGTTTTGACCTACTTGGCTAGTAGGAAATGAATACCACACAGCTGCTCACTCACCCTTCCCCATCCCAGGGAGGGAGGAGAGAATTAAGGGGGTAAAGGGAAAAAAGACTCATGGGTTGAGATAAGAAACCAGGACACAAATGAAGATGAAGAAAGGGAGATGTTATGAAAGGGAACACACAAACACTTAAGAATCATAGAATCACAGAGTGGTTTGAGTGGGAGGAGACCATAAAGAATGTCTGGTTCCAACCCCCCAGCTATGGGCAGGGACAACTTCCACTACATCAGGTTCCTCAAAGCCTTGTCTAACCTGGCCTTGAACATCTCTAGGGATGGGGCATCCACAGCTTTCTGGTTAACCTGTGCTAGTGCCTTGCCACCCTCACAGTAAAGAATTTCTTCCTAATATCTAATCTAAACCTCTCCTCTTTCACCGTAAAGCCATTACCCCTCATCTTATCACTACACTTCCTGATCAAGAGTCCCTCCCCATCTCTCCTGTAGGCCACCTTTAAGTACTGGAAGGCTGCTATTAGGTCTCCCTGTCGCCGCCTTTTCTCCACACTGAACAACCCTGACTACCTCAGCCTGTCCTCATATGGGAGGTGTTCCAGCCCTCTGATAATTTTTGTGACTCCTCTGGACTCACTCCAACAGGTCCACGTCCTTTGTCGCAACCCAGCACTTCTATGAACCACCCTGGGTGGGACGAGTGGGGTTTGCAGAGGTTCTATATATATATATTCCCTTGGGGCAAATTAAGGTGAGACGGCACCAAAGAATTGCCTACTGGCTTATAATTTTAATGCATATAATTGTTTAGGGAAAAGGGAAAATGTGGGGTATACAACAGAGTCAAGGGAAAAGGAAAATCACTTGGTAAAGACAGTCCATGAATATTTTACCATCCACTAACAACACAAAATTTCATAGCAATGGGGTAAGAATAGCACATAAGCACCACTAAAATAAGCGATCTATATGAAAACCTATTAAACAAGCCCCAAAAGGGAGCTGGCGTTAAAACTTATAAGGTGTTACCATATATGCCAGAGGGAAAGCAGAGACAGAGGGGAGAGAGAGACGGGAAAGGAGGAGGGAAGAAGAAAAGAAGGGGTGAGGGAAAGAGAAGAAGGAAGAAAAAGTAAAAGGAGGGGAGAAAGAGAAAAGGAGGAGAGAGGTAAGGAGAGGAAAAGAAAGAAAAATTATCACCACTTCTTGGATCCCTGGGTGAGCGTTGAGGGGGGGTTGTTGCTCGTTCAGTTGGTCAGCATCTCAGGAGTCTTCAGGTGATGAGCCCCCCACCCCTATTTTGTTTGTTCACCTTTTATAGGCAGAGGCAATGCCTTACTCTGCACGTATTTGGTACTTTGTTGTAAGAGCAAGACTGAGTCCATTGTTAGACTCAGCAGGGGTTCGATGTCCATCCTTGATGGCCTTCCTGAGTCCATTGTTAGACTCAGCAGGGGTTTGCTGTCCATGGTTGATGGCCTTACTCAGCAGGGGTTTTGCCATTCCATGGAGTAAGGCCTTTGGTGTATTCCTCGCCATCTTCTTACCTACAACTGGACATCATGAGGCTTTGAGGCTTTGCCTTATCAGAGCCTCGTTGATTGAGTCCATTGTTAGTAAAGCCTTTGGCACATTCCTTGTCATCTTTTTGTCTACAACTGGAATGTTTTGAGACACCCTGGATGGTCAATTTGCAGTCTCTGCCAAACTGCACAAATAGTCCTACACACCTTAAGTTGGGGACCCTAGAGCTGGATGCAGTAGTCCAGGTGGGGCCTGATGAGAGCAGAATAGAGGGGCAGAATCACCTCCCTCGACCTGCTGGTCACACTTCTTTTGATTCAGCCCAGGACATGGCTTTCTCGGCTGTAAGTGTACGTTGCCAGGTCATGTTAAGTTTCTCCTCAACCAACGCTTCCAAGTCCTTCTTCTCAGGGCTGCTCTCAATCCATTCTCTGCCCAGCCTGTATTTGTGCTTGGGATTGCCTTGACCCACATGCAGGACCTTGCACTTGGCCTTGTTGAACTTCATGAGGTTTGCGTGGACCCACCTCTCAAGCCTGTCAGGGTCCCTCTGGATGACATCCCATCCCTCCAGCGCATCGACTGCACCACACAGCTTGGTTTTGTCAGCAAACTTGCTGCAGATGTGCTCAGTCCCACTATCCATGTCACCAACAAAGATATTAAGCAACACCAGTCCCAGTACTGACCCCTGTGGAATGCCAATCACTACTGTTCTCCACTTGAACCCTGAGCTGTTGACCACAGTGACTCTTTTCAGTGCAACCATTCTGCTACTTCCTTATCCACTGAGTAGTCCGTCCATCGAATCCATGTCTCTTCAATTTAGAGACAAGAATGTTGTGTGGGACAGTGTCAAATGCTTTGTACAAGTCTGGGCAGATGGCCTCAGAATGGGAGATGTACTTTGTATGGCTGACAGAACACAACAGATGAAATCTTTCTGTTTCACAGACTCAGTGACATTGTGAGCTTAGGATTCAGGATGCTTTACAGCTGGGTGGGCCAAAGAGTCCCTGTAGAATATTTCTGTAGGTTTTTTAATTGGCTTTTCCTTATGGAATATCACTGCATCAGAAAGGTTGATTAGCATTAACTAGTCCTTCCTTTCTTAGGGTTGAGGAAGACTTTTGAGAGAATGTATTCAGGAGCATCCTTGACAAGTGATGTGTTTATAAATATTTTTTCCCTTATGTGCACTTATGATGCTACTTTTTTATCCTTCTTCAAATAATACAAAATAGTTTGGGAAAAACAGTCCAATGCAAGTAGCTGGATTTGAGTATTGCACAAAGCTCTCATTCCTTTGCAGTATTGGTATAAAGGAGAGTTACCCTACCAATTTTTCTGACTTCTTATTTGGGTGTTGGTATTTGGAGTATTTAGCCAGTGCTTCATGTCTGCGTCTGAGGCTGTGGGAAGGTATATATAGTTGACTGGTGTTTTAGAAGTAAAATGCAGTAACATGAAAATGATACTAATGCAAAGAGGACTAGTATAAAGTTGCTTCTAGAGTTGAATGCTGAGCTACATGTTGAAACTCAAAATTGTATTCGCAGAGCTCAGGCACACAAACAGCCCAAGTTTGAAACAGAACCAAGGAAGAAAGGATGAGATTGAAAGTATTTAGGAGATTTATCTGTAATTTAAACGTGATTTAAAAAAAAAAAAACAAAAACTTAAACTATAAGGATTATTTGAGGTGCTAATTAGTTTCTTTGATTTTCAATGTTCTTAAATATTGATTTAAAAAAATAGGGTCTTCTATTTCAGTAATTCATAGACTTCAACAGCCAACTATAAATCTTGACTTTAACATTTGCCATTGACTTAACAGAGCGGACTCCCACACCAGTTTAGGTCTTTCTTTTCTCAAGTTTCATTATTACATATATGTGAGGGGAATATGTGTAAAAAAACTGTTAGAACCTTCAATTACATAGGTCTCATGCTTAAAACTCTACAGTGGGCTCGAGCTCTCTTCCCAGTTACTGGGGTATTACTTTCTTGTCCAGTAACCTGGTCTGGTCTCATAGCTGACCCTGCTCTGAGCAGGAGGTTGGTCTAGAAACCTCCTGAGATCCCTAGTAATGTCAGTTTTAACTCTGGTATCAGGCTTGTTTGTTTATAGTACATAAATATGAAGATGTGCATAATAATAATAATAACAGTAATAATATGAAGTGCATTGCTTTGCTTACCTTGAGAGTAAGTGCCTATGTGATTTTTAGGAAAGCAGCCACATGTTTCTGTTTAAGACAGGTTCTTTAAAATTTTATTATTTCTGAGTGGGTTTTTTATTTTTTCTTAATTTTAAAAAGTTTTGTTACGAATCAAACCATTTACTGATGGCTGATATTATTAAAGGAATAAGATGTCAGAAATTTTACAAGACAGAAATTTTACAAGTAGCTGCTTAAAAAGTGTGCCATAGGTACAAACATTTGCTAACAAAATTTCTGAGATCAGCCTTAAACAACTCTACCATTGCTACTCATTCTTTGCAGGGGATGGAGTGCTAGATCTCTCTACAAAGAAAAGCGCAAGGTTGGAAGAACCAAAATATGATCCATTGTGTTCTGAAAACTCAGTGTCTGGGTAAGCAACATTTAGGACTCTCTTCGGTTTATGTAAAAGACAATCCAGTATTCTCTTCTGAAGTCAGGTTTTACGTTCATGGCATATTTGTATATACTGGCACACACATGTGGTTCCTATTTTGCTTTCAAAAGAATTTTTGTCACTCATAAGTGTGTGTCTATGTATATATCATATGTTTCATTTGTCTTTTTCCTTTTTTTCTGTTTAAAGAAAAGTTATCAGAACAATCACCAAACTTTAGTTCATGTTACTAAAAATGAACTGAAAATTGATTACATGAGGCATTATAAGTAATAGGATAGTAGAAGAAAACGTAAATATATTCTTTCAGATTTTATTTAGGAAACTTCAATTCTGGACAAAAATGACCATGTTAATATTCAGATTTAAAATATTCTGCAACTAACATGAACACGTTAAATTACGATTATTCATAATATTCCTTAACAAGAGAGAGAGCAAGCACGCAAGAGAGAGAGCTCTTAATCATCGTACTTATAGTTGCATCATGGTTCTGACTATGGTGTGTGGTGGCAAATGGTTAAATTTCTTTATTCGGCAAGAAAAACAGTACTGCATCTGCTGAGAGCTACCACAAAACTAGTGAAACACATTGTTTTGTTGGATTTTGTTATGATCTTGACATCTTCCCATCCACTAGCCATAGCAGGACCCTTTTTGTCACCTGTACGTCTTACCAAATAACTTAGTACAATTAGGATTACAATAGCAGTATTTGTTGAAGATGTAAAATTGCATTTTACTAATTTGCTGATATGAAGTTTTAAAATAAATATGACTTTGTAATTAGAGAGCTGTAAATAGTGTCTAGAAGTTTTTAAAACTGTGTTTTATTTTGCCAAAATGGACTTGATTGTTAACTACAGCACTTTATCTCATTGTTGTAGAAAGCCTAGTTTTGTGTAAGTCTGGGATGGTTGTGTGTAGTTATGTACCTATTGCTGCAAATTTTCTATGAGGGGGTTGACTCTTTTATTACTTGTTTAGCGGTAACGTCACGTTTCTACTAACAAAAACTCCTTCAGGATTTGGGTATTTAATGGAACGTTAATTGTATAATTAAAATTATACCAGTGTTGCTCTGCAAGCATGTGAACAAGGGAATATAGCAAGCACTTGAGAATATTATCAAATACTGAGCTAGGACATAAAGTTCTTGGAAGGGCTGCTGTAGAAGCCACCGTATGATTTTTGACACACTGTCCTACCAGAACTGTAACATTTTGCTAGGATAATCATTTAACTACCACATCTCAAAGGCTTAAAAGTATCAGAAGCAGTGATGTTACCGAAGCAAGGAGTATAATAAAGGAGTGGACCCTTCCCTTCCATAGCTGTGTGAGAGTCTCTCATACATCAGTTTACCATCGTTTCATTCCATCCATCCAGGAGACTACACAGACACAGAGAGGACTATGTGGAAAGAAGTGCTGAGTTTGCAGATGGTTTGCTCTCAAAAGCTTTGAAAGACATTCAGTCTGGAGCACTGGACATAAATAAAGCAGGCATACTTTATGGCATACCTCAAAAAACTTTACTTCTCCACTTAGAAGCCTTACCAGCAGGAAAGCCTGCACCTTTTAAAAACAAAACTCGAGATTTCAATGATAGTTATTCATTTAAAGACAGTAAAGAAACTTGTGCAGTCCTACAAAAAGTAGCCTTGTGGGCAAGAGCTCAAGCAGAGCGCACAGAAAAAAGTAAACTCAGTCTACTTGAAACCTCAGAATTAAAATTCCCAACAGCTTCCAGTTACCTCCACCAGTTAACTCTACAGAGAATGGTCACTCAATTTAAAGAAAAAAGTGAAAATCTGCAATATGAAACTTCAGCTCCTACTGTACAATTAAAAATTCCTCAGCTAAGAATAAGTTCTGTGTCCAAACCACAGTCTGATACTGCTGGTCTTCTGGATGTTATGTACCACGTTTCTAAAACCTCCTCAGTCTTAGAAGGATCAGCTCTTCACAAATTGAAAAGTATACTCCCTAAACAGAACAAAATTGAATGTTCTGGACCTGTAACTCACTCAAGTGTTGACTCCTACTTTCTGCATGGGGACCTCTCTCCTTTGTGTCTTAATGCTAAGAATGGGACAGTAGATGGAACCTCAGAAAATACAGAAGATAGTTTGGATCGTAAAGATAATAAGCAACCAAGAAAAAAACGTGGCCGCTATCGGCAGTATGATCATGAAATAATGGAAGAAGCAATTGCAATGGTAATGAGTGGGAAAATGAGTGTTTCCAAAGCACAAGGAATTTATGGGGTACCTCACAGCACTTTAGAATATAAAGTAAAAGAAAGATCTGGAACATTGAAGACTCCGCCGAAGAAGAAACTCCGATTACCAGATGCTGGCTTATTTAATATGACAGATTCAGGGACTGGCAGCTGCAAAAATCGTAGCAAGCCTGTGTAGAATAATTGCTAGTGAATCATTTTGTGTGTGTGTATGTATGTCTGTATACACACACAGTGTGAGAAATACATATGCTCACTCTGACAGAAGACATGAAATTATACAGTTCAAAAACCACTTACATGCCTTTTGAAAAATAGTTTTATTCAGGGTTTTCACTGTGGACAGAATTATAGAGTTGCTCACTTAATTCTGATAGTGTGTATTTAATATAATCCTTGTATAAATAGGTGAAAAGATTCAGGTTTTATTTAGTAGTCAATAGCATAAAGATGTTTTGGGAAAACAAGTATTTGTCCTGTGAAGCATAATTTTTAATTGATGAAGAACCACTCTACCCATTCAATAATCCATCTTATTATGGAAATTCACAACTAAGGGTTAGCAGCCTTTTATACTTCACAGAATACTTGCAATAAATTGTAAGTAACTCAGATTATACAAACCAAGGGATTTTTTTAAAAAGATAGCTCCTTACAAGGAAGTGGATTTGTGAAGTATTAGTAGGATATAGTACATTCTGTGAAAGAAAAAAAGTTCATCGTTACTTAAATATCCAATACAAGTAAGAAAAACATTTCATTACTAAAAATGTGTGTTTAGCAGGCATAAGCTGCATTTTCTCTCATTTTAAGAAAATTTTGTTGTTGGTTTAGAAAGAAATTGGTGTTTACAAAGTGTACACTTATGAAACCTGAGAAATGACTGTAGTTAGAGAATTATTAAATATGAAATAAGATGGAATACTAAGAGCATAAAATAATTTAAACTTAATTTTTTTTTACAAATAAGGTAGCTTGTAAGGTTTAAAAAAGAAAGTTGGAATGCAACTTAGAGCATGTTCATAATGTGCACAGAATGAGCTTGAGAATGGTTTGGGTTTGTTTGGATTTTTTGTGCTGGTTAGTTGATGTTATGACTACTTAAATTTATTTAAGGATTGTGTCACACTCCTATTGAAAAACCTCACTGTAACTGTAATGTATTTGCTGCTGTGACATTTCAAAACATTTTCAGTGTATCAAAATGAATACCAAGTTACATTATCATTTTGCTAATAACCAAATTTGCAGTTCAGGGTCTTGATAGAAATACAAATATTAAACAGTGAAGCTGTTTTGAATTTTCAATAATATAAATTCTTTATAAATTTGGTAGTTAGAAGTTAGGCAGTTCACTTTAAATACATAACTTTTTAATAGAACTTAAGGGAGACCAATTACCTTCATATTGCAGTTTTTACATTAATTTCAAAGTACTCACATTGGACTTTGTCATACTTTTTTTGTGTGTAATATCACGAAGTAAATGTCTACATATGAAGAATATGGGCTTGCCTCGTATATTCAATACTGAGCATCACTGCCCTTTTTTCAAAATGTAATTTTTTCTGTATGCATCTAATTTGGCATAGAAAACGACTCCTCCAACTTTTACACATTTGGTGCACATGCATACATTTTTTTCCCCACTTAAACTTGCATGTGTATAGGTTAATTATATAAATGAAGCAGGACATTAGATGCATGTGGGCCACATCAGGTAATTTGATTTGTAGATAAACTTGCCATTAAATTCAGTGGAGAACATACTGCAATATTGGTGGCAAAATCTAGCCCATATTTATTAACGCTACTGAAAAAGAACATCTTTCATTTTAAAACAGAAAAATCTTTTTGAAACTGCACAACCAGTGTCTCAGTTCTTTGGTCTCTCAGATCTATACTGAATCTTCTTCAGTGATTAAGGTTTACTTGCATATTACAGAATGAATCCTTTTTTTAAGCAGAACTATACCTGATGACAAGGAGGTCACAAAACAGCAGATGTCAGGGTCATCTTTCATTTCAAAAGAATAAAGCCATATTTTGTCAGGGCCAGAAAGATTAATTTGTGAATATATGCCCACTGAAAAATTAAGTTGAAAAAAACTTAAATGTTTCAAGATCTGTTTTTATACAGTTTTACTTGCAGAAATTTGGGGCTTCAATACATTGCCTAGTATTTGTACCATACTGATGTTTTCTACTCCTCAGACAATGTTATAAATTTGAGTCAGAAGTTTATATTGAAGGCAAGTTACAGTACTCTTTTTATATCATTTAAAAGATGACCTGACCAAAAAATTAACAGGATTCATAAAATCAGGGATCGTTTTACTATTGACTTAACAGTACTCAGTAATTTTGTATGTAATATTATAATTAATTTTCAACATTTTAGTACTTGTATTTATTTTTTGGTCAGAAATAGTATATTAAAATATTTTTTGATAGTTTATAGATAATACTCAACCTGTAAGTGTTTAAAGAAACAGAATTATTTGTTTCTAATTATTAGGCTAACCTTTGATTACACAACTAAGGAAAGGCAGGGAAATGTGTAGATTCTCCTTCCCCAACCCCTATATATTCCATTAAATGTAATTTAAATTACACATTTTGAACTCTTTTATAAATTCAGTTACCAGTCACTACTTAGTAATTGACAATTTCTGAAAATTCCTGTTTCAGCAGAATTTTAAATGAAGGCGAAAGCAAGCCCTACATGCTTTCTACTTATTTGAATGTTTCTCAAGTATTTTATATTAAAAAACAGTGCCTCTGTTTTTAGAACTACTGCTCAGTACAGCTGTTTAAACCATTTCTGGTAGCTAATGACAATTTTATATTAAATTGTATATTAACTTTAGTGAGACTGATTTTTTTAGTTGTTTACAGTACAAATACTTGTATTTGTTTTTTAATTGCAGTATTTCCATTGTCGCAGTAATTAGTAAACCTCTGTGGCTGCCTTGATTTTTGACAGATTTTTGTTAACAACTGATTTTTAGGCAATTAGTTATATTTATGCATAAATCAATTGCACTATAATTCATGAATTATTTATTACAATATTTTCTAATGAATTCCATGTATTTGTCTTGTGTTGTAAATGTACTGTAATTCTGTTTCTTCTTTGTGTTGTTATATTCCTAAATCTGATTGTATGAATTTAATTGTTTAGTTAACGTGTTTCTACGTTGTAATTTGTAGTAAAGCACTTCAATGCTTTTGCACATAAATTTACAACACTGATGTGTGATTGATTTGCTCATTCAGTAAAAAAAAAAAAAAGAAAGAAACAAAAGCCTGTACACTGACTCATTTGACTTACTCCTGAGGCACAAGTTCGTTAGCAGTGGCATAAGATCAAGAACTGTACAAATTCAGCACGTAATGATTAATTTACTATGAGAATTTTATGTGTAAGAAATAGTAGCTTTAAGGAAAGATGATTTCTCAGAATTGATGCTTTATTCATAAATGAGAAGAAATTCAGAAAACTAATTTTATTTACGTCCTTTAGTTTGCAGCTAAAATTATCTGTTCTATATTATTGATAATATATAGCTTTTTTGAGGGATTTATTTACTTAGTAAACTCAGAAAACAAACATTTCTATAGGACAAAATTATATTTCATTAATAGTTCTATGCTGTTCATATGAGTACTTGAAAGTATGTTGTGTTCCCAGTTTTGTTCCTGTTCCCAATCTGCAATGAAGTTGCTAGATTGATCTATCTTGTCTGTGGCTGAGATGACAGAGAATAGAACGCTAGGGAAGTAACTCTTGTAGGAGTCCTCTGATAGAGCTTTCTCCTGGTAGGTTTTTGGATTTGTGGAGGAGGCAAACATTTACTTTTTTATACATAAAATACGCTGGAAAGCTAGAGCTTAACCTTATCACATCTTTGCCTTTGTGCCAATTTTGGACTCCAGTCAATCCCCACTCCATGGTATGAACTGCCTCTGCCCTGCAGCAGGGGAATAATGTCATTCCATGCTTAACTTTTGTCTTCAGAGATACTGTGCACAAAAGATACAGGGGGAACAGTGCGCACTGATCTTCTCAGCCCCTCCATTTCCTGCCCACTCTCTAGCCATCTTTTTGTGTGTGATTTGTAGAAGTGTAAGACTGTTCTGTGAAGGAAGTATGCAATTGTGAAGGTGATAGCTCTTCCTTCTATGAAATTATTAAGGCTTTTATCTTGAGGATAGTCTAAACTACTGTGTGACAACACAAATTTAAAGGGCTATAGGAAGGAATTACAGGAAACTGAAATATAATTCCATCATTGTATTGAAAAGCTACTCAAAATTAGTTTGTTTAAATGTACGGACATCTCTACAGAAAGACACTTTAAAGAAAATGTGTTGCTTTAATGCTTTAATTCGTTTGTGTATTAAGCTCTATTCCCAAATGGCAACCAAGTAAGGAGTTGATGTGTTTTCACAAACTTGGAAGTTCATTTGAAATGTGCTACTATTGCAATAGAATAGATGAAGTTGTCTGTCAGCTGTAGCAACTAACACACGCTAAGGGAAAGCAGATTATAGATGTTACACGAGGGTAGATAACCAGGAAAGAAATCATATTAGAAAAATGTCCAGTATGTCTGTGGTAACCAGGATATTACTTTATACAATAGGTTGATCTCTACATAGCAAATTCAAAGCAGCTTTGAGGCCTTTGGAAATTTCGGTTGCTGACTTTGAGAAGGTTTTAGGGCTCTGGAAGTTTCTTCCACCAGTGAGCATATTTTAAATAGCAGTTATGGATACAGGTCCTCTAACGCTCTCTAACGAAACTCTGTAAGACATACCTTGCAATTCAAGACAGGCAGAAGGATATCTGTCTAGAGATTCAGTCTAACAAGTCTATACTATAGATGTCTTTTCAGCAAATTAGTACTTGACATTTACTGTGATTTACAAATGAAATATTGAAGACCTAGTGCTGTTATTTTTTTTTTCTCTATCTGGCCTTTTAAAACATTAATTAAAGATATGGTGGTGGGGAGGGCAATTGGGTTTTGTCCATAATTGTATTACTAGAATAAGTTTTGTTTTCACAAGTGCCGTGATGCGTTTCAGCACCTTGTGACTTCTGAGTTAGTTGGACTGAGTAATACCCAGACTCTTCTCAGTATAGTGGCATTTCAAAAACAGTCAAATCCCGACAGAGAACATGCACTTGAATAATACTATTTTTACTTCAGACTGCAAATACAAAGGGTTTTTTTTCTTTTTAAGACTTCAGTTATTTCAGTTAAACATTTCAACTAGTAACATCTCAATTATCTTATGCTTTTAGTGTCATCTAGATGCTTGATTTTTAATATATACCGTTTCATGCTAAACATTACAGGAGAAGAAAAAATATGGGGAATTATTAAGCATAGTTGGCTTTCTAAACGTTAAAATCTGTGTGGGACACTAAAAATACAAATTTGTATGTATAACTTCCAGGAAGAAACATGAAGCTTAAATTTACTATTAATGCTAATAACATTGAGTATGAGCTAATTAATGATTAGGTAACTTTATATAACTACAGCACATTAAATTTTAAATATGTTTGTTCCTTGTTCAATACAGTTGTAAACCAAATCAAAATGAAAGTTTTCCAAAGTACAAGCTTAAATGCAAAAAATTACAGGAGATAATAATAGGGCAAAAAGTTAGTGTCATGTTCAGAGTTTGGTGATATGTTTAAACAATACATACTTTTCTAAAACAGAATTCTTCTAACATTTTCTGCTCATGCAATTGGTTTCAGTAAAACATTTCAATTAGCTATTAACTATCTGTTGGTAGTTGCTATCCAGCATAAGGATTTTATATTTAGTTGAAGAAATATCTGTATTAATGTCTATCATGGAAAATTTTCAGATTTTTCAATATAAATGGTTGATTAGGTAAGTAGTGACGTTAGTTTTAATAATTTAATAATTTATAAGAAATTAATTAAATAGTTAAGGTAGTATCTTATAAGTGATTTTATTTTGGGTTAATATATTTGAGAACAACTGCTCAGAAGCCTTACTTAGATACAGGCCTACCCTCTATTTGAGATTTAAAGGATGTTAACCTTTGTCACAGAAGTTATATATTCCAGTGGTGATTATTTCTGTTTCTGTTTAATAAAAGAATGCATGTGTGTGTGCGCAGGGGTGTGTGTGTGTGTATGTGTGTGTACTCTATTGCAATGAACAGCCTGTAATGCACCTCTGCAATTTATTTAAAACTCAAAGGGAAACTGGAAGGCAAGGAACAGTAACAGTAGCAAGTGGCTATTTTTCCCATTTTCTGTTAGCCTACTAAGTGTTCTTTAAATATATAAATAAAAATGTCTTTAGAAGGATCTTTAAAGAGTGTCCTGAAGGGCATTCAGTACACTTTGGTATATTAATATCTTAGGGCGGGATACAGGAGAGATGGATCCGTTCTTGCCTCTGCTGCAACCTTTAATTGTGACTCTCTGTGCCTCAGTTTGTGAAGCACCCCAGGTTCATAGCGAGGTTTTCCTTCATTAATGATTAAGGTAATTTGAAATATCAGAAAGTTAACGTTATTGTAATTACATTTAGATAAGAGAAGCTATGTTTCAGACTATTCTTTTTGTTCCCTTAATTTCTTTCTGATCATTTTTCTTATGGTAAGACTGCCACTGCTATAGATAAGATGCACATCATTGCTAGTGACACTTGCAAGTATGATTGAATAGTGCAAATAGAACAAAACTGTTTTGCAAATTTAAGGTTTTAGGCTTCAGTTTAACCATTATAACAAACATTAGATATGGTGTTTTACTGTAATTTATATTTTGTTTCGATTTGTTTTCATTTTCAGTTCAAGCTCAACAGCTGATGCAAAATCAGAGGAAACAGCTAATTTGGAAAAAGGAAAATCAACATTAAACAAAGTTTTGGAATCTCTTTGTTCATATCACTGGCAACAGACTTTGGCTATGTTACAATTTTTAATGCAAGATGAGAATGTTCCTATAGTTTGCAGTTGCAAGCAAACACATTTGGTCCACTCTGAAACTCCCAGTTCCCTTACTGAAGAGGATGTTCAAGTTTCATTTTGCAATTGCAATGGACGTATGCTGACAAAAAGGTGCTGTTTACAAAATCAAAGACCAAACACTTGTTTACCACCTCTGTCTGTTTGTATTAAAGATTTCCATTCTTTGTCATGCCAAACTGTAGCGATTGGCTGTATTAAGACAATGGTGAACAAAGCATGTAGTTCTCATAAGTATTGTGCTGAACAATTGCAAAATTATAACAGGCATTCTGTGAAAGCAGCAACATGTACGTATTCAACTAAGGATTGTGATGTCTTGAACAGTATTAAAAATGTAAATAGATCTCGCAGCCCATCACCGCCTCCACTGTCACCTGTACAGAGTAAAGAATTCGAATCATCGGAAGGATCAGTTACAGATTTTCCAACTTTAGACAATAACAAGCTTGAAATATCCATCAACCAGCCTCCATCCCTCTTGCCAGCTGAAGGAGGTAAAGGAAATTTTGAATATGAAGGTAAAACATGCAGAGGAAAAGAGACTGAATATTCAGATGGAACATTGCTATCAACAGACCAAGAAAGCAACAATTATTACATAAATTCAGAGAAGGCTGAGAAAGGTGAACATTCTGCCATTTTTCAAGATTTAATGGATCGTATTAATGAAAAGTTAAAATCAATAGACACTACAGATATAGCAACAAATGTTCCTAGCAGTGACAGGGCACCAGAAAATGATGTCAAATTAGGAGACTTCATAACCTCACTTTTGCATAATGCTAAGGCAAGTGATTACAGCTTTATGGAGTTACTTCACCAACATGATAAACAAATGGAAAATAAAATTATCCAAACAAGATTTCGCAAACGTCAGGAAACTTTATTTGCAATGTATAATTCTCCTGATTCACCATTCATTCGAAGACAGTCTTTGCAAATCAAGAGGGAGCTTGCAAGCCTTGATGAAACTCTTGTAAGAAAAAAGTCAATTTCTGAGAGAAATGCAAAGAAATCTACCAAAAAAATTGATAAAATATATCCAAATAAAAGACACAGTTTTACTGTGGTAGAAGATGAGGCTTTGCAACATCTTGAAAGTAATCCATGCATTAATTGCAAAACCAAACCAATGTGCTTTCCAGTACACCAGACAGAGTCTTTCAAACTACCTCTTACTAATTTTCAAACCAGCTCCGGTTTTCTGGTTCTTTCAGAAAATAGTGCTGTTGCAGCCAGCCAGGCAGAACTCACAAAAACACAAGGAGATTGCACAACCTCAAAAGGCACTGATCAGATTCTTCTAAAGGATGACAGTAATGGAATCTTGGGCAGAACTAAACGTAACATTGTGCCTCCTGGATGGTACTCTGTGTATGTAACAAACAATATTGTGTTTAGAAAGTCATCCAATGCAAAAAAGTCTTTAGAAAGTCTGGAAAAAATGAAAATAAAGAAAGATATTCATTCTGAAAGATGTATTGACATAAAGAAAATTGTGAGAGATACAAATCTGCAAGTTGTTGTAGAGCGTTTAGAAGATACAATGAACTTAGCCAGAAAGACTAACAACTCATTGCTGGATAGTTACAAAGTAAGCCAAAAATTAAAAGATAATGCTTATGAACAGGTTATGAACCCAGCTGCTAGAAGAGGCTTACCTTTCACTCTGAGTGAAACGGGATGCACAGGACAAAGCTTCTTTCCGCATTCACATGTGCCAAGCAGCAGTAAAACCAAAACTGTGTGTGTGACAGCAAACAAACAAGAAATGGTTATAGATCAAGAAATTAATGACGGCCTTTTGAAATCCCTGACCTTTGATTCATCCAGTTCAAATTCCAATAATGGGGACTTGCATACACCTTCTGAAGCTGTGGAGATCTCATCTCCCTTAAACTACTCTAGTCCTATTAAGCTTATGTTTGTCTCAGAGGTTAATAGTAGTGAAGGAGTCAAATATACTTTGACATCTGCAGCTGCATCTTCTAAAGGAAGCACAGATATTTGTTTGTTTCAGGGGCACGCAAACACTTTGTTAGACAAACAGGCGACAGGAGATCTTTCTCATGCAATCTGTGTCAAGGACTGTGATTACAATAAAAATGATACCAAGGAGGAGTCAAGTTGTGTTTATGTGGAAGCAATTACAGGCTCTTGTCCAGTTAGTCAAGCTAACTTAAATGACTCGAAACAAAATGATGATACTGTGGATAAATCAAGCAGTACCAGTGAATTGGTTTTAAAAAGAAAACCTGGTAGACCAAAGAAAATAGGTCCTCAAGTTGTTAAACAGGTTAAGAGACCTATTGGACGGCCTCCAAAACCAAAAATAGACATGACTGAAAGCACAGAACGTAGACCTGAGCTTAGCAGTGATGGTAGAAGTACCAAATCTGATACAGCAGTAATGGAGGGAGTTAACAGCAACAAAAATATTACTGTGACAGTTGTTTTTGGAAGGTCAAGAAGAACTAAGAGACATGTTTCTGAAGGTAACCTAAATGTGATCAGCATTTCGCCCACACAACACATTGATTCGAATTTTGCCAATGACCACAGCAAAGCGAGGCACAATGCAGAAAGTGAAAATGCTTTGACTGAAATAGTAAAAGCCTTACAGAATTCTTCTACTGAAAATGAGGTCTCTGGTTATGACTACGTCAGACCTATCAAAAGTAACCTAGCATCCCCACATCCTTGCAGCAATTTTATACGGCCAATTAAGAAACCGTTAACCACCATTCGAAAACCTGGTAGGCCAGCAAAAGTAAAAATCTCCGGCATATCAGTGACTGTTAGTAGAGTTTCACCTCAGGAAAGAAAAGTGAGTATTAGCAACTGTTTGCCTCCTTTGCAACAACAGAATGTGTTAGAAAAAAATGTACCACAGGAGAGAAGAAATCAACTGTGCAATAATATGGGTCAAGTAAAGAGCATGCAGAAACATTCTAGAGAGGATGGATCAAACAATGTTATTACAACGGTGTCAAGAAAACGTGAAATTCCATTGAGACATTCTGCTAGAGACAGAAAACCCTCACTGCATTTTTTACATTCATTAGCATCTTCTAGTGCATATACTTGTAGAAGTGCCTTACTACATAAATCTTACAAACTCCATTTGAAAAAAGCTAAAGATCGAAAGGAAAAACATCGGCAGTCAAGTCACAGCACAGCATCCAAAGATACCTCAGAACTGAGAAGTTCAGGAAATGCAAAAAAGGATCTTAAGGATGGTGAATTTAGGCCCATTAATGAAGTATCATCGGATCCCATTTTTTCATCGAATCCCTCTCTCAGGTGGTGGGCGACTTCCACTTCAAGTGACACTTTGTTGGAAGAATTAAATAATAGATTTGAACAGATAACTAATACCTGGTTGCGAGTGGGGGGAAATGAATTTGATAGATGTGTATGTGAAAAAAGGGATCCCGTTGAACAAGACTGTAATACTGAAATGTCAAACCCTTTAGACTCCTGCCTTGTAGAATTTGAAACATCACCTATAAAAATGCTTTTTCAGAAAAAGTGTAATATGAATGAACTCTGCACGTGGTTTATGCAAACTACAGAAACACAGTCTCTTTCTCTAGTGAGAAAGGCAAATGCTCGCAATCCTTTAGAAGTAGTTACTACTAGAGAGATAAAGATGGAAACAAAACAGTCTGATCTTAGTACTTGTCCTTTCAGAAAGCACTTTAAAAAGTTTGCACTATCCTCTCCTTCAAAACCAGCAGGGAAGTTACAAATACTACATAACATGGTGAGGTCTCCAGTCTTAAGCATGAAAAGTAATTTCACGTTTGGCAGATTAAAAAGAAATGAATTTAAAAGGTTACAGTGTGATAGGTGGGGACAGACAAAAAAGCTCTATAATCAGGCTCCCGGAGGCTGGAGATCGAAAAAGAAAAATCTGCAGTTCTTTTGCCAAAGCCAGTTGTTTAAAAGCACAAGTGAGGAAACCAGTGATGAAATGCTCAAGCTCCAGGAAAAAAATACGGTAGAAATCCAGCCCTCTCAGAGTTTGGTAGAATCTCAGAGTAGCCTCTTGCCAACTGAAAATGAAGCCAGAGATGCATTTGTTCAACAGATGATGGAATCTTCTGACTTTAACCCACATCCCGGTTTAGCAAAGATACTGAAGTCACATGCAGAGACAAATGGAACAATTTGTTGCCAACAAAATGTTAGAAAAGAACAAGGCCAAGATAAACTGTTTCAGAATACATGGAAAGCCAAAACCTTTAAAGATTGTAGAATATTTCTGAGAAAAATCAACCATATTGAGCAGCACCATTCATTTAAGTTAAATAATGTCATTTATTCTCCTGAAGCTGTTGAAAGTAAAAGCAGTCAGGCTTATTTGGAAGAAAAAACACATCCTCTTTTAAGGTCCCATTCTACTAAGCAAAGTGCATTAAAGAAACAAGAAAATGAAATGGAAACAGCTAAAGGATCTAATTCTTCTAATGTGACTGAAAGACTGGATGACCAGTTTCACAGCAGAAAATTAAGTAGTGGTGTAAACCGTGATGATAATCCTGCTGGTAGCTCTGAAGTTCTTATCAGAATAAATAAAAGAAAAAGTCCCCAATGGGAGACCACTGATACAAATGTAAGAAAAAGGCATAAGAGACAATCATGCAATAGTGGACAAATGGCAACTTATTACCCAAAGTACCAAGTAGGTAAGTTCCTGTTCCCCCCTTCACCTTAAAATTACAATCTTAAAGAATTGGAGAAGTCAAACAACTAAGCATTTGGATTTTTTTTTTTGCATGATATTCATTTTAATTTCAGAGAAGTCATGAAATCAAACATACAGCATCAGAATAATACAGAAAGTGCAATTATAAAATATATATAAGCTTTTACAAAAATCTTTCAGCTACAATAGGTGTGTTACTTTCTATTATGGCTGTAACCCACCAAGTCAAAAGAAAAAGCTAACTCAGTTCAGACAGACAAATCAAGTTCTGACGTATCTGAAGTCAGTTGCAACTGGTTATTGATTTCAAAGAGAACAGAATTTCATTCCACTGTGTAGTTTCTCATATTGTGAGGAAGGGTAAATTATAAAATGAAGCAGAAAATCAGTGTATTAACATATAGCTGTTTTTAAAAAATGTCATTGAATGATTTCCATTGTAAATCTGTAATGGTTTTATAATTATATAGTAAAAAATAGTACTATGTACTTCTGAGAAGTATTCGTTCAGAGATCCGTTTTAGTATCAATTCAATGCCAGATGAAATCTGCTGACTCTAAAGGGTTTGTGCATTGAATCCTTACAAAACAATTTAAAATACAAAATTATTCTACGTAAGTACAATATACAGTTACTATTCTAAATGAATTGGCATGCAATCTCTTTAGGCTAGTGTGAAATTAAATCAATTTTTAAAGCTAGATATTTATAATACATTATAATTCAACTTGTGATCTTAGAAAGGCCATTATAGTACTTACAAAGAGGGTACCTCTGCGAAGTTATTTCTTCTGGTGGGTGAAGAGATGTCCATAAACAGAAGTCTCAACTCATTTCAATAAACTAAGGTGTGAATACTCACCAAGTAAAAAAAATAGTTCTGCAATAGGAATTAAATTACTGCAGAATTATTCATTTGTAGAAACAATATTGTATTAGCTAATCTGACTATATTGCCCACAGAATTAAAAAAAAACTATTCAAAGTATCAGAGCAAAATCTTATGTCCCCCTTTGTGTTCTGTATTGTAGAAAACTATCCCTGATAATAAACTGAAGAGTTAATTTAAGTTGTAATATAAACAATACTATGGCTCTTGTATACTTTATTTCTTTTGTGCTTTATGTCATATATAAAATTCTTTATATTAAGCTCATTCAATGTAACAACACTTTTCCAAAGTATGTCATTTTTTCTCCTTAGACTATTTTGTATTTTAATTCACTGATTTGGGGCCAAACTCAACATTAAAAAAACTTGTTTTTAAGAATTTCAAACTCTGACACAAGATTGCTGTTTAAAAAGCCAGAACTAGAAAAGGAAAAGGTAACATGTATTTCTTTTTTGCAAATAAAGAAAGAGCTCTCTCATACCTTTATCCATAATTTTGACTGTAATTCAGAAAAGTCTGCATTCAAATTATATTTATCTTTAAACCTTGTCTTGCTATGGCAATGTAAGACCTGTTACTGTGATGTGGTCTCATGTTAGTTTTAATTGGGACTCAACTTTATTTACCTGATTACTTTCGTCCTTTAGTTTGGGATCTTTAGGAAATCTGATAACTGTTTTACATTCTTTCATTTACAATTTTTGTTATTTTCCCTTTTACTCATAGATTCTCATATCAATCATTGTCTTTAGGAAGGATATGACAGAAAATTCATTGATAAGAAAATGTTGAATGACAATTACCATTCTGGATTTTTCTCCAAACTTGTAACCCCAAATCTGCTTCAGGGGTACTGTTGCAGTATCAGGGAATTGTCTGATATAGAAGATGTCTTGTTTTGGCATGTTGAATCAACATTGTGTACTGTCTGCACCAGCCAAGGAAATCATATAAGCATTTTTAGTCTGGAGTATAGCTACTGGCTGAAAAGAAGGAACATGAATGATTTCTAGCTGTGCGTGCGTGTGTTTTCAAACATAATTCCTGCATCCGGAAGTTTAATGCACATGAAAACATCATTATTCATTCATGTTCTTTGGACTGTATTTTTGTTGATGTGGTATCATAAATTACGCCATTGTTCTGTTGTCATGCTTGAAGTGTTCTTATATACACATTTATGGTGAATATTTAAAGTTTTACTTCAAGTTTTACTGATCTTGATGTCTTACCAAATGTT
Source organism: Pterocles orientalis (assembly GCA_011057875.1). Lineage (NCBI taxonomy): Eukaryota > Metazoa > Chordata > Aves > Pterocliformes > Pteroclidae > Pterocles > Pterocles orientalis. Next base: position 1,436,480 of record WKFP01014806.1, on the reverse strand, counting down.
CTTGAAAGAGAGAAGTGTTGTGATGCTGTTTTATTGTGAAGCATTGTGGCAGGTAGGCAGAATGTCGTTACTGAATTTTCATGTATACTCAACTTTTGTTAGAATTTGCAAGTGGGAATAAAACAATTAAGGTCATACAGCTCAAGGCAGTATCAAGCAACTAGAACTAGCCATGTACTCATTGTAGCAACAGAAAAGAATTAGTCACTTTTTCATATTTCCTGTTTTATTCAAGATAAGGTGGATTGGTCCATGTGCTGTTTGTTACTACTTGACTTCTGCACTGTTGCTTTAACAATGCATTTGATAGGGCCGTTCCCTTTTACTGTTCTGATCATTTTAATTTCTTCAGCAACACTGAAACATTGTCTGTGGTGGCAAAGAAAATTACATAAGCGTGTTTTTAGGAAAGCATTTGTGTTTTCTTTTCATGAGAGTGGTTCAGTGCGTTTCCTTACAACACTGAAGACCACATTCACATTGGCCAAACTAGATCCAAAAGGCCTTCAAGAGAGCCAAGCTAAATTTAGAGAAACTATTATCCAACAGTAAAAGGAGACACGATAAAAGACTCCATTTTAGGACTTACAATATACAGTGTTTTAAAAATCCACTTCAGGGGGTGTGGGTTTATCACAGATGCAAACAAGGCTGCAGTACTGCGTGCTATGATGATATCACATACCTGTTTACTTACCCTTCGTATCAGGGTGGCAGTTCACATAGAAAAACTTTTTAAAATCAGTTACAGTTACTTGAATCTAGGATATTTTCTTCAACTAAAATGAACTTTTTCATTTTTTCCGTTATAATTTGGCTTTTCTTCAAGTGGTCTGGAGTTTTTGAAGAAAAACTATTGTATTTTCAATTTTAATTTTTCATTATATTTGAATGCTGGTTTTAAATACTATATTAATGAGATCATGGTAGTACTTACAATGAGAATTTGCTAATCTTTGTAATAGTTTCAAAGTTCACTAGAAGAGTAAGGAATATAACTATAAAAACTTGGTATTTTTATGAGTCTACCTAACTGGTCTCTTGATTGTGCACGTAAAATAACATGTATGTTTTATTGAACTTGACTTCCCTTACCATAAGTTTTCCTAAAATTGAGAGGGGAAATTTTCTGAACTCTTTTTACACATCTATGTGAGTATGGCATTAATATTCCAGTATTGTTGCTTATTTCTCGTACGGTAGTGCAATCCAGTAGCAATAAGGCTGCACAATGTGAATTGCTTTCCTACTACTGTGGAAGACATTAGTCTCATACCAGTGATCTAGTGACAAAACTGATTGATTTTAGCAAGCCTCTTCAGCCTTCTCTTTCATGAAGGAGTGCATTTCACACTCCTAATGTGGAACAAATATAAAGTATTAGGTTAGGTAAAATATAAAAGAGACATAGTGTAACAATCATCAAATCTGTTGATTTTGAGAAATCCTTTTCAACAGCCCTGTCTTAGCTTTTTTCACAAAGGCTTTTCATCAGAAAGTTAACTGGCTTCAGAATAAGTTTTGCCTGTGCTGCAGAGTAAGCAGATAGCAATATTCATAACTGTAATTGCCAGACAAGAAATTACCTCTTCACAGACAGCCATAAAACAAAAAAAATAATAGAAAATGTAGAAACAATATTGAAATGAATGACTCTTCTCAGTAGTGGGCCATTTTTAATACAGAAGTATAAAAGCAGAAAGGTACTCTTGATATGTAGTTGACTATATATGTATAATAAATCTTGACTCATTTAATGAACTTAATGATCTCCCTCATTCCCCTTAGTGCAACACCAGTAGCTCCAGTACTCCATCTTGTTTTACACTCTGGAATTCCACATGCCAAATGCAATAATATAGTCTTTCCTTTCCTTGTCTTTCTCTCCCATCATGTGATCTAGTGTGAGGTGTATAAATTTTGGGTGCTGTTTTGTTTTAAACTGTGGTCATTTACATATTGCCTTGCGGTATGCTCTTCCTCATGGGTTTTTCGAGGGTTCTGGGCTAAGGATTTTTACTTTTGCTTATTTGAATAGTAGACTTCTTTTAAAGAAATCAACTCTGAAGTCTTTCATTTCCATCACCTGCAAGGAAATGTCTGTAGTGGAGTGTCATGATTATTAAAGCCTTTGTGTAGGATTTATATATCCAGTTTTATACATACATGGGGTGGGCTTTTCCATCATTCAGTATTGTTTTGTTTTCTCTTTTTAATTCAATTTCATCAAAAAATGGGAAACTCTTACTCATACTTCTTTATTTATCTGTCCTCAGTCCTGAAGAAATGGTTATTCTCAGCTTTCTTCAGGGAAGTGATAATACTATATAGAAATAAACAGGCTTACTGCTTAAGCCTTTCTCCACAAGAGAATATAGTATTTTTCCCAGGCCTACCAAGTGCTTTTGGAAACATGACAAGTGCATACCCTTTGTAAAATCCACTCTTCTGTTAAGAGTTTACTGCCTTAAAGCAAAGCTTAGCTTCAGTTGATGTTAGATAGAAAAGGATAGCAGTCAATCAGCACAGCCTGTGATGACGGAACTTGTAAATAAAGTATTTATGTAGTCCGCCCATCACAAATTAAACTGAAGTAATTCCACATTTTGGTGTTGAGCCCTGGGAAAATATTCCTGTTCAAGAATGAGGCTTTAATTCATAAAGGCACGTGTATGGTGCCATAGTTTGCATTCCTCTATCATTTCTATGGTAAAGCTAGTGGTGTTTTTTTTTTTCTTTCAACAAAGTTTTGTAAAGTGTCTTTTACTAGAATTTTCAGTAAGTTACATTCAAAGACTGCAGATTCTAGTTCCCGAATCGAGAGGAAGATTTGCAATGGTGTGAGATGACTGGGCTGTTGTTTGTGTGTATTCCTGGGTAGATTTTCCTTCCCGAATTCCCTTTTCTCTCAGTCAAAAGATAGTTGTAGTCTATCCTTTGATAATTCAGCACCTTCTTCAGATTTTCAAGCCAAATATAATGCCACATTTATTCACTTTGTCCTTTTGCTAGCAATGTCCTTTTGTTTTGCTATAATTACACAGTTGTGCCTTGAAGACATTGTTTAAACATTTGAGACTAATAGAAATGTTTTCATTATTTTGAAGTATTTTGGGAGAAAGTCTAAACATTTGTTTGCAGGGCTTTACAGAGTGCTAAATCTTATGAACTTCTCAGAAATTTTGTTTCAGATGTAGGTAAACATTTGGTAGCTGTTAGAGACTATATTTCATTTTTTAAGTTCCTTCTCTCCTTGTATTAATTTGGTAACTTGATATTAATTTAATACAAGATTTTTGCCATATTTTAAGGACAGCATTTTCTTATTACAAGGTTTTTTTCCTCTGGTATTTCCTATAGTCAACATGAAAAAAGAAAGACTCTCTGCCCTTTAAAATGGCCTTAAATCTTAAGTGTTCCCTGGCATACTGAATGTTTCTGAAAGCTGGTGACAGCCTTCAGGTTCTAATTAAGCCAGATGTTTTTACAATGATCAACAACCAATTAGGTGGATGTATCTGAATGGAATTGTTTTTATATTGGAAGCCCAAGATTTTAAGAGCAGCATTTTGCATTCACATGTACACAACACTACATCATAGCTTGATGGTTTTGCCCTTAGAGGTAATGGAGGCAGTGTCATGCCTTGTGGTCTCAGTGACGGTGTTCTTGAGTAGACAAGAAAGTTTATGGAGTCCTCATTGGCAAAGTTTACTTCCTAGTTATTTAAAAGACACTATATTTCAAAATAAATCAGAAGAAAATTAAGGAAAAAAATATCTAGGGGTTAGTGCTGACAGTTTTCTAGACCCATTGGTTTTGTGTGCAGCAGCATCCAAAGAAAGCCAACAGCATGTGAGGGCATCCTCAGCTTGCATGGGCAAAACCATCTGTCCTGTCGCTGTACGTGACCTTAGTGCGTCCACATACTCACTGCTCTGTGCAGTACCTGGCCCCTTTTCCTTCTCCACTAGTTCACGTATGCTGACTCCCAGAGAAGAGTCAAAAATTTTTGTAAGACTGAATGTGCTCCTTATACAGAGCAGTGATATGCCGCATGCTCAAGGACCGCAGAAACACGCAACTTAGCACCCTGAGATGTATTTTTTTTAATTGCTATTGTTTGAGATCAAAAAGGTGTAATCTCATTTCCATATTTTTTTTAATTTGACCTTCTAAGAAGAGACAAGAATGATCAGGATTCAGTTATTGTACACTCTGAAATATGAAATCTTTTAAATTAAGCAGTAAATATGTTACCAGCACTTCAAGAGTAATTAAGAGGACAAAGGTGGGTAGAAGGTAGTATAATTAAAGATGAAGAATAGCATCTGAATTTTCAAGAAATATCACTAGTTTATCATACAAAGAATGTTTTTAAAAAATAAATACTGTTTTCTTCTTTTTCACTGGGCTTTGAGCACTGTTGGCCTGTCTTTGAATTCACTAGTGAAAGCAGAACTGAATATGCCATGGCTGCAATTCATGTTTGTGTTGCAGAAGCACCTGTAGGCGACTTCCACAGAGCACATGCATGGAAACCAATTGACTGAGTCAATCCCAAGTGAATAAAAACAAAACAGATGATAATTGCTGGAACAGTAAACAGATGGCTTCAGAATTGAAATTTCTAACTTTTTTAGAGACCATTATATAAGATCAGTAAATGCCTGTTGTTTAGGAAGTTAAAAGGACCTCCATCCTCTTACTGGTGCAAGCACGGGTAGTGGAGAACTCCAGGAGGATGTAGAGCAGAGATACTCTACAACCTAATTCAAAGCTCTACCGAAACAGGCTTCATGGCTTCTGGTAGCATCAGTCTATAATCTGCAGTTCTTCCTGACAGGCGGGTTGCTGTGTGAAACATCTTTTTCTTTTGCCAGAAATGCTTAATGCACTGTGCACCTTTCATAAGCAGAGCGGAATAAAATTTAGAGTAGAATCTATTGATGGCTTTGCCTGCTTCTATTTAATTTTACTCCTTAATTACATTCTCTGCTTTAAAAATACTATTTAAATATACCATTTTCATACCTCGTTACATCAACAGCTAGAAAATAAATCACTACAGGTAAAAGAATGAAGAGAAGATGAAAGACTAGGTTCTTCTTGGTTAACAAATACGTTAATGCAGATCTCTAACTGTATTACTTTCCACTTTATTTTCACCAAGATAAAATTTTTACATTTTTACAGTGATGTTACTCATACTGGGGAACTGAAAAAAAGACATTAACATTTTTCTGTTCCTGTTTTTATGCATTGTTAAAATGCTTAAACTCTCAAGTTTCCTGGAGTTCTTTTGTAAGAGGCAAATTGCTGCATGACAATTACCAGCATATACTTCACTTCTAGTTTTGCAAATTCAGTCCTGCCTTTTTTGTACTGCCTTTGTGCAGAAACCTGTATAAAATCTAAAAGATAAGGAGTAGGATGATCTCTTGGAGAGGAAACCCATTTTAGTCAACTATTCAGGAAGTGGTGTTTGGTAGTGTTACAGCACTCTGCATTTTGTTTTGCAGTCCAAGCAAATGGGAAGGAATTATGCTGACAACTACACCAAATCCTAGTATACATTGTTACTGCTAGCAGTGGTGTTTGCAAAATGGGCCATACCCACTTACTACAATTCCTAGTTTAAATACAGAAGTAACATGCCAAATTGGTTGAGAAGCCTGAACTTTTAGCTTTTTCTGTTTGACACTTGCCCAGCATTAAACAAGTTTTATGTATCTACTGCTTTCAAGACAGTAGAGATGTTCTTTAAAGTACTTTGCAGGTATATGCTACTTCATAGTTTGCAAGTTCTTGATTCCTAAGGCGTTCATGTTTCTTTCAGATAACAACAACCACAAAGCACCCCCCCAAAACAGCCCACCAGAACGAAACCAAAAAACCCAACCAACCCCAAAACAAAACAACATTCCAGCCATCTTTCTTCATTTAGCTGTTGATTATTTCTGGTAAGAGCTAAAGTTTTGCTACCTGGCCTTGCCTGGAAAGCACATAATCAGAAAGTGTGAGGAAAGCTGCAAGACTTCAGAAGTCAGCCCTAGCACCATCTCATATATACCCTTAATCCTATGGTCATAACAAAAGACTTTGACTTTCCTCACAGCAAAGGTTCAAGTCTGAAGAAGTTGTAAATTCAAGACAATAAACTTGCTGACTAAAGGCTTCTCTGTCACCTATGTTTGCACTCTGTGTTTCCTACGGGAAGGAGAAGATCAGAGTAACAAGAGTGTGTGCAAACCAGAAAAGAATGAAAGAAAAGGGCACAAGGCAACAAGAAGACAAAAGAGGCAGAAGAATAAGGATACAAGGAAACACAGGGCATGGGAGCAGTACTCCAGTTACAGAGGGTTAGGAACTAGGGTTAGCAAATTAGAAATGCCTGTTTCACGGTCATGTCAGAAAGGCACACAGCCTTCTAGAGAGCTTCCATAAAAAGAATGAAAACTGTTTGGGATGATCTGTGAAAAATAATGAATTGACACTTCAGCTGTGACACAAGCTGTCTTTCCCTCTTGCCCTGACATAGGAAAAAGTGTAATCAAAGTCAGTCAGTAGTATTTGAGTAACACAAGCTAGTATTAATTAAAATACACAGAACTATATTTTTAGTATTTCAGTAATTAGAAATATTTTCAGCTTTGTGTCATTCTTGCAGTTCTTGAAATCTTTGAAAAGGTCAGTGAGAAACAATGAATTTCACATAGGGCACAGATCACTGCAGGAGGTAGGCAGGAAAAAAAATAGTAGGGATAAAGAAGTTTGAAATTAGGATTTCCAAACTTTACCTTCTTGTCTTCTGAGTGTGCAGAATTACAGTGCTTTCTATATTAAGGAAGAAATTCTTCATGATGAGGGTGGTGGAAACACTGGAACAAGTTGCCCAAAGAGGTGGTAGATGTCCCAACCCTAGAAATACTCAAGGTCAGGCTGGACAGAGCTCTGAGCAACCTGATCTAGTGGAAGATGTCCCTGCTCTTTGCAGGGGGGTTGGACTTCATGACCTTTAAAGATCCCTTCCACTTATTTTTCCACTTATTTTTATTTTGGTATTACTTATTTTCCTAGATATGAAACAAAATAAAAACTGTCTATATATTAGTCCTTTCATGGCTGTAATAAATTAACAACGTCAGCAAAAAACCCAACCCCAAATTCTTGCCCAGTTCCTGCTCTGTTTTTGCACTAGTCAGCTGGATGGAATTTAAGAAAGGCCAGCCTGCAGAACACACCTCTGCCTGTGCAAAGGAACAGCACGAGCAGGAGTCGGTCCTAGGACAGGCTCTGTGAATTAATAGAACCTCAGCTATTTCAGCACAAACCAGCCCGATCCAGCTTTACAAAATGGAGAGCACAGCACAGACAGGTTCTGATCTCCGTGTTTCTGGGACATAGTGCAGTAAAACAACATGAAAATGCCCACAGTATACGCAATCTGCCACCGCCTCATCTTGCCTCTTGTCAATTTGCTTGTTTGCAGGGGGAAGAGGAAAGTGTACTAAACTTTTTCTCATTTTTTTCCCCTCTCCCTTCCCCACTTCTTTTCTCCCAGCACACTACAACTGAAAGTCTCGGAGCCGCAGAATTCAATAGACATGAACACAGAAAATGAACATTTGAAGTCGATAAAGATGTGCCTTAATCAGCCCACTGAGTGGAATCTGAGTTTTTCAGCAGCATCTCTCGCCAGCTGTAAAGTTTTTAACCAAAATCTCAAAACTGATGAGAACAAATAGATTGCAGCTGTTCTTGCACTATTATTTTGTACATTGTTCCTGATTTTTTTTCTGCTGAATAATAAGCATTTATTACATTGATCTTGAAATGATCTTGTGTGATTTGGCTTTATATTAATACTAGCATTATTCATTTTGATGTACTTTTTCTTTTTTTTAAATATAAAATTTCACATCTGACTATCATGAAATTCTTGCAGTACAAATTTATATCAGAATCAGATGTTCCCCTTTAATAGTATTGTGATTTTTCTATGTTCTTTAATTATTATTTCCCGGTTTTATTTTTTGCACGAAAGTTAATATATTATGTAATTTGTGGCATAGGTCACTATGTAAAGATTTATGGTAATAACAATCCAAACTAATCTGTAACAGGTGGAGGCCAACTACCTCGAAGCAAAGCAGTAAAAAGAAAAGATTTGAGGAGATCTCAAACAGATTGAAATGTATCGAACAACCAGTTTGTTTCTGCAGTATGCTTTCATCTTCATATATCTTGAGAACTTCTGTGTGACAGTGTTTAATAAGCGTAATGTTTAAAAGAAAGGCCAAGCCTGCAGGAGAATCTCTCGAAAGATTGTAATTCAACAAAATTTGTATCTGCACTTTTTGAGGTTTCTGCTAAATGGTCTTTCCTCCCCTTTTGTTTTTTTTTAATTTATGCCTGCCACCAATTAAAATGGATGTAAATGCTCTTCCTATTTCTTTTTTTTTCCCCTGTGTACTTTGGAAATTCAATGTAAACATGAAAAATTTAAACTACTCAAAGTAGTAAATGGTTGTAGCTGACTACATTGTAGAGATTCCATGCTTAGATCAGCTTTAGCAAGGTTCATGTACTTGATTCATCAAAACTTTATTATTAATAGAGCTATAACAAAAGTGTTAGAATAAAACCATATGCTGTGTTTCTCTTTTCTGGAGTCATACATTCAATAGCTAGAGTAGAGGTTTCTTAATTCAACTTTTTAACAAGTTGTCTGTCCTTTACTTACCAAGAACTAATTTTCCACAAGGGAATTTCTTTGGAAGACACTGTATTTTATAAAACAAAGGTTTTAAGGGTTGACTTAAAATTATCATCTTACTTAACAAAGCGAAGATGCAATTCTTCTTTACAGAAGTTTGTTACTTTGCAGGTGCAATCCAGTAACAGAAATAAAAAGATTGTTGTGAATTCTGGTAAGTCTTACAAGGATACTGAGTCACTGAAGTGTTGGACAGTGCAGAACATGATTACAACAATGAACATTCATCATCATGCGACACTGTCTAGAGGGTCTTTATGTATCTCAACTGTTTAATGCACTTGGATTCTGTGGGGCAAGAAAGCCAAAAAGAGAATTAAACTCCCTGGGGGAGAGGCACTGAAGTTGACTTCAGTGTAGCCCCACCAAAGCACATGGAACAGTAAGGAGTCAGGGCTGTCCAAAGAGGGACATTAAAAGTCTTACAAGCAGTGGAACTAATGCAACTGGTATCTTGGTCATGTGCCACATGGATTTTCTTAATTTCAAAGACCGAGCAAATACCAGAAACTTTCTGTTACGGACACATCTCACCTCCAAGTAGCTGTTTTTGTTAACTTCTAAAGATTATGATCCCTTCCTTTATGTCATATTGAGTTTCAATTGGCTGATGAGTTCATAAGTTTTCAGGTAGGAGTCAGATACAGGCATAACCTCAGCTCACTAACCACTTCTTTTAAGTCAGACAATAAACAACAACACTAGAAAAATAAATGTTCTTGGTGCAGCACTCATCCTTCATCTTGAGATAGTGACCAGCCATAGGAGATTATCAAGAGAAAGTCTTTTTAGTTTGTAGTCTGAAGAGACTGATTAGGCAAGCAAACAAAAACAATCACAAAAGTGGTTTTAAGAAACAAAAATTAGTGTAAGAATAAACATGGGATGATTTTAAGTTTGTCAACAGATAACCACTGCTATTTTACCATTATTTAATAAGGAATCAAGTCCAGGTCTAGTTTGTCTCACATTTGACAACCTGTTGTGTCTAGCCAGCAAAAAGAGAGAGGATGCACAATAACTGGTTCAGAGCAACAAAGAGGCTGTTTCTGAATATTTTAGGGATTAAAATTTTATTCCTTAAACAGCCAGGAAGTTATGTACTTTCAACCCATAGAATTAAAGTAAATAAAAATGAGCAACATTATTTTAGCTAGAAAGAGTCATGCATACTAAATCAGGATTTTTTCACTGAAGGTGTAAGATACTTCCAGACTTGTCTCCTTATCACCTTTGGATGTACTCTACTGCTACCATATGCAGCTTTCTCAGATAGTCAGCTGCATACATTTAAACTCTGATCACTGCTCATAATCAGCTTTGAAAAATACACATCTGATCACCCTACACTGCAATTAAGCAGCCATCCCTCCTCAAAAGCTGAAGTAATTTTGCAACAGCATACCAAATTTCCTATTGCACAGACAACCCTTCTCTTGACAGGGAACAGGGCAAGGGAAGAGCCCAGAGGGGCTGGAAATTACATGCCAGTTGCTGCTCAAGTTTCTAGCCCCAAAGAGGATCACAGGGTAATTCAGACATAGAAGGACCTCAGGAGGTCTGTAGTTCTACATCCTGCTCAGAGCTGGTTGTTAAGGTCTTTAGCTAGTCAGGGCTTAAAAACCTCCTAGGACAGAGCCTGCACAGCCTCTCTGGGCAACTCTTTCCAACTGTTCTCAACCTGTTCCACTGCCCTTTTCTCCTTATGTTCCAGTCTGAGTTTCAACTTAACACCCACTGTTTTTTGTCCTCCCATCACCTGGTCTAGTGAGAGGTGTCCCTGCCCACGGCATGGGGGTTGGAACTCAATAATCTTTAAGGACGTTTCCAACCCAAACCATTCTGTGATAACATGCAACAAAGGGCCTGGTTCCTCCACAGAGTCCTTGTGGGTAACTGGGGCTCTTCCCAGTACCCGCTGAATAAGCCCAGCTCCCTCAGCCTCTCCCCACAGGGCAATCAGTCCAGCCACCTGACCAGCTTGGGGGCCTCCACTGAACTCGCTCCGGTTTGTCAGTGTCTGTCTTTTAATATTAATATGTAATATGCAATATGCTGTCTATTAATACACACTAGTGAAGCCATATCTACAGCAGAGACATACACTGATTGAGAGGCGACTTCAGGGAAGGAAACCTGATCAAAAGATTGGTACAGCAATCCTAAGAGGTGCCAGAGACAGAACCCGTATGCGTGGCAAGACACAACAGAACAGCAAGGCAGCAAAACTGAAGGTCTTCAATTTATTCAGGAAGGCATTCCCAGAGAAGCCTTCAGAAATTATTGTTCCTGCTTTTAACCAAAAATAAGAGTGGACTAGCAGCAGTTTTTTAAAGTGTACTAGTAGCAGAAGGGGGAGGGCAAACCACTCAAGAGCGAGGGAGAGAGAGAACTTGTAACTGAAATTTAAAAAAAAAACCCCTAAAACACAAAGGAAGCTCTGATTGACAATCAACTGAGAAAAACTGAAATACATACTTCACCCTTTTGAACTATGTTCAGGCAGCATTCACAGGGACAGACACTGTCTCTGATCTCAAGTGGTTGCACATACGCAAACTCACTAGAACACAAGTTGGGGATTTGAAGAAAAGGATTATCAGAAGAGGGAGCTCAGGATTTCAAAAATTCTGTTCAAAATGATGAAAAAAATAATTCACAGTTACGTAAGCTTCTGAATAGCAAATATCAGCAGAAAAGTGTGTCACGGCACTTTCTGGTTTGACAAGTTTCCAACAAAAACTGAAAGGGAGGAAAAGCAATGCAATCCTGTCAGTTTTCTATATGCAAGCTTGAAAATAGCATAATAGTTTGGGCATTGGCCTTTGGGAACACTTTTCACTTGTGTCCCTAAGCCATTTCTGAGTATTATCAAAGATCATTTAGAGTATATTTACCTATTTTAAATGCAAGTTCCTCAGAAAGCTACATTTGGCATCAGTAGTTGAGATGCGCATGTGAAGCAATCAACATGAGTTTTCTCCAACTGTCTTGGAAATGACCTATTATTGTAACAAAGACAGATACTATTGAAAGAGTGTTTCCAAACAGAAAAAATAGCATTTCCAGAGTAAATCTGCTATCTTCTATTGTCTCTGTAAAATTCCTGACTATTCGTAGGTATGTCATTAGAAAAAGGTTTGTGAACTTAAAAGCTACAAAGAAATCAGAATTGCAGGCCACTTTAAAAACACAGTACACAGATCTTATGAAGTATTTAATTTTTTTCCCTTTCTGTACTGAAGTATTCATTTCCTTATTGGATTTTATTTTGTACCACAAATATTTTTTATAATTTTTTTATTAATGGGTGAGGTCCCGGAAGACTGGAGGCTTGCCAGCGTGACTCCCATTTACAAGAAAGGTTGTAAGGAGGATCCGGGGAACTACAGGCCTGTTAGCCTGACCTCAGTGCCAGGGAAGGTAATGGAACGGATTGTCTTGAGGGAGATCACGCGGCAGGTGTGGGATGACCAGGAGATCAGACCTAGCCAGCATGGGTTCGTGA
>WKFP01014806.1:1409294-1424173 GCA_011057875.1 Pterocles orientalis | reverse complement strand
GGTTGTGGTGAGCTGGGGGTCGGCCTCTTCTCTCGTGTAATCAGTGATAGAACTAGAGGGAATGGTTTCAAGCTGAGACAGGGGAGGTTCAGGCTGGACATTAGGAAGTATTACTTCTCGGAAAGGGTAATCAGGCATTGGAATGCACTGCCCAGGGAGGTGGTGGAGTCACCAACCATGGGGGTGTTCAAGAAACGTTTGGACGTTGTGTTGAGGAATATGATTTGGCTGGGAAGTATTGGTAAGGGTTGGACTAGATGATCTTCTAGGTCTTTTCCAACCTTGATAATTCTGTGATTTTGTGATTCTGTGATTTTTATGCTTTTCTAAAAGCACATTACCAATTTTATATAGCAAGGTCAAGATCAGTAGCACACTTCCAGGCTTAGGTTTATAAAATTGGTAACTCAGTTTTACCATTTTGACATTATTTAAAACCAAGTGGACACATACCTGCAGGAAGCAGAATTCGGAATTAAGGTTAATTCTTTTTTACATTAACATCAACAATAAAACCTGGTCAGCAGATGTACAGGCTAATAAATGAGGAAAGTAGGTTCATTAAAGGTAGGTACATTCAAAATTGCTGCCATCAGAAGCAACCACTCCAGGTCAAACATTCTCTCTGAATAACATTAAATATCAAAATAGCTTTAACTATTAAGTACTTACCACCAACAACATTTTTTATTTGCAGATAAAAAGCATTCTTCTCTCTAAAGTTAAAAAAAACCAAACAACCCAAACCAAAACCCAAGTTTTGTTCAGGTAATATTTTAATATGTTTTCATTACATGAATGATGGACTTTGTATCAAGAAAATAATGAAAATCACCTATTTAAAAAAAAATCAAAGTTCCTAGAAAAATCTGGAATTATAAAGGATTCAAATATAAGAAGAGTTAAATATGACTTAACAGTAAAACAAATGTTATTTTTCAAGTCTGATGTTAACTACCAGCATTAGCAAACGATGCTTTCTCTCCTTTTGTCTTCATTGCTCTGCTTCCCTGTTCAAAATTCTTGAAAGATTCATTCTTGTTTTTTCAAGTGCCACTGTTTTTGCTCGTCTTGAAGGCCTTGAACTTGACATTGGGACTGATTCTGGAATTTCATCACCACTGAAATGTAAAATATTTTAAAGTAAGACCAAAAAGACTAAGCAAACTAAAGAGTTTTTATATTAACAGATTTGAAACTTGGTCTTAAAGAGCAAAGTACTTACTACTTGCAACCTTTTTTGAGAATAATATATTAATGTTTTCCAAGTGATATAGCAGTATCAGTAAAGAAAACCAAGTGTTAGCAGTTGCAAAATAAGCAAAATCCCCAAAAGATTAGGTGGTATCAAAGTAAACACTGAGTAGGCAAACAGGAATGATTGACCCTGGTCACCTTAAAGTCGGTAGATTACTTGCTTGGGAAAGAGTGAGCACAGCTGAAAATTACAAAGATAATGTCATTTTAATGTTTATATCCTACAAGATCATAAGGGAAGGAATGCAGTGTGTATATTTACTTATCAGTCATTTTGAAAAGCTTATCAACTACATGTTGAAAAATAAGCAACCGAAATGTGGGAATGGGAAATAGAATTTAAATTGAAAAAAAAAAAAAAAAAAAAAAAAAAAAAAAATCGATTCGTCCACAGAACAGTTATTTAAAAAGCAGAAAAAGTAATTGGAAGAAGAGTAATAATGTAAGCCAAAAATTTCTTTTGTAGGTTAGAATGTATGTTAATTCTACACGCAAATAGTATGCTAAAAAAATTTAATTACAGGCTCTTAGGCAATAAAATGTGAAGCTGTCAAACCTGCTATTGTTTCAAAAGTAGCAGTTCAAGAAATGTTTTTTTCTTAAATATTTATCTGTGTATTAGGAATAGAGGGTATTAAAGATGATGTTAATTGAATTTCCTTGCTAGAAAGACATCATGGCTTTAATGCTGGAAAAGGATTTACCTTTCACTATCGCATTTTACAGTTGTGCCAGGCTTTTTTCTGCTCACAGACCTCACTTCTGCTGCTGCTTTCTGTTGTCCTAAGTATAAGAAAAGTCTCTTTTCATATCATGATACCATTTCTTTTCTTAAACTAGTTTTGTATCTTTCTTCAGTATTTGATATTGCATTGAAACATATAAATACGCAGTCACCACAGACAGAACAGGGGGACAAAAGGAAACCAACAACAAAAATCCTGGAATGTACCACTTCTCCCATAAACACCTGTACATTACTGTAAATGACTGTGGCCAAATTATCTTGAAATTCTGTAGTCGGAATTTTTTTTCTTTTTTTAAATCTGTGTTGTCGGGAGAGGCTAGCAGCACAAAAATTTCCACAAGACAATTTTAATCTTTTAAGAAATAAAATCTTAACTACAACAAAGGCTGAATGATTTTTAAATCTATATGTTCACCAAAAGTTAGTATGAAATTATTTTATTAAAAGCAACTGGTATTGTAGACAGAAATAGCTAGTGCATACCTTTGCCAGCTTTGCTTCTCATGGATTTCAATTTTGCATTTGCTTTGCTTTTAACTTCATCAACTGGAGTATGAGGAGCATTTTTATTATTTTCTGTTAAACAGAAGAGCACATGCAGAAGCCATAGATAATCAACTTTTCATTTATCTTAATCACCAGTATTTTAAATTTTGGCTGTTATATAAGAAAGTCATGCATTTTTAACCCCCCTTTTTCCCTCAACTAGAAATTAGATAATAAGGCCAGAAGGAAGCTTGAAATGTCACTCAGCTATAACCTGCCCCAACATAGGTCAATCACATGTAAACTATTCCTGACAGTCATTTAATATGTTCTGTTGTGTCATAACTCAAGCAAGCAGGGTAGAAGACCAGCTTGGCTGAACAGGGAACTCTTCATAGAGCTCAAGAGGAAAAACAAGTTATACAAACTCTGGAAGTGAGGTCAGGCTTCACAGGAAGATTACAGAGCTGTGGTTCATATATGCGGCAAGAAGACACAAAAGGCCAAAGCTCAATTTGAATTGAAACTGGACAGTGTTGTGTCAGACAACAAGAAGGGCTTTTAAAAGTATATTAGAAGCAAGAGGAGGTCTAAAGAAAACATTGGACCAATACTTGGTGAAGATGGTCACCTGACTAATAGGAATGAAGAAAAAGCAGAGGCATTCAATGCTTTTTTTGCCTCAGTCTTTAATAATACTGATGGACCTTGGGCTTCCTGGTCCTCTTGGATGCATGGTCCGTCCTTCTGAACAAAGTGTCCAACTGTGAGCTGAGAGGGTTCATGGTGCACTGAGTGAAGAACTGGCTGAAGGGCAGAGGTCCCAAGAGTGTAGTGAATGGGGGCTACATCTGGCTGGAAGACAGGTCACCAGTGGTGTTCCTCAGGGCTCAATTCTAAGGCCAGTTCTGTTCAGGATGCAGAGGTTGACGCACCATTAGCAAGTTTGCTGATGATACCAAATTGGGAGGTCCTGTTGACTCTCTTGAGGAACAAGAGGCCTTGCAGCAGGGTCTAGGTAGATTGGAACACTGGATAATCACTAATAGCATGAAATTTAACAAGACCAGATTCTGCACCTAGGAGAGAGTAACGCCAGGCACAAGTACAAATTGTGACAGGAGGAGCTGGACAGCAGCCCTGCACAAAGGGATCTGGGATGCTCCTTGACAGCAGGCTTAGAATACAGGTCAGTAGTGTCAATGTGCCCTGGCAGCCAAGGAGGCAAACCACATCCTGGGGTGCATCTGACCAGCTGGTCAAGAGAGGGGATTATCCCACTTTATCTAGAAGGGATGCAGCCTCACCTGGAGTACTGTGTGCAGCTCTGGGCCCCACAATTTAAAGAGGATGTTCAAGTACCCACATGTATCCAGAGAAGGGTAACAAAGCTGGTGAAAGGGCTGGAAGGGATGTGCTATGAGGAGCAGCTGAGGACCCTGCGTTTGTCTAGTTTGAAAAAAAGGAGGCTGAGGAGCAACCTCATTGCTCTCTGCAGCTTCCTGAGGAGAAGTGGAGAGGGAGGTGCTGATCTCTTCTCCCTGGGATCCAGTGATAGGACACGTGGGAATAGTTCAGAGCTGTGCCAGGAGAGGTTTAGACTGGACTTTAGGAAGCATTTCTTTACTGAGAGGGTGGTCAAACAGTGGAACAGGCTTCCTTCCAACTGAAATATCCTATTCTAGTTTTAAAATTTCTAACAATTTTAGGAAATCTCTTTCTTCAGCATTCTCTGTTATTGCTAGGAAGCCTTTTTCCTAACGTGAAAACTAAATCTCCTTTGCAGCAATTGAAAGACAGAAGTAGTGTCTGCTGCCCTTTTTGCACACAGCTATCATTTACAAATTTGAAGAAGTAAATGCTGCTTTATTTGTAATGATCCCAAATGTATTCGCAGAGGGGTGGGAGAGGGGAAGCAAACAATGCTTTTCTCCTACATCCTGCTTTTTAAAGTGCTCAAAAATCTTCTTTCATGAGAAATTCATCCAAAAAGTATTTTCAGATGTTAGCAGAAAACATTACAACTATTTTCTCAAAAGCATACTTCCAACTTATCCCATTCAATAAATATTTGAAGACATAAACATAGAAGATAAGAGATTAAGTATTAGACACTTCCAGAAACAACAGATTAAAGCTCTGAAATAATATGAACAAATAATTAAAAGAAATACTAAGAGAAAACATGATCTGCTTAAAACAGTTGCATGTCAATATCTTTGCTTTACTGCTGCAAGCAGACCTAAACAAGTTTCATCCAATTGCTTTTCTACCGAAAAATGTTAGACTTTCTTTGCTACCAGCACAATGTATGTTGCTAAGGCACATGCAGCTGCACAAGCTGTGCAGGCAGGGGAAAGTCTTTTAGCTACTTGCACTTCAAGCTCTTAAATAGCAATAAAACCAAATCTGGCTCCAACATACGAGCTTCTAACAAGGACAGACCGTTATCAGCACTAAAGATATCAGCTGTAGACTGCTATAATACAGTCTGCAAGAAGCATAGCCACGTTAACTCCAAAGTCTAAAAAACCTACAAAGAACTTATTTCTTCCTCCAAGTTAACGAGTCACATTTTAAAGATGAGTTAGTCAGCACTAGTATTTAGCAGGCACATGAGTGTGCCAAACAGCTAAAAAAAAAAGTCCCCTTTAATACTGTCTGTTAAAAAGAAAGAGCTGTGGGACAGAGCTTAAGACTCAAAATACAGCACTGGTTATACTACAGTAATACAGAGAAAAAGAAAACACAGAATCCGATAAATAGAAAAATGGAACATGCTTCAGTACAAATATTTTAAACTGTATGCATATTTACTAGATGTTACCTTTTCCCATTTTTTCAAAGAGCAGATGATTTAATGATTTATTTTCATATACGTCTAAACAAGTCACTCAGTTGTATACCTACTACTAACCTACACCTCTCATGAATTACCTTCTTCATTTTGAACAGTATTTTCAGATAATGTGATGTCAGTTTCCTGTGTCCTTTCAGAGTGGTCCTTGCACACATTAGAATCTTTGGTCAAGTTCATCTTGATCTTCTCAATAGCTCTTTGGCACAGTTTATCCTTCACTTTCTGGAGAAGACACATTTAATATTAAGTGCTACTTAATTTTACAACTATTTCTTTCTTCCATTAAATTTACCCACTAATAGGATTAGTTAAATTTACTGTACGAAAGACACAACACGTGACATAGAATCATAGAATGGTTTGGGTTGGAAAGGACCTTAAAGATCATCAAGCTCCAAGCCCCCTCCCATGGGCAGGGACACCCTCCACTAGCCCAGGTTGCTCAAAGCCTCATCCAGCCTGGCTTTGAACACCTCCAGGGATGGGGCAGCCACAGCTTCCCTGGGCAACCTGTTCCAGTGTCTCACCACCCTCATCAGTCAAGTTGAAAGAGAAACACATTCTCAGTCAGCATCAGGCACTGAAACGCCAAAATACTTTTTTTTTTTTTAAAGGAAACCTAAAAACATTAAAGCAACTGGAACTTTCCAGCTGAGTCCTGGAGCATTGCTGTCTCTGGATGGTATGTCCATAGTGGATCAGCATTCTTTTTAACTTTTCTATACACTATTGTCTTCCTCTGTCACACTCACAAATTTTACTTTATTTTTTCCGTATTAATAAAAGCAACAAAGTAAAAACCTCCACATCACTCTTGTAATCCCTTCCCACTTGATCTTAAATCAAGCACCCTTTTCATGTTACCTAATTACAGGTACAATTACATTGTAAAGCATAGGCATAAAATTTCAGCTGTTAATCATTAACTAAAGATAAGCCATCCAAATCATGAAAGATTTAACATAAAAAAATTAACTACACCACAGTTATCAAAATAACTTACTGTACTGAAATGTATCAAGTTGGGCACACTGTTTCATGCTGGTTTTACTACCTATGGTAGCTGAAATACGTAAATTATACAGTGATATTAGCTTAGATTTTTGTAAATGACTCATCAAAAATTAATTTTCAAAGACTGGTTAAAAGAGAAATTTAAGTCACATAGTCATAGTAAACAAAAGGCACTTCATTTTTAAGCATATCAGAATATTAGATTGCTAATGGTTAAAAAGTAAGAATCATGTTATTCATGTGCTACCTCTTGAATCTTATTGAGCAGAACCAGAAGATCCTCTGTGGAAGAACTACTGAGTTCTAGTGAATTTAAAGCTTTTGCATAAATACGAACATCTGTTGCCGTTGGGTCCTTCAAGATTTCATGGCAAATTTTCATTGCTAAACTATCATGCACTGTCGAGTCCTGTAAAGGAAATAAATTATATATCAGAAACTTCATTGAGAACTATTTTCAAAAGACAGGAATGAGATCATTCTGATGTAAGCAGCTAACGACTAATTTTACAGAGTAAACATTTTCCTAAAATGCAGTATTTTGAGTACATACACCAACTGATTTTTAGAAATACTTTTCCCAATATAGACAATTAGCCATGGTGCAAGTTCCTACTAGAATTTTTTAACTGCAAGAGGGAGGGGAAATTGAAGAGAGGGGAGGTCAAGCTAAAAGACTTTGTTACCTGAACAGTCACTCCAGCTTCTGACACTAGGAATCTCAAAGAGGCCCATACAGCTAGCAGTAAAGGACGGGGGTCAGACACAAATATTATTTTCCTCCAGTTTAACGCACTGTACCTGATAGTCCTGAGACTTTCTAAACTGAGGTTTCACTGCACTTGGTCTTGTCAGGTCCACTAACAGTTCAGAAACATTACTGATATCTATTTCAGCCAAAGGTGAAGTTGCAGGAGCATTTAACAGCGTTTGCAGAGTTGGAAGATAGGCTTCTTCAAAGCATTCCTGGTTAGACCTGTTTCATTTGAGTCAAACAAACTTTGTAGCATCATGAAACAAAATTAAACCTTAATTCACCCCTAAATTTTCTTTTCTATGATGAAAGCTCACTGACCCATTACAATACATCAGTCGAAGCAAAGTGGGAGCAGCCAAACTTGGTAGAGACAGCCAGCAGGATCAAGATATCAAAACTGCTTCCCCAAACCAATTTATTTTTAAGTTTTAGCACATGGTATTTCAAGTAAGTTTTAAGTAACGCTTCCTTCCTCTGAACAGTTTGAAATTTTATCCTTACTACTGAAAACCTAACTGATATATAGAGACATATTCTCTCTTAAGGGGCAAAAATACATTTCTCTAAATCCTTTATTTAGATTGTTTTCTGCTCATTCCTCCTTCCTCATAGCATATTTCTTTGAGGATAGTTTCATTGTATAAGAAAGCAAGGAAGCCTGTCAAAAAAAGGCAGTGGTTAACAAGATTTTTGGAAGAAATGCTTGTGCTTTCTTTTCTCAGAAGAATTAATAACTCCTGCCAAGCAAGCCTAAAAATCGTGTTTCACTTGGTTCCGCAGCAAGTTGTCTAAAAGTGTAGTTCCACAAGACAGGTCAAAACAATTTAAAAGTTAAGTTGTCAAAAAGTACAAGGTACTAGTTGGTGAAGTGAAGCCTTTTTTGTTTCTGATACTTGTTAACCTCCTATTTGAACCCAAATAACTACAGGAGGAAACTAAGAAAGCAACTAATTTCAAAAAAGCAGATTGATTGCTGCTGGATTATTGAGCCAAATCAGCTGACCAAAAGACCTTTTGAACACTAAAACCGGGGCAAGAAAGAACGGAAGCAAGAACTCTGCCTTTCAGCAGCTTTAAGCCTTTGAACTGGCTCAAGTGTAATTGAAGTAGCATTCAGATAATTTCCTGTAAATTAAAAAAAAAATTCTAGTAGCATATAGGCACAAGGGAGAACTTTCTCCTCTTAGGCTGCCAGAGGTTTTATTACTTTTTAGAAAACATTCCATGAATAAGAATTGTTCGCTGGTTACAGGATCCTGTCCCCGTTATTAGCACGCCATGCCGCTCTATTGACATGACAGACTATTTATAGAAGTCAGCATCAACATTTTTTTTCCCCTCACACAGGGTTCAAATATTTAATCTCAAAAAGTAAGTCTCTTGATTGTATCTGTGATCAGATGGAGAAGTTAACAGAGCAGCACCCAGAACACAAATGGAATTTGAAGATGAAGTGAGAGATCACTACCAAAATTAGGTATGAACCCCAGACAAATCTCATTCATTACCCGAGTTTTCCTTTTATGAATGGAAACTTTGCAGACAGTTCTGAGTTTCACATGGTAATTAATAATTCTCTTCTGAAAATACAGTATTGGTAACTGAAGACACTCCATGTTTCATCTTAAAATGAACCATTGTGATGGAGAATGCAGATAACGTTTTGAGACAGAAAATTAATGAGGTTTCCTAACTAAACAGAGATTCCAAATCAATGAGCTAGACTAAGATTTAGGATTTTTTGCTCCACTGATTTTTCCAATTTTTGCTTAAAGCATACACCATCTTTTTCTTTTCAAGAAAAAGATCACCTATGGGTGCCAGAAGGAATTGCCTCACTTGCAAATGACTTTGAAATACACAAAATTACTCAGGTGGGCAATCATTAGAACTCATAATAAGAAAAAAAAAATTCATAGGGTCAGATGATGACATTCACAGGTATAATCAATGTTAAAAGCCTAAATTCATTACTCAATATCAGAGGTACTGGAAGCATATGAAATTAGGTTTTTTGTTACTTATTTTATAAAGAATTTAAGTAGGGAAAACCCCATTCTGAAGAAGACTGGGTATCTTTCTCTTTTTTTTCCTCTGACAATAGTAAAAATACATTTGTTTGGGTTTTTTCCTCTCTAAACCAACTCCCCTTTGAACTACTCCTCTTAATGTAGCAATTTATAGGCCACAAAAAATTCAATTCAATTTTCCTTGGAAAAATAGATAAGGTAATATATAGTACACCTAAATTAAATCTTAACCATAAAAAAACCCCAGATAAAAACTCAGCTAGTTCAGACTGGCTAAAACCACTAGCAGCAACTAAAAAGTAAGTTAAACATTCTTTTCTTTGAGCAAGTGAAAGGAGATGAGAATTACTATTTAAGCTCCTATCCCCTTACATAAGCTCTCTACCTCCTTTGTCCTTTACCAAAATAAACAAATTTTGAATCTGCTGTGAATTTAGAATGGAGTTTTCTTTGGTTAAAAACCAAACCAAACCCAAACCACAGCCAACCAGCCTGCTGCTTTGATATCTGCTGGGCACCAATTATTTTCTTTGGAAGTATTCCTGCTGACTACTTTTTAGTGACACTTCAAAGTCTACCTGAACTGCTCAACAGCATAAATAAGTAAAGCTCATCTTCTCAGATTAATCTTTCATGCAGTATCTTGAAGAATAGTTTCAATTATAGGCTTAGGAAAGAAAAAAAAAAGTGGAAGGCCAGAGGGGTAAAAGGGAATTAATGGAAAGTCTTCAGAATAGTCACAGGTTGAGATTACATATGTTCAAAAGTAATAGGCACAGGAGGCTGAACTAGATCTTTAGGTCTAATTTGAATTTGTACAATTTCTACTTGTGCAAGATCAAAAACAGTTCCTAAAGCTGCTAGTCCAATGCCTATTTTCACATAATGTACAAAAGCCATACCTATTTGCATAAGCAAATAAAGGGAAGAAAACTCCTAGACAGTGTCTAAGCCGAGTATCTTCTTCAGTCACAGGATTATACCACAACAAAATAAGACGGGAAAGAAGCTTGGTGCTAATCAGCCTCCCAGAGAACATCAGTTTGGCTATGCCTTCTGCAGCTTCTGTCCTAAGTTCTGAAAACTGAAGAAAGAAACTGATCATATACACAACACACCGACCACAGCATTTTTCAGTAATACTTTATAATAGTAGTCCACATCCTATTTTGCCAATCAGTTCTCTACATTCACATATTTGCACCTGCACAGAATTCAAAGTTAACTCAAGAGTGATAGTGGTCATTTTCTAGGACAACGCTTTTAACATTAGACCATTAATTTCAATTACACATCATGTGATATTCACATGTAACCTAATGGGATGGTAAACCTTCTGCAAAAATGATTTTAAAACAAAACTAAGGCAAATTTTATAACACTTCTTACCTCACTGTCTAAGAAACCAGAAAGAAGCTGCAGAAGGCTGTGAACCGTAGCAGTCTCTTCTTTCTCCTCTATTGCTTCACTTTCTTCCCCATAATTTTCAGTTCTAATGCGTTCATCTTCACTCTGAGAGTCATTGCCTCTTTTGTCTTTAAATGGCTCAATCCCAAACAGCATTAGTTGATCAAAGATTGCCTTTAAAGCACTGAGCTTTACCTTTAAGTTATCTACTTGCAAAACCTAGGTTTAATAAGGAAAATACATGCACCATCTTACAGCAATACATACCTCACCAATGTTAACATTAAGCATAAGATTTTTTGCCCAAAATTCTCCCACTATGATGACTGACAGCTCTATCATCTTGTCTGAGCTGAGCATATAATTGCAATGCCTGCTGTCAGTTCTTGAGTGTGTAGATGAACACACTCATAATAAAGCACGATGGCCACCTACACTTTCGTCAAAGACAGGGTCTGAAAAGTTAAAAAGAATGTCATCTTTTATATAATTAACTCAGCATCAGAACATTTACAAAGGTGGGAGATGTGGTTACTATGGTATCCAGTGTGTTCAAATCTACAGATGCTTGGCCATGCTATCATTTGTTGGTTTGAATATTGCTTTATCCTCTAATTAATAACCCTTAACCAATACGAAATTAAAAATTCAGAAATTAAATCAGACACCAAAGATAACGCGTAAATACGTAACAGAAATGCAAGAACAATCCCAGTCACATTTTTGGTTTGGTTTCCCAAGGAAGGAAGGCTTACAGAATCCTACAGCTTCTTTTCTATGTCATAATAAGATAAATACATGACTGGTTTCACCCAGATTCAGAAGAGAAAGGAAGACCTTACATGATAAAAGAATTCCTACAAACTTTCAAGACAACAGGTAACCTTACAAAGGAAAGGCATGCTACTACCAGGATACAATATAAGCTTGAATATTATTAAATATCAGAAAAATCTACATGAAACAACACTCTCCAGATCCAGATCTTTACAAAATCAGGAATCACTGGTTCTGAAGTAACTATGTAGAATAGCTTGTTACAGATACAAGGACCAGTTTTATTGACCAAGTCATACAGACCATCGTTCCATTTCCCACCAGATATTTTACCTGTAACAGCAATGCAAGCTGTTGTCGGGCAAATTCTTTGTCCTGAAGGGCACAGCAACCCAAACACAGAACTGCCATATTTCTCACAGCTGGATGGACATTAGTTATGCCAGGAAGTATCTGGAAACAATAATATAAGACTTTGTAGTTGAAATAAATAAATTAAAAATAAAAATTTTAATACTAAAATGTGCTTAATCTGAAACTAAAAATAATGTCATTTGATACAGGATTAGAAAGGGATAACTAATATATACTCTGTTTATGTAGATATAAACAGAAGGAGATTGAGTATGCTGTTTGAAATCAGCAATAAAATAATGGCAAAAGTCACAAGTGCTTTGTTTTGTGTTTGTTTTTAATAAATAAACTTCTTCAGAGGTAACCTGTTTAGTCATTCCTCATACAGAAGCTATTCCATATTTTTCCTTGCTGCCCTTCACCACTTTGACTTCAAATATAAACTTCCTAGATAGATGGGATCAGAATTGCACAAAGTATTCTGATGTGGGTGCACCATTCATGCAATGGCATATTACTTTTTTCCATTTTGTTTGCACACTAACAGTTAAAAGTCTGTGATATTTAGAAATGTTCATCTTAAAATCCGTATTATTCACAATAAGAACTAGAAAGTATACCTTGTAGACGATAAGAGGCCCATAATGCTTATAATGCC
Organism: Pterocles orientalis; assembly: GCA_011057875.1. Lineage (NCBI taxonomy): Eukaryota > Metazoa > Chordata > Aves > Pterocliformes > Pteroclidae > Pterocles > Pterocles orientalis. Next base: position 1,411,825 of record WKFP01014806.1, on the reverse strand, counting down.
ATTGCCTTATTTTTCAACAAGAGCAGTAAGCAAATGCCTAAGCATCACACTTGGTACAGTACAACTCAGCACTGTCCAACAGTGTCATACATTAATCAAATATTTACCATATTCCTGTTTTATTTTAGCATCTCTCTGCCATAACCAGTTCTGGCATAGGAGCTCAGAACAGTATTTCTGGACTGCATCTCCAAGACACTAGGTTCTAGGAATGCTTAAAAGCACCAGGCACATCACTAAAGATGCAGCAAAGTGATTGTGAAATAATCACAAACCATCCTGCCAGATATGATGTATCCATTTTTATTATAATGTAAACAGTATTTATTCCTACATACCAGAGATTCAATGATTTCATTAATGGTTGGACTAATTCCTTTAGAAAGGGACATGATCTTCAGAAGCTCATAACACATCATCAGACACTTCAACAGTGTTTCAGGATCGTTCTTCAAGCAGGTCAGAGAAAAGAGAAAAACATTATTAATGCAAATAATGGCTGTGATAAGGAGAACAGGGACATTAGTAAAAATTTTTTTCCCTACCCAAATAAACATTTCCTGGCCACTACACATTTGTTGTGCAAGAATATTAATCAAAATCTGTCTATAAACTATGATGAAAAGAGATTCAGGTTCACATTTTCAGTTAAGACTAAAAGCAGTAAAAAGAAGACCCTTTCAGAATTCTTTAGTTACTCAAGGACAAAAGAGCAGTTTAACTGCAAATCATTTTTTGCTAGAGCATACAAGCAGCTTCTATACATTCAGAAGAATACCATAACTGTTATTTTTCAGTTTTTAAAATTTAGATACTACAAGGCCAAGCTACACTTTCTTTTAAAACTATGAATAAACACCAAAACATAACCAGCACTTTGGAATACAGGAAGGGAAGATACCTTCTCCACACGGATTTCTTTAATTTCAGGCTGCTCTGCCTCTTTTATCAGATCATTTTTAATGCGTTCCAACTCAGTTATTTTTTCTTTTAATACTGATGCTTCATTAAAATCCTGCAGAGTAATGCATTTTTCCAAAGCTTCTTTTGCTTCAAAAAGTTTCACTTTTATTTCAGCCAACTGAAATACAACACAAAAAGAAAATTAATATAACATCAAAGCCTTTGTGGTATTAGCCAACAATACACTATTGACACTAGCCAATAATACGCTACTATAATAAAACTCTTACTAGATGGATATACTTAAAAATATTTTTCTTGTTAACTAAAATCTGCTTACCTTAACCTCCCTTTTTCTTATTTCAGCAGCATCAACAGGCTGGTTGAATGTAACAATCGGCTCATGAACTTCTGATATAATTTCTGCAATCTATTGTTACAAACAGTATATTAGTGCCATTAATTTCAGCTCAGATGTTGGATACTAAGCATTTAACTTTTCCAAATTTAAAATACCATCCTTCTGAAAAAGTACTGAACATCTGTGCAGTTTCCCTTAACAGCTAATTCACTGCAAATAAATCCTTAATTTGACAATACATAGTCTAAGCAAGAAAGCCCAGTGTTTTTTACCATTTAGCTATGTAAACAAGAAAATAGAAGACTATATATCCATGAGTAAGTTAAGCAGTTTCCATGCCAACAGTTCAAAGGCACAATCTCCTCCAAATCCGAACACATGCTTTAAAAAGAACTACTGGTAACAAGAGCAAAGTTTTTCATCTGTTACTACTTCAAACAAAATACAACTGAGAGCCCTATTGTCTAAAGGTCTATAAACCGCCGTATGTAGCACAAGAAGCCACGTAAGTAATTTAATTTCATGTCAAATACATGCATAGAACTAGAAGCAGAATGAGGCTGAGACTTTTTCAGTTGGTTAAAGTCAGACCCATTACATTAATAAAAAATTAGATGAAACATGAGGAAAACTAAAGACTGAATGAGACAAGATATTCTTAATTTGATTTATCTTGTATCAGATCATCTTAGTTTAACTTCCTCTCAAGCTGTCCCAAATCAACAAAACATATTAAACAAGTGTATTTCACGAGAATAAAAGAAATGCACACATTTACTATTATTGTTGTACTATAACGCTAAGATTAGCACAGTTGTTCCATCGTAATCACGTAACAACCCTATATCCTAGCTTTGCCTACTGGATTGAGGTTTTCCACAAGTCATTTCTGTCCTTAAGTCCAAGGTTCATTTAAAATATTTGAGCTAAACCAAGGGTCTATTTTTCAGGAGTTAAGTTTAAATAATTATGCTGTATATAAAGACTTTGCTATATAAAATACTTTTCACATAGGGGGTTTTAGTACCCCTCTCAGCTAAAAGGAGGGAAGAGAAATCTGAAACCTAGAAGTGTGCATTGGCCTCACCTTGAATGTTCTAGTCAAAACTGTTTGGATCTAATACAACAAAGGATTCTGAAACAGGCTGTCAAAGTATAATACTTTCCTGATTTGAGAATTACATTTACAACACCAGCCAGATCTCTAAAGATAAAGATCTTTAGACAATCAAAAAATGCAGCCATGCTTAAAAAAAAAAGGGGGGGG